>JAHRHZ010000133.1:31938107-31973797 GCA_024137785.1 Ginglymostoma cirratum | reverse complement strand
AAGGTTTACTTTGTTGTCAGTAACTGACACTGGGGTTCTAGGGATTTTTATTTGTCTGCAGAGGAAAAGCCACTTGTTGAAGCAATTGTGGCACTGATACCAATGCCTACAGAGAAAGAAATCCTTACCCTAAAAGTAATAGGCATATCATTCCCTCATCTGCAGGAATGTCTTCAGACTGCCCTTCATTCTTCTTTTCATCCATTAGATTTATCCCTGGCTCAGAATGCTCCACAGACAGATGTAAGGGTGAGGGTTTCAACTTGTCACTTTCCCCTTCAAGGATCCGATGATTCGAGCACTGGAGAATGCCTTTTTAGTCAGTTTTTCCTTTATTAGTTTTCACTGCTGAGGCTTTCATAAGTCACACAACCCAGGAATGAGCTGTCCTGAGAAACTGCTTTCCCACTCCTCCTATGTGTTTACCATCCAAGGAAAGGGAGAACTTGAGTGGAAGAAAGGGTCAAGTTGCCTTTGCTCTAAGAATAGGTACAGAGCATGTGTGTAAGTGCTGTGTGATAATGCTGTCAGATCATACGGACCTGGATTTGAATCTGTAGTGTTCTAGAGATGTCCTCTCTCACCATCCTTGGACATATAATTATGTTCAATAAAAGTCGCTAATCTTCTTTTAAACGAGTGCAGACCTGACTCTACTACATTTTACTACACTTGCATTGATGCACTTCTTATGCACATCCCCAAAGCAAGCCTGACCTCCCCCTCCCCCAAAGGTGTCGTAGGATCAAATCCGAAAGGATACTTCATCTGTCCAACAGGTACTCCGTCTCTCCAAAGCAATAGACAAAGTCTAATCCAGGTCTGATCCACACACATCATATTTCTCACTCGTGGCTAACAAAAGTCAGCTGTGATTGGAGGCAGCTGCTGTTTTATACGGGCAGCTCCCTCTATGAACTATGGATGGGATTCTGCAACCCACCTCCACCCCTCCCACCCAAAGAAAACCGTGCTGACTGTGTTCAGAGGCAGGTCTTAGGGATTTCGGCCTCTGCCTCCATGTTTGCCATGATAGAGGGACTCCGCATTAGTAAACATTTAAATATTGCACCGTGGGGCTAGCCTTGTTAGTGAGATGAATGATGCCCTAAGCAAAGGGTTCATGATAGTTCCTGTTTCAGGATACTTGATTCTTTAGCCAGGCTAACGCTTTGAAGAGTAACAGATATGCTTTTTTTTGTCTTTATTCCCTATCTAGTCATAGTGACACATTACCTATTGTTAGCCACTAACAGTCCCCATTAACAGCTTTTCCTCCTCCCAGCCAGAGCATTATCAACTCCATTGTCTGTCCAACTGTTCCTCTCCCTTTGGGCTCTATCCCCACCTCTCATTTACTCCTGACACCCTCCCCCAACCCTACTTTCTGCAGTTAACCAACATTTTCCGAGCTACTATCAGTTCTGAGGAAGGGTCAATGGACCCGAAACATTAAGTCTGATTTTCTGTTCACAGCTGCTGCCAGACCTGCTGACCTTATCCAGCAACTGCTGTTTTTGTTGGCCCAGGAAGGTTGTCTTCTGCTTTATTAACATTGAATCCAACCTGTCAATGCTCTGATAAACTAGATGTAACATTTCCAAATACTGCTGAGAAGGCCACCTACAAATATTCTGATTGTTTTCTCAGCAGCTTCTAATATATGCCTGTAATATAGCCATTGGTGCAGGCAAGCCAGTGTGTACTGTTGCCGGTCTCCAGCACAGAGGAATGAGGCAAGTTAGCTGCAGAGGCATCTGGCCATCAAATTGGATGAACAGCCAACAATGTGTCAACTGCATATAGCATGGGAAAAGCTAGATGAGAAAGGAAGAAAGCAAAGAAACTGATAATTTTACACTCTTGGGTCGTAATAGCACTGCATATGTTAGCTATTCACTTATTTAGCAGGAAGTTGAAACTTGTCTTGAATTTCCAAATTAGTGCAGGCTACATGATAACAAGGCCTGGTGTGCAGGGTAGGGGGCTAGGACATGACCTTAAAATTATTGAACTCAATGTTGAGTCCGGAGGGCTGCAGGGTCCCCGAGCAGAAAATGACGTGTTGTTCTTCCAGGTTGTGTTGAGCTTCACTGGAGCGCTGCAGCAAGCCTGAGACAGAAATGTTCGCCAGGGACTGGGTGGTGTGTTAAAGTGGCAGGCAACAGGTAGCTCAGGCTCTCTTTTGCAGAGGAACGTAGATGTTCAACAGAGCAGTCACACAGTCTAAGCTTTGTTTCCTCAGTGTAGAGGAGACCACATTGTGAGCAGCGAATGTAGGAGACTAGATTGTGGGAAGTGCAGGTGAAGTATTCTTCACCTGGAAGGTATGTTTGGGCCCTTGGATACAGGGGAGGGAAGAGGTAAACGGACAGGTGTTACATCTTCAGTGCTTGCAGGGGATGCTGCCGTGGGGCTGTGGGGGTTTGCTGGGAGTGAAGGAAGAGTGGAGCAGGGTGTCCCGGAGGTAACAGTCCCTGTATAAGGCAGTCAAGGGAGGGGAGGGGAATATGTGTCTGGTGGTGGCATCTTGCTGGAGATGGTGGAAATGCCATCTGATGATTTTCTGGATGTGGATGTTGGTGGGATGGTAGGTGGGGATAAGGGGAACCATATATCGCTATTGCAGGAGGGAAGATAGGGGTGAGGGCGGAAATGCAGGAAATATGTTACACCTGATCGAGGGCCCTGTCGAGAATGGTGCAGGAGAATCCTCAGTTGAGGAAGAAGGTGGACATTTCGGAGGTTACCTTGTCGAAGTTGCCTCATTGGAACCTTTACAACAGAGATGGAGGAACTGGGAGAATGAGATGGAGTCTTTATAGGAAGCAGGTGTGAGGATGTACAGTCCGGGTAGCTGTGGGAGTCAGTGGGTTTATGGTGGATATTAGTGGCCAGTCTATCCTCAGAAATAGAAACAGAGATGTCGAGGAAGGGAATAGAGGAAGCAGAGATAGGCCAAGTGAAAATGAGGGTAGGGTGGAAATTGGAAGCAAAATCAATTAACTTTTCCAATTCCGGATGAAAGAGGAAAACAGTGCTGATAATATCATCGATTTATCAGAGAAAGAGTTGCGGGTGGAAGCCAGAATAGGACTAGAACAAGAAATTTTTAATGTACCGCATGAAGAGACAGGAATAACTGCCTTGACTCAGTCTTCTCTCCCCTGGTCCAATCCCTGCCCACATACATCCCTGATTCCTCTGATGCTTTATGCCAGTTTCAGACTTTCCAGTTTGCAGGCTCCAGCCGCCCCTCTTTACCATGCAATCCATTTACACATCTGCCGCCCCATCAGGATGGTGTCAGGGCTTTCTGCTTCTTCCTGGAGCAGACGCCTGAGCCCCACCCACCATCACCTTCCTCTGCTTGGCCAATCTCGTCCTCACCCACAACAACTTCTCTTTTAACTTCACTCATTTTCTTCAGATCAGAAGGGTGGCCATGGGTACCCACATGGGCCCCAGTTATGCCCAGTTATAAATCCTTGCACCTTGCTTCCTGTAAAGACTCCATTCCATTCTCTCAGTTCCTCTGTCTCCACTGCATACGTTTCGAAGAGGCCAACTTCGACAAGGGAGCCTCCGAAACGTCCACCTTCTTCCTCAACTGAGGATTCCCCACCACCATTGTCAACAAGGCCCTCAACCAGGTCCAACGCATCTCCCGCATTTCCACCTTCACACCCTCTCTTCCCTCCCGCAACAGCGATAGGGTTCCCCTTGTCCTTACCTGCCATCCCACCAGCATCCACATGCAAAAGTTTGTCAGGTGCCAGTTCTGCCACCTCCGGCAAGACGCCACCAGCAGACATGTATTCCCTTCCCCTCCCTTGTCCGCCTTCCGCAGGGACCGTTCCCTCCTGGACACCCTGGTCCATTCTTCCTTCATTCCCAACACACCCCCAACAGCCCTAAGACACCTTCTCCTGTAAACGGCGAAGGTGCAACACCTGTCCATTTATCTCCTCCCTCCCCAGTATCCAAGCACCAAACATACCTTCCAGGTGAAGCAGTACTTTACCTGCACTTCCCACAATCTAGTCTACTGCATTCGCTGCTCACAATGTGGTTCTCCTCCACATTGGGGAAACAAAGCCTAGACTGGATGACCGCTTTGCAGAACATCTACGTTCTGCTCACAAAAAAGACCCTGAACTACCCGTTGCCTGCCACTTTAACACACCACTTTGTTCCCTGGTCAACATCTCCGTCTCAGGCTTGCTGCAGTGTTCCAGCGAAGCTCAGTGCAAGTTGGAAGAATAACACTTTATTTTCCGCTTGAGGACCCTACAGCCCTCCGGATTCAACATTGAGTTCAATAACTTTAGGGCCTGAACTCTCCCATGTCCCAGCCCCCTACTCCACACACCAGAACTTGTTTTCGCATAGTCTACCATTACACACTACCTATTGTTAGCCACTAACAGTCCCCATTTACAGATATTCACCCTCCCAGCCAGATCGTTATCAACTCCTTTGTCTATCCAACTTGTCTGCTCTCTCTTTGGACTCCATCCCCACCAATCATTCACTCCGGACTCCCTCCCCTACCCTATGTTCCGCATCTCAACTGACATTTTCCTAGCAACCATCAGTTCTGAGGAAGGATCAATGGACCCGAAACGTTAACTCTGATTTCTCTTCACAGATGCCAGACCTGCTGCGCTTTTCCAGAAACTGCTGTTTTTGTTTCTGATCTACAGCATGTGCAGTTCTTTCATTTTTTATCTACAATCTTCCTGGGACCAGTTAGCTCTGTATGTTAAAGTGTGATGCTTAACAATACTAACTGTAGGCTCAATCCCAGAAGAGTTTGAGGGCCTGTCTTTTCTGTTTGCCCCATTGTGACATATGGTATCATTGCACCATGATTAGCAACCTCCTAACAACAAGGATGTTACATGAGAAGAGAGAGAGATTCACTTTAGATTTTGTTGCATTTGACTTTACTCAATATCATCCATTGACAAGTCAGCGCTGCTAACAGTGGAACGCATCACATCCCAATATCTTCCAGCATTACATTTATTTCATGGACCATCTTATGCTCGAGTTAGCCCATCTGTCTTTTAATAAACAGAGTCTCACAGGCAATCCAATTAGCAACCATTTAGATTCATTTAATCCTGACATAGTGCTAATATTCAGTATCCCAATCTCATTTGATACTGTCATGTGTTAAGGTACGAGAGATGTCAGATGAGATGGCGATATTTGAAATGGACACTGGCAGAAATTGTGACAAATATAGAGGGAGATGCTATGACCATTACTGACCAGAAAGGCTGTCAGCTGAGAGGATTTTTATTTACAGCGTGTGATTTGCTAGTCAGAGTCAGACTTGGTTTGTTAGTGAGAAAGAACCACATTCTCCCTAAAATTCTGCTGCTTGCTGATGGACAGCATTGTTTTTAAAGCCTGGAAAATGGAGAATGAGATATATGGCACTGCCCTCCACAACTGTTCCTTCAGTCAGCACATCTCTCTATGCAGGGATGCATGCTGGGAGTTCACTACATTTAACCATACAGACTTTATTGACCTCCGGAGCTTAAAAGCTTTAAAATGAACTTTATGGGCCTTTTGAGGACAGATTGAGAGGTAGAAAATATGGCAAAATGACACAAGAAAGTTTTGGGTGACATGTCTGTTGCAATCTTGCCATCAAGCCTTTTGTATCCAGCAGCAGAAAAGATAGCAATGAAGCTAACAATCCCAAGTTCAACTCAGCCACTGAAATGGCCAAATAGGGGCCAATTTTTATCTCCATGGGCATTTTTCCAGCAACTAGGTTGCCTGCTTCCACATGAGGAATCTGTCCCATGAAACTTGATGATTCCCTGTAAGTTTCAGGAGTTTGGTTGGGGGGGTGGGGGGAACCTGTCTTTGGAAACTCTTCCCCAGAGAGGTTACTATAGTTCAGCAACTTTCCCCAATAGCAAAAGTACTACCTGCTCCGGTATCCGGAGATCCGGACTTTCCAAACATCACCAGGTCCCCCATATCACCACTTACCAATTCCCTTGCCACTCACTAAGGGTGCTGACCGCCAATGTGTCCTCATCCTGCAGAAGCTGTTCCAGCTATGACGACCACGAGCAGTGAAACTGCTGAAGCAGCTATGCTGCAGGACCTCTGATTGGGGTGAGCCACTATTTTTAATGGGGACAACAGCCCTGGTTGCACCCCCTTAATCCTAGTGCCCAGTGTAGTGTAGTCAACAGTCTCCCCTCTGTTTTTGACTCTAGCAGTAAGACTCCTGCCACCTATATAGTATGCTACACTCCTGTGCTAACAAATTGAGATTGAACTGAAATTTCAGAGATAAAATGACGTATGTCACCATTTTGAACAGATTCTGATTTTCAGGAATATAAAGGTAATTGGAAGTCTGTAGAGAGCAAAGTATAACCCTTGCAAATTCAGAAAAGTTATATTGTCATCCTTTCATCTTTAGACCACAAGCACTGAATAAGAAAATGTCATTTTTCCCTTAAACCCCATTCCTTCAAACTTTCAATTAAGTCAGCTCTTAGAATTACACCTGCCTCATATTTTCTTCAACCAAGATTTTTGAGATTAGAACTTCCTCTAATTTTGACTTCTCAACCAAAAAATCTTATTGGGGTGAAGAAGCCACTATGATCTCAATGTACAAATAATGAAGACAATTTGAACCAGAGTACATTTAGCTAAACTGCCCTAGACCAATGATAAAGATTGTGACCATAGTTATCGTCACTCCAATACTCATTCCAAAGCAATGCCAATGCCAGTATTTCTTAAATTTACAAGAATCGTTTGAGGAATAAGAAACTTCGGTCGTGCGGATAGATTGAAAAAGTTGGGACTGTTCTCCTTGGAAAGAAAAGTGCTGAGAGGAGATCTGATAGAAGTTTTCAAAATCAGGAGTGGGCTGGAAAGAGTAGATAGGGAGAAACTGTTCCTACTCGTAAAAGAAAACAGAATGAGAGAGAATAGATTTAAAATGGTTGTGCAAAAGAAACAAAGGTGATGGGAGAAAAAAAAACTTTTTCACACAGTGAGCAGTTAGGGTATGGAATGCACTGACTGAAAATGTGGTAGAGGCAAATTTAACTGAGGCATTAAGAGGGCATTAGATGGTTATTTGGATAGAAATGGATATGTAGGGATAAGGTAAAATATTGACATGAGGTAATAGAACTGATATTGATGCAATGGGCTGAATGGCTTCTTCTGCGCCATAATAATTTAGTGATTCTGTGAAGTTGGATTGATAAAGTACATGGAAAATCAACCACTTGAAGGCCTGGATATTGTGCTCAGCCACAAAGTAAGAACAGACACTGTAGATCTCAAAGAAATCCCCACGGAGAGATCAAGTCACCTCTCTCACTGTGCAATTGATTACAGCATTCCTAAATGTGATGCTCAGTACAGAGCTGCTGCAATGACACCCAGCAGGCCAAGGATTCTCACTGGCAGCCAACCAGATATGAAAAGCACAAAAAATATAGAGCAAATTAGACATAGGACATGCTCATGTCGTAAAGGACAAAGTTGGAATATCATGGGGGAGGAGCAGTGAGTTGGTGCTCTCACTTCAGCCTGACAGGGAGCATTGAATGACAGACCACAGTGGACATTCATGGCATCCTTGCCTTGCAATGCCTTCCTTTTTACAATTTGTTCCTCAGCCAAAGATACGAGGCTCACAATTGTAATATTTTGCAAAAGTCCCTCATATTGTAAATATATGGTGTGAGGTGCCAGTGTTGAACTGGGGTGAACAAAGCCAGAAATCACACAACACCAGATTATAGTCCAACAGGTTTATTTGAGATCACAAACTTTCAGAGCATAGCCCCTTCATCAAATGAAGTGACAAGGGAGGACACAGACGCAAAGTTTATAGGCAGAGAGATCAAGGGCAGAGTGATTAAGGGCAGACAGATCAAAAGATCATACAAATGGTGTGTGAGTGGAGTGTAGAATAATACGTGTCTGCAGGTGATCAAAAGTGTCAGACAGTGTGAGTAAAATGTCATCAGCTGAATAACAAGTGAAGGGATGACCTACAATCTGATTAAATGAAGCAGAGAGACAATTACAAACAAAAAAGGTGGTGCTGGAGACAACTTAAATGACTAGAATAGCATAATAGGTATAAGAGTCACACGCTGAGGATCTAGCCAAAGTTATAAGTAATTCAAAACCATACAAACTAATTAAGGTACAGAGATCATAACAATTTATCAAAGTGATACTGTCAAAACAGGACTGTGGGGAAGATTTTACAGAACAGTGTGGAGGGGTCACATGTCGCGCAACACGAACATAAGATCTTGATTGAGGCCATCTTCAAAAGTATGGAACTTGGCTATCAGTTTCTGTTTGGTGATTCTGCGTTGTGCATCTCAAAGGCCGCCTTGGAGAATGCTTACTCGAAGATCGGAGGTTGAACGTCCTTGACCACTGAAATGTTCCCCGACTGGGAAGGACCATTCCTGTCTGAGCAGACAGGACCTCAATAGTGATCTTGGGTTCATGCGACTCTTATACCCGTCATGTTATTCCAGTCAGAGATAGTAGTAACTGCCGATGCTGGAGTCTGAGATAACAGGGTGTAGAGCTGGATGAACACAGCAGGCCAGGCAGCATCAGAGGAGCAGGAAGGCTGACGTTTCAGGTCTGGACCGATTTAAGTTTTGAAGGATAGTGGAAACATTATTTGCTTCACGTTTTATGAAACTAGAGATTACTTTTAAAAAGGTCATTATAAGGTCACTGTGAACATTGGGAGTCTTTTTTTAAACAAAGCTACCTAGAAGCAAAAACCAAAAGAATTGCAGATGCTGTAAATCAGAAACAAAAACAGAAATTGCTGGAAAGGCTCAGCAGTTCTGACAGCATGTGTGGAGAGAAATGAGAGTTAACATTCTGAGGAAGGGGTCACTCGACCTGAAACATGAACTCTGATTTCTCTCTACACATGCTGCCAGACCTGCTGAGCTTTTCCCGCTAGCTCTGTTATTGCTACATAGAAACATATGATTGGTCTTAACAGTGATCGCATAGGGGTGAAGAAGTCTGCAAGAAAGGGCTGCCCAGTTTCTTATAAAAAGAAATCCCTCTTGTTGAGTTCAGGGTGTAAACATTTGTTTTTTTCCCCAATATAAGAAATTAGAGGAACTCCTCAAATATTGCACTTTCTGAGCAATCTGAATTTGAAAGACTCCAAGTCAACCATGCATGTCAGAACATCAGAGGAAAGCACAATTTTACACTTTATACTTCTGTCTTTCAGAATAATTCACAGGTCTTTTTTTTCCCCCCAGAAAGCCAAGCTCAAGCCAAGAAATCTATTTTTCCCTCTTTCCTTGAAAAGAGAGAGAGTGTGAGAGTGAGAGTGATAGTGAGTGTAAGTGTTGGCGTCGGTGTGTGAGAGTGAGAGAGCACGAGAGCAAGTGCATGTGCGAGAGTGCGAGTTGGGGATATTTAGAGGAATATGCATGTATAATTCTATATGATTGATGCGTTTGTTAACCAAATATCTTCATTGCATAAGTTTATTTTTCTAAAAAATTAATAATTGCACTTAAGAAATGTACTTGCGTATTTTTAATTTAAAAACCTGATAAAGTATTTATTTGGCCAACTTAATAACTGAGAACAGTATTTCTATTTTAGTCTATTTTATCCTATTTAACTTGCAACTCGTTGATTAGGAAAATTAAAGCAATAGTGAATTCCTCCAGTCTCAGTCATAACAATTAACTTGCTGTGATTTTAATTAATAACAATTGCATTTCTTGAGAATGGATTTCTCCAGTATATACAATCTTGAGTTTTGTTAGGATTATCTTTGGCTTTGAATCTTCTAGGAAGTATCATGTCTTTTTCTGTTTTTCTTGATGTGTTAATCAGTCAATCTTCTGACTTCAAACATATTTTTAATCTATCAAATTTTTTAAGAAACTGAAATTTGATGTTCTACAAGTTTCTGTTCTTGCAATTAAAAATATAGTTTTGTTTTAAATTATTGTGAAGCTTGTTGACATCTTTGCAGTTTTTTTTTAAATCAGTCTTAATTCTGAATACTACTGAACTGTATAAAATTCTTGTAGGAACACTTTACATTATATTTACAGCTTGTTCTAGAGTGATATAAAACATGTTTGAAACATTTCTCACAAAAGTTGTTTAAAATTGCTCAGAATTTTAAACTTCTGTACTCTAGCAATATCCTTCGAAAGTTTTAAAATCCTTTCCATTATTTAAAAAGATGTAAATTCTCTTAAACACTTCGGAAAACTTTTCAATGTAACCTTCCCATTTTTAGGAGTCAATGTACAAGCTTCCAATCTTACTGAACAAAATGGTGGCCTCACACCTTTTTCCTGGGATCATTCATCCCTTTCTTCCAACTCCACCCCCACCCAATACGAGCAGGTATTCACACTCTTTCCAACATCAGAACATATTCCAATTTTTAGTAAGTTATTTTTGCCTCATTTTTCTGCTCTTAATCATCTTCTGAAATGGAATTATGGTTTTCACATGTTTCCAATACTCCTGACTTCAATATAAACCTATCACCTCATTTTAAATATTGCAACCGACTCTTACAGCATTTGTTCTCAATTACAACACTGCTCCTTCTAATGTTAAATACTTCTTTTCTCTTCCCAGCCTTCCTAACCAGTCATTTTTTTGCTTCATTAGATACTTTTTTTTTGCCTTTTTGTTCCATTAGATGTCAAACTTACTAATGGAGCTGCCCATGTTTATCCACTCTGCGGCAGAATCCTAAATCAGGTCTGCTCCCACACTGGCTTCTTTCTGTTTTTCCCCTCAAGTCTGGCTGCTTTTTCAACTCAGATTACAGCTCTGATGCTGCTACTGTTTCAATGAAGCTGTGCTGACTGACATCTGTTTAAATGTTTTCAGCTGCTGACTGACTAGCAGACCCCTTCTTAAAATGACAATTCTCATAAAGTGATAATCCACTTGTCTGCAAAAACATTTTTCTTCTTTCTTGTCAGTTTGTTCTGCGTTCCTCTGACTGTTAGTCTCTTCTGTATTTTATACAACAGCATCTGCTAATCTAGCATACCATACGAGGTAGCTAAATAGAATTCACACTGCTACTTACCATATCATGAAATGATGGGATTCCTGAGCGCCAATCACTGATGGCTCATGATTGGGGTGGATTGCTGCCATCAATCTTCCTTCCTACACCAGCCTAAGGGACTGTGCATTCGTAGCACAAGATAAACCCAAAGTAAGTCTCAGCAGAAAAGGCTCTTACCTTTCATGACAAGCTTCTTTTTTATGTAACAATTACTATATGAAGGTTACACTAACTCTTAGATGTATTAACTATTACTAAAAAAGGTAAAAAGAAAAGACACTTATATCTCTGTTAAGAGCCTGTGCCAAAGTCCAACCAATTCTCACCCAGTGGCTAGACAACACCCATCAGACTGGGCAGAGCTCAGCATAACTCAGGTAAAGGTCATGTCACTATCATCCCAGAGGACCACTGGGGTACTCTCTCTCATTAGAGAGAGAGAGAGACAAGTGTTGGTGAGTTTAATCTGATTGTCACAATTCCTCAGGTGAAGGGGTGAGGGTGAGAAGGTGGGACATTCATGGTGACCTCAACTGGTTCAGGAATTGAACCCATTCTATTGACATCACTTGCAAGCTGCCCAGCCAACTGAGCTAGCAATGACAATGATCACTGCCAGATCTTTGTCAAAATCTGCCACAAAATGCAGGCAAATAATCCTTCCATGGTGAGAGAATCTAAAGGACAGTGTGCTACCACCTTCTTTCCAAGATAGCGATGGCAGAGTAGGCAGTATCCAGGCTCCTGTGCCCAGGGCTTATCCACTCCATCTGCCTTTCTTTTATCTCTCTTCTTTTCTTTTTATATCATTTTTCTCTTCATTTCTTTTTTTTTTCTCATTTTTTTGGCAGAAGGTGGTAAGAAGGTGGCTTCATTGTTGTCCGGAGCGTGACAGTGGTTTGTGATTCCGGAGCAGGACTCTGGAAGTGGACTGCAGGAGGCAGCTGGCAGAAAGGCAAGCACAGGGCCCCAGTAGCAGCTGCTACGTTAGTGGAGGCCGGCGTTAGGGTGGTTTTGGCCTGCCTTCTGGCAGCCTGGTTTTCCATTGGGTGACTTTTGTGAAGTCTTCCTTTCCGGGATCGGCAAAGAGATTGTTCCTTGGGGCGGCCACTGCGGAGTTTTGCAGCCCAGTATTCCAGTGGCCCGGCATAATGGTCTTGCAGTGGTGCCGTCATTTTCCAAACCCAGGGTCCGGGAATTCCACTAAGACGGATTTTTTTTCTTAATTTCATTTTCTTATCTATGCCTTCTGTTATTAATATAGGCACTGTGGTATGGCGTCATAAACATTTTTCACTTTTGTCTTGTAAAAATATAAGTGACAATAAATGACTATTCTATGCTATTCAATTCTATTCTGGTGTTCCCACTACTATTATTGGAATTCTTCTCAATCTAATCAGTGCCTAATTCATTGCATTCTGTGGGAGTGCTGTATCCCACAACAATGTTTCCAGTTTGGTTTTTACAGTAGTAGGCAGCAACTTAACTATCTGACTGGAATTATGTACATTAGTTGTAGCAGTTACTGGCACCAAGTTACAGGTTGTTTGTTAGCAGATGGCCTCCTAACCAAGATACCAGAAATTGGGAGAAATTTGGGATAAATCCAAAGCACCTCATGTATCCTTGCATCAGAATACTCCAAGGCAGATGGTCATCATGCAGTATGGTGTGCTCCAATTTCTTGGAAATTGTAAGGATCCAGAGTAGAAACTTTTGAAAGACTGCTAAGCTATAAATGAGCCTATCCATTCTCCCTTAACACATCAGCTGAAATGGGTGAACAGAAATAAAGACTTCCTCCCATAATCCAAGTAAATCTGTGCAGAAAATGAATACATGAGCAGATTAAAACTTTCAGCAGACTGAATTATGCTGTGAATCTCTAATGGACCCCTATGAGATATGAAGATAACGGTCCAATAGTGCAGGACTGATATCCAGCTTATTCAGAAATCCCACTGCTTTGGCACATTAAGGTCACAGCAGCATTAACCTTCTTTGCCTCGGCTCATTTTATGTGGCTGCAAGGAACATGCAGGAACATCACTCAGGAATCAATTTATTAATTTACCGATGGAGGTTGGAATTGGTGAGAAACTCTGTCAGCTACCTCTAGCCAGATTTAACTAAATTTTGTATTCCAAATCTGTCTTGACCTAATGTGGAACTACCTCTGGGTTTAACTGCGTAGCAGGATTTTTATGTGACTCAAATCAGCTGTTATACTTACTTCTTAATAGTAATATCTGAAATATCTTCCACAGCTACATCAGTCTATGGTCCGTTCTACTCACCACAGGAAACAAACTGTCGCAAATTTTTTAAGGCATGCAACTATAAGCATCAATTCATTTTGGGGTTAATTTTGAGTCTGTCAATAGTGTAAAACTGGTAATGACAAAGTGGTAACATATCTTCCAGAGATAGTAGGAACTGCCGATGCTGTAGAATCTGAGATAACAAGGTGTAGAGCTGGAGAGGACAGCAGGTCAGGCAGCATCTGAGGAGCAGGAAAGCTGATGTTTCAGGTCTGGACCCTTCTTCAAAAACAGGGCAGGGGAAGGGGGCTCTGGGATAAATAGGGAGAGAGGGGGAGGTGGATAGAAGATGAATAAAGGAGAAGATAGGTGCAGAGGAGACAGACAGGTCAAAGAGGTGGGGATGGAGCCAGTAAAGGTGAGCGTATGTAGGAAGTGGGAGCGGGGGTTGGTCAGTGAGGTGGGAGGAGCAGATAGGTGGGAGAAAAGACGGACAGGTCAAGGAGGTGGGGACAAGATGGGCTGGTCTTGGGATGAGGTCGGGGGTGGGGAGATTTTGAAGCTTGTGAAGTCCACATTGAGACCATTGGGCTACAGTGTTCCCAAGCGGAATATGAGGTGCTGTTCTTCCAGCCTTCAGGTGGCATTGTTGTGGCACTGGAGGAGGCCCAAGATGGACATGTCATCCAAGGAGTCGGAGGGGGAGTTGAAGTGGTTCGCAAATGGGAGATGTTGTCATTTGCCACGAACCGAGCGTAGGTGGTCCACAAAGTGGTCTCCAAGCCTCTGCTTGGTTTCCCCGACGTAGAGGAGGCCGCATCAGCAACAGCGGATACAATAAAACTACATTAGCAGATGCGCAGGTGAACATCTGTTTAATGTGGAAGGTCTTCTTGGAGCCTGGGATGGGGGTGATGGGGGAGGTGTAGGAGCAGGTGTAGCACTTCCTGTGGTTGCAGGGAAAAGTGCCGGGTGTGGTGGGGCTAGTGGGGAGTGTGGAGCAGACGAGGGAGTCATGGAGACAGTGGTCCCCCTGGAAGGCAAATAAGGGTGGGGAGGGAAAAATGTCCTTGGTAGTGGGGTCAGATTGCAGGTGGCCAAAGTGGCGGAGAATGATGTGTTGAATCCGGAGGTTGATCCATCTCTGCAGTTTTTTTTTTAAATTCCACAAAAGTAGGGAAAACAAACACAATCACTTTAGACATAGTAGGAACTGCCGATGCTGGATAATCTGAGATAACAAGGTGTGGAGCTGGATGAACAGAGCAGGCCAAGCAGTATTGGAGGAGCAGGAAAGTTGACGTTTCAGGTCTAGACCCTTCATCAGAAATGGGGGAGGGGAAGAGGTTTCTGAAATAAATAGGGAGAGAGGGGGTGGCAGATAGAAGATGGATAGAGGAGAAGATAGGTGGAGAGGAGGCAGGCAGGTCAGAGAGGCGGGGGTGGAGCCAGTAAAGGTGAGTGTAGGTGAGGAGGTAGGGAGGAGATAGGTCAGTCCAGGGAGGACGGACAGGTCAAGGGGGCAGGATGAGGTTAGTAGGCAGGAGATGGGGGTAGGGCTTGAGGTGGGAGGAGGGGATAGGTGGGAGGAAGGGCAGGGAGGCGGGGACAAGCTGGGCTGGTCTTGGAATGCAGTTGGGGGTGGGGAGATTTTGAAGTTTGTGAAGTCCACATTGATACCATTGGGCTACAGGGTTCCCAGGCTGAATATGATTTGCTGTTCCTGCAACCTTCGGGTGGCATCGTTGTGGCACTGCAGGAGGCTCAGGATGGACATGTCGTCTAAGGAATGGGAGGGAGAGCTGAAATGGTTCGCAACTGGGAGATGCAGTTGTTTAGTGTGAACCGAGCGTAGGTGTTCCGCAAAGCGGTCCCCAATCACTTCAAATGGATTTCTGTCAGCATCTGTTCTCTAAATGAGTTGGGAAAAGCAAACAGTGGAGAACCTACATGTTGTCCATTCTCCTTATTTCCACAATAACCTAAAGGAAAAGCAATGATGCAGATTGTTAAAAAGAACTAATGTCAGCATTTTCAGATCAGGAACTGACAACATAAAGAGAAACATTGCAATGAATGTACCACCAACTCAGGCAAATACTGAAACAGATAGGCAATATGAAAAATGAATGCAGGGCGTTTCATAACTCAAAAGATAAACAAGTGAGAGAATATCGGAGGTGGTGTATGATATATTTAAGCAGAGGCTTATAAAGTGTATGACACTGATCAATCAGACAATAATCTCAGGATTTCTGAAAAGACAAATATTTCCACAGCATCAGAGCCATGTGGAAGACTCTCTGAAAATGTTTTGCAACTGGTCAAAAAGCCCAATGTCATCTTTTATGGAAATGTCAGAGTTTCTCTACAATGTGAACACCCTGAGCTGAGGTGTTTCTCCAAGAAATGTTACAAATACAGAAAACAAAGGATACTGGGTCCTGATATATAATTCCATGGACAAGTTATAGAATGGCCACCTATAACTATATATAGGCTGCGTGTTCTGGTAATTTTGTATCTACTGAAGTGTTCAGATCTCCTGCGGCACTAAATTTAATTTCTGAGATTGTCTGCTTGTTCTACCTCACCCTTTTCCTACAAAAACAATAAATTACAGGGGAGAAGAAAAGCATTTCATGGTCTTTATTATAAGGAAATCCCCTAAACAAAAATTTCCCATGTCTGCAGCAAATCTTCGAGGTACTGAAACTTCTTACTAACTCAACACATCAGCTTCCCCTGTCTAGCATACACAGACACAGGCTCACACAATTTCTGGATATTTTGCTCTTAAGGAAACTCAGGACTTCTTTTTCCAGCCCTAGCTGCTTTCGATGTCAGTCATGCTTCCAGATACTTTTTCTCTCTGAACTGAAACCTACACACTGTCTCTTCTTCCAAATTGTTCTAACTTTCTGAAATACTAGTATCACGTTGCTAAGCAAAGCAGTTTCTGTTTCTAGCTTTTTTTCCTAATGCGCTGAACTATTCATCTCAAGGATTTAAACAACTTGTTAAAATTCATGCAAACAAATTTCTATATTCTCTTTCATTACTCACAGACTCGAAAAATAAACTAAAACTATATCTTCTCTTGTAAACACAGAATATACAAATACCAATCAAGCTATGTATCATTCTTCCACTTTAGAACCCAAGGTCTTAAGCCCTAATAATATATATGAACGTCAGCACAAAGAGTATTGACAGTGTATTTGATGGTGAAAAATTGAAGACTTCATGTGGATATCAATAGGCTGGCCAGGCGCATGGAAAACTAGCTAATGGAATTCAATCCCAAGAGGCATATGGTAATACATTTGGCAAAGAAAAATGCAACAGAATGCATAATATTGTGTAGTGAAAAGTGTAGAAGTGCAGAGGGATTTTAAAGTGCAATTCTGCAGACCCCTGAACTTAGTAGATAGGTAGATAAATTGACTGAGGCAGCGTATGCGAGAAAATGACAGAAGTCAGGACAGATTTGTCATATGGTCTAAACCTGTCATTAACATGTCCACTCTTTAGATAGGCCAAGTGAAATGTACACCTGTCTCACAATTCTGCTAACATTTAGAAGTTAAATATGACACAAAACTGCAAGATCATTTCTTCTCATCATTATTTGATCTCCCCAGAGAAGTAGTCAGAAATTATCTTTCCAGTCTATTGGATTTTTAGAGTTGAAGTCTTTGGTTCTATTCTTGAATCCTTGTGCTGCTTCAGTTCATTTTGGAACTGTAGCAATTAAATTGCAACTTTAAGTAAAAGCTTTCATGAGCTGTCTGCCTTCAAATATCCAGAAAAATAACAAAGTGGCAGGAGTTATTGATTTTGGATTTCCCATACACTCAGGCTTTGTCAAACAGTAATCTGCTGCATTTTTGAACAAACCATTGTCAAGTACAAAGTTAATTATGTAGTGCAACCTCAAAACAATATATGTACATGTTGGACAAAGTCATACCAGAGGTAGTAACATCAAAAAAAAATCAAAGACAATAGGCAGAGTTTTATAAACTCTGAATGATGTGGGATATGGTAAGACTTTTTGCCAGAATCAAGTCTGACAAGGCCTAATGCCACATTAATAACATCTCATTCTAGCTTTTGTGCTTTGACAAGTGGCATAATGAGTTTCTCACTAGGCAGCAGCAAGTTGCCGATTAAAGAGGACTATTTTTTGCTTGCTAAATGCCTTATTGACTGCCCAGCTCGACAATTCAGATTTCTATATTCAAAACACACCAGACAAGATTGATGTCGAGAAATCTAACATGGAAACCAGAGCGGAGAGTTGACAAATTCAGCACAGATACTTGCTCCACAGGATCGTCATGTTGGACATCGGGATCAACGTCACAGGGCTCCTTCTGCTGGGCACTGGCCACACATGCCTCATGCCCACAGACCCCCAAGAACTTTCATGGCATATCTCCAACCCACCGACAACACACTCCTGTACATAAATGCTGCATCTAAACTATCATTGCAATGCTGCAGCAATGTCACTGCACTCAGGGACAAGCACCCATCGTATTAAAGATCCAGGTTGCATCTGCGAGCTCTTCATTTGGTGTCACAATGCTCAAAGACTCCAAGTCTACCTGGGTGTTTACAGCATTCCTGATTTGAATTGCCTTGCCTTTTTGCACTCTGCCAGATGTAGCAGGTTCATATTACTGCCGTCTTGCTGTGCTGGTAAGGACAGCCACAAAGGCAGTTTCTCATGGTTGGCAGCAGGAGCTTGAATCAAATCCACGAGGATAGTCATCATTCAAGAGGTTCTGGAACAGTAAGTCAAGGGCTGCCTCCAGAACCAGTACAGGGGCATGATCAGTAAGCCACTTGAGGCAGTCAGAGTCAGGAAGCTGTCCACATAAGGAGTGAGGAGCTGAATGTTGGGTAGCCCAACAACCATTCTGACTCTTTCTGACCTATCTTCCCTCCTGGAATGAGGCAGAAAGTCAGATATTAAGGGAGACAAAAACTGTGGCATGGCTGTTAATTTTGGTGCAGGCGGGGACGTGTGCAGAGTGAGTGAGTGAGTAAACAGCACAGAGGGCTTGTAGGGTAAATACTGTCAGGAGGTGGGGGTTGTCAGCAAGTGAGGAAAATGTCACATACAGCACAGAGTGGTAGAGCATGAACTTCACTGGAAAGTGAGTGCAGTAGCACAGATAGAGTGAGTATGAAATATTGGAGAAAAATGGCAGCACCGACACTGGTGGAGTGAAGAAGGTTATTGACCATCTTTCTACACTGCCATGTATTCATCCAGATAGACTGCTTTTACTCAGGTGCAAACTTGGACCATGCTAGCATGGTCTCCATTGTTGGTCCTTGGAGAAGAGGGCATCCTATGTCTGCACCATCCCATCCAGCTGGACTCCAGGTCTCTGCCTACAAAGTGGAGCACTGATCTTCCCCTACCAGGGCAAATGTCAGGAACCATGCGGGGAAGCTCTGCACTGACAGTTCTTATCAGGGTGCACAATGGGCTTTTAAAGTTGGTGCAGATGCAAGTGAATTCCAAAATATCCACTCAGTTGTGAACTGTTCTGCAAATGGCACATGGTATTAGGGGTGGGGTAGGTAATTAACGAGGCAAATTTTATAAGATCAGCAAAAAGTCTAATCAGTCTCAATCCCTGCAAAAATTTGAACGAAACTTAGACTCAGCCCAAAAAATGTAAGATTCAGCTGTATGCTTCCAGAAACCACATCATGACAGAAATGATGAATTATGGTATTCATTAAAGATCATGGAACAATTAATAGTGTTGCCATTCTGTTCATTGAGAATAAGCTATTATTTACAAATCACTTAAGTTTCCCACAGAGTGATGAAAACTTGTGTAATTAACATATTTCCATTCGCACATAGCAATTTCTCATGTTTAAAAATCTATTTATTAATGCCTATTAAATTCATAGTTGTCATCAATGACTCTTACTTTTATTCACCCAAGATTACACATTTCGGTTTAGCAGTCATCTATATAGAGGAGAGAGAGAGAGGTGTAGGTTGTTCACAATTTTTAATTACAATCTATATTGAGCCAATTTGGTGTTCCAGTGTGTAAGTTTGTTTTATTCCCCCCAAAGTAAGTTGCACTACTGCCAGGGAATCTACTTCTGCCACGGAATTTCTCCTATTACCCTGTCACAGTTGCAGATGTGATTGATAAACCTATAGCAGCGCTTTTTATCCTGCCGGTCAAAAACCAGGTAGGTGGACGTTTAACAAAAACAGAAATTTCTGGAAAAGCTCAGCAGGTCTGGCAGCGTCTGTGAGACAAAATCAGAGTTAACAGTTTGGGTCACCAAAACGTTAACTCTGATTTTTCTTCACAGATGTTGCCAGACCTGCTGAGCCTTTCCAGCAATTCTGTTTTTGTTTCTGATTTACAGCATTCTCAGTTCTTTTGGTTTTTATTAGGTGGGCATTTAACATTAGGAAAAGATACATCCATCAATGTCCCATGCCCTACTTGCAGTCTTCAACTTTTACCTACTCTTCAAATTTGACTGCAAGGACACCTTCCAGAAACTGCTGGGGATTGTGTTTTAAGGCTTCTGTGATGCTTTTGGCCATTTTACTCCCAACTCTCAGTTGGGAAGGAGTTGCTGCTTTCCACCAGCTTCTACTAGCAGAAAGAGGAATTCAGGCCGCAAAAGATCAAGCTTTGTCGAAAAGACTTTCCCTATATGGGGGCCAGAGATAGCTGGAATACTCCTGTGGGCTACACAATAGTCCCAAATCTAGCCTCTTCCTCCCCCTCTTCTGGTTACATATTCCTTTACAAAGTCAACATGAATTATCAGTATTTTTAGCACACAGCTAATTGGTCATCAAAGCCCTGACCTTGTTTTATGGATGAAACATAGTCTGATTGGAGGGTATTCGTTAGCTACTTTCCTGTTTTATAGATCTCCCAGGACTTCACTGGTCAGCACAAAATGATTAACAGCCAAATGTCAGCAATAATCGCATCTGCTGTTAACAGGTTCAATATGGGAATTAAATCTACTGCTGAGGTAAATATTAACGATCACCATTTGGTGAACATTAAACGTTAGCTGTTTTTAAACTATCTGACGATTTCCTGTTACCACTAAGTTACATTTTTGAAATAAGTACTTCAGTGTTTTCATTTAAAACATTTCACTACAATTTTATTCTCCATAGG
Organism: Ginglymostoma cirratum; assembly: GCA_024137785.1. Classification (NCBI taxonomy): domain Eukaryota; kingdom Metazoa; phylum Chordata; class Chondrichthyes; order Orectolobiformes; family Ginglymostomatidae; genus Ginglymostoma; species Ginglymostoma cirratum. The sequence continues at coordinate 31,953,212 of JAHRHZ010000133.1, read as the reverse complement.
GCAACAATAATTTCAAATTATGCAGGCCAACCCTCTTTATTTGGTTTAATAGGAATGAGTTTTTCCCATTCACTTACGAAATTCACTTATCTGACTTACAAGAACCAAATACATTAATTTATTGGATTTATTCTGTCGGGCAATAATGAGAATGAAAATGTTACCTGATTAAGTTACAAATTTGAAAAGGCTGTAAGTCCATTTGGACAGGTGCATTAAAGAATTCCTATTTAATAATTACTGAATTACCAAGCCAAACATTACTTGCTGCAATGTGAATTCAAAGTTATTGCTTACATCAGGTTTACACATATTACAGCAAATGATTACAGTCTTAATCTATTGAATAATGACAGAAGCCCAACATTTCAAGCTTTTTGTTACAATGAATTTGCTTCTGAGCTCCCTCAAAGATTGCTATAATCAATAAAACAGCTCAAAACCCAATAAATTGCAGAAGAAATAATAATTGCTTTGCTGGTTCCTATAAATTCAAGTTGAAAATTTAGTTGAAATTTAAAATCAAATTTTAATTGAATTGTCATGAACACACCAGTGATCACAATCATAACCAGAAGGCAATACACTGCCCTACAATTGTTTTCAATATTTTATTGATTTCTGGGAAATAGAAACAAGTGTTACTTATGAAACTAAAGTCCAGGTTCTTATAACAGGTACTCCAACCTAAAAATGGCACCAGAGCCCCAATTCTGATACCCTTGGCCCTGACACTAGCACCCAGTATTTTCACCAGGGGTAATAAGGGGTGAGTTGTAATTTGCCTATCTGTTGTTCTCAACTAAACCGAGATGGTTTCATACAATTCCAATTTGCGCTAGTAGGATACCTGATACATGACCTATGGGCTTTACCCTTCTCAGTCTAAAGTTCTTTAGTAAAGTAGGAGTAAGGCATTATTTTTAGGGATCATAGGTTGACATGGAGGATATAAGGGCCTATGGAGTGAGGTCGGGACATAAGGTGCCCTGAACAGGCATGGATGGGTCGTGGGAGTGCATTGGGTATAAGGAGTGAAGACTAAAAGATTTTTTTTGTTTTTTTTTGTTAAACTGATGGCATAAAGTCTCAGATCATGGGATAGTCCTTCTATACAGTCTATTTCTGCACCAGGAGGCCTTGTGGAACCTGGTCTGAGAACTAGTCGACTCTCCCCACTTCCTCACCCACACCCTACAAATAGCTAACCAAGAATAAAAATCTGACTGCCTTGGCACTCTCGTGGGTTTGTGGAGCTTCGAATTTTCCTGACTTTGAACAAAAGTTCAACCTGAATCAGTTAAAAGGTAGAATGATGCAGGTCTTTCTCCCTCTGATAAATATGAAACAGTTCTGTCTTGTTTTAGTCTGATAATCATCATTGTATATCAGGCACATTTTCAAAACATCTTGCAGAATTTGCATATTAGTCTCCTTGAAAATAAGCTTGAGAGCAAATTGTGCATTTCTGGATCAATTTTAACTGTCTGTGTTTTTTAACATTGGGTGAGACATTTGGGCCACATTCCTACATTCGTCAGTATTGAGACCTGCACTATTTTATTAATTGGGCCTCATTTAGTCTTCATTCATTAGCCAGGCACATGTTCGACTGGTGGCCTATCATGTTGGAGGGCATAATTTTGTGGTCAGTCCAATGCACAGTTAAAAAGGGATTGTCCTCTAAATGAGGTGGCATTTACTCCTCCATAAATCTGTGATAACTGGGAAGATTTGGGAGAACAATTTGTCAGAAATAACACTACCTCTTTTCTCAGACACACAATTCCTCATAGATGGAAGTGGGGTAGCGAATGCAATCAGATCCTAGTTCATTCTGAGATCAGAAAGCTACCAAAGACCACAGCAAACCTAGAGGAAAGTAGCAGACAATATCAATAACCACATTATCACTCAAATGAAGGCAAATAATGCAGATGCTGGGAATGTGAAACAAACATGGCATTCTTCAGGATTGTCTGTGTTTGCTGCGATAGTGTCACAAACTGGTTTCAGTTCTGCAAACATTTTACTGACCTGACATAGAAAGCAAAGTTGATCAAAATTTCTTCACAACTATATTCCCTACAATGAGCCTTGCGCAGTACTGCACAGCTGAGCAATTCAAATACCATCCTTCACCACTCCACATACTCCAGCTACGTTAACTGTCCTCATTCGTGTCATACTGTCACATCTTGCTGTCAACAGAAATTTGGCTCATGCCAACAGGATTGGATACTCAACATCCTGGGTTGTAAGGTTTTTAATAGAAACAGGGTGGGTGAAAAGGGAGGAAGTTATGGTCAAAGATAGTGTCATAACCTTTGAATGAGATACAGTTCCTGAATTTGGAATCTGTATGGCTGGAGGTAAGATACACAAAGGGAGCAATGACCTTGTTGGTTGTTTAATACAGACCTCCAACTACTGGAAAGAAAGTAGGAGAGAGCACTTGTATTGGGAGCTAGACGTTTCGGGCCTAGACCCTTCTTCAGGAATGGGGGAGGGGAAGGGGGTTCTGAAATAAATAGGGAGAGGGGGAAGGCGGATACAAGATGGATAGAGGAGAAGATAGGTGGAGAGGAGGCAGACAGGTCAAAGAGGCGGGGATGGAGCCAATAAAGGTGAGTGTAGGTGCGGAGTTAGGGAGGAGATAGGTCAGTCCAGGGAGGACGGACAGGTCAAGGGGGCGGGATGAGGTTAGTAGATAGGAGATGGGGGTAGGGTTTAAGGTGGGAGGAGTGGATAGGTGGGAGGAAGGACAGGTTAGGGAGGCGGGGACAAGCTGGGCTGGTTTTGGGATGAAGTAGGGGGAGGGGAGATTTTGAAGCTCGTGGAGTCCACATTGATACCATTGGGCTGCAGTGTTCCCAAGCGAAATATGAGTTGTTATTCCTGCAACCTTCGGGTGGCATCGTTGTGGCACTGCAGGAGGCCCAGAATGGACATGTCGTCTGAGGAATGGAAGGGGGAGTTGAAATGGTTCGCGACCGGGAGGTGCAGTTGTTTAGTGTGAACCGAGCGTAGGTGTTCCGCAAAGCGATCCCCAAGCCTCCGCTTGGTAGCCTTCTTGCTCCTCTGATGCTGCTTGGCCTGCTGTGTTCATCCAGCTCTACACCTTGTTATATCGGAGAGCATTTGTAGACGGGTTATAAAAATCTGAAAGACAAGTAGAGTTGGAATAGTTCGTGATTTTAAATACCCGAGGGTAAATTAGGAAAAAGTTAGAGAGTGCGGTACAGAACAGGGAAATACCTGCAATATGTGCAGTAGATTTTTCTGGAACAGTACATTTCCACTTCTACCAGGGAGGGAGCGTGCTGGTTCTGGTCCTTGGAAACGAGGCAGGCCAAGTGGAGAGCACCAGAGTTGGGGACCATTTGGGAAATAGCAACCATAATATAATAAGGTTCAATGTTAAGTTGGAAAAGCATAAAAATCAGTCAAGATTAACATCCCAAACTGAAAAAGGGCAGATTTTCGATGTGTAAAAGTTAAACTGGAGCAAGTTGATTGGAAACACGTTTTGGTACATAAAACAGTAGAAGAAAAATACGAGACTTTCATAAGAGAGCTGAACAGAGTAGGTACACACACATGAGAAATAAATATGGGGTAACCAAATCTAAAACTATTTCTCAAATGCTCCCTCACTCTGATGCTGTCCACTTGGCCTGCCACATTTCCAAGGATCAGATCCAGCACAGCTCCCTGGATGACTAAGGATATTGATAAGAAAATAAGGGAAAAGAAGGAGGCACATGATGCACACTAGAATTACAATAGCAATGAAATTCAGGAAGAGTATCTCAAATGCAGGAGATGGGCTAAGACTTGGATGAGGAAGACTAAGGGAAGCATAAGGAAAGGATGGCAGGTTGCGTTAAAACAAATAGTAAAATGTTCTTCAACCATATTAATAGTAAAAGATTGGTGTAGGATAGAGGAAGACCAGTAGGGACAAGTATAACAAGCTGCTCGCTGAGACAAATGGCATGGCAGAAGTGTTAAATGAGCAATTTGCTTCTGTCTTTACCAGATTAGAAGATGGTGACAATGGCCCAGTTGAAAATGTGGGTGTCGAGCAACCGAGCAGAATGGTGATAGATAAGGAAGAGGTGCTAAAAGACTGGCAGCACTCCATGTACAGAAGGTGCCAGTAAGAATGCATCCTAGACTGCTGAGATAAGTAAGAGAACAAATTGTGGGGCCATTGACAGAAATTTTCCAGACCTCTCTGAACACAGGATTAGATCCAGGGGACTGGAGGATTGTAAATATAATGCTGTTGTTTAAGAAAGGCGCAAAGGATAACCCAGGAAATTACAGTTTGACTTCAATAGTGGGAAAAATGCTGGAGGCTTTAATCTAGGATAAAATAAATGCACACTTAGTGAAAAATAAGTTAATACAGATCGTCAACGTGGCTTTGTCAAGGGCAGGTCATGTCTGACAAATTTAATGGCGATTTTGATGAAATGACACAGCAAGTTGATGAGAGTAAGTGCTTTGGATGTTGCATATTTGGACTTTCAGAAAGTATTTGACTGTGCCACATGGCATGTTGGTTAGCAAATTACAAATGTTTAGAATTGATGTGTCCTTGGCAGTATGGGTTAGAATTTGGCTTAAAGATAGGAAACAGATGGCAGGCAGAGATGAGCATTTCTCAGACGGGAGACAAGTTGAAATTGATCCCCAGAGATTGATGCTTGATTTTTCTGATTTATATAAACAATTTAGAGATGGGCATTGAGGGTGAAATCTTTTAATTTGCAGATGATACTAAGACAGGGAGAGTAGTGAATTGCGAGGATGATGCTGACAGACTTCAGAGGGACATTGACAAGTTGGCCAAATGAGCAGGGCAGACACATAGCAGATGAATTTCAATGTAGAGAAATGAGAGGTAATGTATTTTTGGTACAAAAAACATGGAGAGATAATACAGGCTCAAAGGTAAAACTTTGAAGGGAGTACAGGGCAGAGGGACCTCAGTTCAACTGCGTAATTCTCTGAAGATGGCCAAGCAAGTTTAAACAGTTGTTAAGAAGGCTTAGAGAATCTTTGGATTTATAAACACAGGTATAGAGTATAAAGGTAAGGAAGTTATGCTACACCTCTACAAATCATTGGTCAGATCACATTTGGAGTGTTGTGTCAGTCTGGGCATCTTATTTTAGGGAGAATGTAAAGCCCTGGAGAGAGTTCAAAGGAGATTTACAAGAATGATACTAGAAATGAGCGATTTTAGATAGAAGGAAATATGAGAGAAATTGGGCTTATTCTCCGTGGAACAGAGAAAATTAAAAGATGACCTTATTGAGGTGTTCAAAATTATGAACAATTTTGACAGGGTAAAGAAGGATATTCTGTTTCTACTGGTTGGTATGTCAGTAACTGGGGATCGCAATTTCAAAATTGTCAGCAAGGAAGCTAGAAGTGAGATGAGGAGAAATTTCTTTACTCAGAGAGTTCAGAGATAGTAGGAACTGCCGATGTTGTTAGGGTTTGGAATGTGCTGCCTGGGAGAGTGGTGGACTCATGGGAGGTTTCAAAAGAGAGTTGGATTTATATTTGAAAGTGATTAACTTAGAGGGCTACAGAGATAATACTGGAAAATGGAACTAGACGGGTAGTGCTGTCGGGAACCAGGACAGACACAGTGGGTGGAATGGCTTTCTTCGGTATTGTAAAATTCATTCATCCATTCATTTGTTCATTCATTCATTCATTCTAATATCTCCTTGTATTGACTGAATCTCTATATTTGTCTGAGTAGACTCCCTGTAAAGGACTTCAGGATGTTTTATATTTTATAGGTGCGTTAAAGGGTGCTTTACAGGACATATTATGTTGGAAATAGGAAATGTATGAACTCTGATGCCCTGAAAGAATTGTTATGATTCCAGCTCATGGCAATTCCACCCAAGTCAGATCCGAGAGTGAACAGTATCAAGTCTTGAAAGGACTGAGCACTTTCTTCATATGCTTATTTAATCCTTCAGGAAAGTCAAAATATATGTTGATTGACCATATAGCTTTTCTAGGCAGAAGACTACTTACTTGTGTTGGGTTTGCAACATGGTGTTTCAGAGGAGCATACGGCTACTTTCTCATCAGGGAGGGACAACCAGTGCTGAATTTAACCTGAGGGTCAACATGCCTCAGGTGACAGGCAAGGTCAAGAAAGCAGGAACTTCATAGTGACCCCAGCCGGCACGGGAATTTACCGCACACCGTTGGGCATCACTCTGCATCTCAAACCAGCTTTCCAGCCAACTGAACTAACTGACCCCAATGTGTACATGTAAACCAATTCCTTTCATGTTCCACTTTTTCACAGGTCACAGCAAATGTAAAATGTAACCAGGTTACTGACCTGACCAATTATGTAGATACCAGACTTTTTAGTGTCAGAAACAATCAGTGAGGTTTCTTTCAAAAGTTCCAAGGTAATATCCAAAGTAACATGAGGTCAATATAGATAACAGACAATACAAGGTCAAACAACCTCAGAACATATCAAGCAGCAATTGCAATTGGACAGATTGCACAGATTTCTCAGTAACCAAACCCTATCCCCAAACCACATTAAGTATTAATAACACAGTGGGTCACCAAATCTCATTAAAACTTCATAAGGAGCCCTCACACAGTCCATTTGATTTAACCACTGTCAATCGTCCGCTTAGGGACACTCACCATCAGGGGATGTGGCTGACAGTATTCCAGGTCCAGCAGCAGCAGCAGTGAGGAGAATTGTGTGTCATCCAGCAGGGACCTACAAACACAGCAGTCAGGGTCTAGTCAGTCTTGTCTTGGCAGTTGCTTGTCAAAGTCTGTCAGAGGTCTGGATGATTACAGTCCTGGGCCTCCGTCTGTTGGACTATTAAATAAGGTGCAAAGGGATCTGTGGGTGCAGATATCCCTGCCAAAAGAAGTGGGGGAGTCGAAATGTGGGGTTCAGAGCAGAAGTATTCGTGAAGAAAGGAAAAAGGATGGTGATGGGGAAACCCGACATATATGGGGATATGTGGACTAGTGCTGGATGTCATCCCATGGTACTAAAGGATGAGGGTGCAGGTCATGGAAATAGTGGATGCAATTGTTGCTATCTTGAATATTTCTGTAGATTCTGGAACATTCATGCCTGATTGGAGGGTAGCAACTGTAACAGCACCATTTTGAGAAAGGAGGGAGGGAGAAAACCAGGAATTACAGACCAATTAGCCTAACATCAGCAGTAGGAAATTGCTGTCATCTATTACAATGAATGAGATAACAGAACATATACAAGATATTGATGAGATTACACAAAGTCGTGGACTAATGAAAGGAAAATTGGAGTTCCTTTTGAATGTCACTAGAAGAATTGATGAGGGAGAATCAGTTAATGTATTGTGTCTGGATATTTAGGAAGATTTAGAGGTTAGCGCACACAGGATTAATGATAATATATAGGCATGATCTGGGCGTTTGTTAGCAGACAGAAAACAAAGTGGTAAGAAATTGATTATTGTCAGAGTAGAAGTCAGAGATGAGTGGGGTATTCAGCATACATTTTAACTATTTGGATAAGGGAATCAAATATAATATTTATTTAATATAACCTATACAAGTATTTATAATACCTTCCTAATGCTTAGACATTCAAACCACATTATCTTCTTGATAATGTATTGGCAATTAGTTTGCTTTTCCCTGCAATGTGAGCAATGTATAAAGGATAGGCACTAATAGGACATCCATTCAGATATTCCAGCAATTTGCCTCGTGAATTTTTCAACAAAGGTTACAATCAGTACATATCAATGTGTCTCTATAGCTGTGACAGACATAAACTTTAAAATGTTTTAGAGCCCTAAAAATACCAAAATTTTGTTTATCCACCACAGAATATCTCTTTTGTGGTCAATTTAGTTTTTGGAAATAAAAATATCCACTTGGCTTCTCTATACCTGACCCATCTTATTGTACCTGAACTGAACCCATTTCCAAATCATGAGCGTCAATTGCTACTTGAAGGACTAAGGAACATATGGTGCATCCTACGCTTATTCATTGATCAAAATGCTTTTTTTTTCAGAACATGCCAGGCACTACCCTGACTTCACTATCTTGGCTTCCTTTAGGAGCAAATCCGTCAGTAGAGCAACCTTACTGCTGTCATTTGGTAAAAACTTGTGATTGAAATCACACTTCCCAAAATCTCATTATTCCTCACTTAGTTTTCATAGAATCATAGACTCCCTACAGTGTGGCCCTTCGGCTCAACAAGTCCACAACGAACGTCACAGCATCCCACCCAGACCCATCCCCCTGTAACCCACCTAATCTACACTCCCTGAACACTGCGGGCAATTTAGCCTGGCCAATCCACCTCTCCTGCACATCTTTGGACTGTGGGAGGAAACCGGAGCACCCAGTGGAAACCCACGCAGACACGGGGAGAATGTGCAAACTCCACAGAGACAGTCACCTGAGGGTGGAATCAAACCCGGGTTCTTGGTGCTGTGAGGCAGCAGTGCTAACCACTGAGCCTCTGAGCTATCGTGCCACCCCCTATCAGTTTTAGGACAGGGAATTCTACTATTATTTGTACAATTGCTGTTCCTTGCAGCATTTGACCTTAACTGTATTCCCTATCTAGGCTGCTTGCACCTTTGCAAATTCACCTTTGGCAAGCTTTCTGACCCAATCAATCAATTGTAATTTCCTAAACAAAACTCCCACTTGACTACCACTTGGTTCATCACTATCTAGAAAATATTTTAGTCTCAATGGTATTATTCAACACTGAAAAAGTCTATCTGATACGACAAATGCCTATTTTCATTTAGCTCTACAGGATAAAGGAACTCGCCAGTAACCCTTTTAATTAACCTATTCTAGTAAGAAATCTGATACTGCCAACTGTATCTTTATTAAAGGAAATAATACTAATCCCTCGTCCCTGGTCGAAACATTTAGGACTTGACATGCTTGATAGCTTGTTCTTTCCTAACTGTTTATCATGCTTGAATATATATATATTTATTCTAATTTTCTAGCTGTTATCAGCCATTGCCATACATCATCTAAAATGGATGACTGGTCTTTCATTCCCAAAAGCCTTCTCTTTGATTAGGTTCAGAGAACACCTTATATCATGGCCATACAATAACTCAAAAGGACTACAATAGGTAGACTCATTCAATGAATCCCACTTGGCAATCAAAAGTATTTCCAGTCCTTTGTCCCGTCCGTAAAAATATTTATGACAACGTGCTCTGATCATTGTTTTGAGAGCTTGATGGTGCCTTTTGAAAACTCCTTGTATGTGTGAAGGATTTGCTGAAGACTTTAATGGAGTAATGTCCAGATGAGTCATAACTTTCTGAAAAGTTTTAGACATGAAAAGGATAGAATGTAGAATGTTCTGGAACCTGTTGCTCTTATCTCTAGCACAAGTTGTCAAGTCATTGCTCACACATGGCAGCCTCTGAAACCTTGCAGACAAGATTGTCCAAGAAATATAACCTTGAGATATTCTTTCAATCACGCGTTCAAAAGAACAAATGATTTAACTTTGAATTAAACAAGAGGATTATCTTTCCAGAAAGGGGAGAGATCAGCTGAGCTGTTTGTTCTTAGCAATTTTATAGCTAACTCTGCCTCTTCTTGGTCACTCTAGCAGGGTCTACATGAAAGCAAACAGTTATCACCAGGCATATGAATTCCTTAGATGATTTACAAGAAGTCTGGCAAAATAATTCTAATGTCCACAATGAGCTTTCAATAACTTCTTTAAAAGAAACTACCCCTGGTATTTCCCTAAAACTTGAAATAAATCCATAATCCACAATCCTTCAGAATTTAAGTTCTCCAAACAATATTAACTATAAAACATCTTCATCACAAAACCTTTACATTGTCTTCATATTTCTATGGAATATCAAAATTGACTAACGGTCTGGTAATCTCACTAATAAACAAATATTGCATCCAATATAGTTAAATCAAACAAGATGTGTTGTAGTTACTCAAACTGATAATTAGAAGATGTTTGCAACACTAACATAAACATTAGCACAACATTGTTCATTCCACAATAAAGGTCTGTCATTAACTCCCCCTTCTTAGCACTCCCACTTAATTGACGCCATTCCTTTCAGTTTTGTTTACAGGTAAATTGCCATTCCCATCACTGCTGTGCTCTCTACACATGTCCAAGTCTGTACATGGAATTATGGTTAATTATGCAAATAAACTTTCACCAAAAAACGGGATGTTTTTCGCAGTTTGCCATTCTGCTGACTTTCATAATAGCTCATAATCATTTACAGTTGTCTTGCGCTGCTGGATAAAAAGCAGCTGCCATTATATTATACTGATGCTAATCTGTCCCTTCAATGTCATTAGTTCCATTATTAATTAATCTCTTTATAATTATTATTACCCAATTAGCTTAATTTTTTTTTAGAAAATGATTTTACCAGATTGAGTTTAAATTAAGTTTTCCACTGCACCTACAGTGTTTTGTACATGGGGTGGTTTGTGTCCCTGGAGAGAATGGCATGAATGTCGCAAGCATGCAGGCAGGTGTTAGGTGAGCGAGCACTAAGACAGCAAACAACCAACTGTGAGATGTTCCTAAAGTCTGAATAAGGCAGAGGGAAAAATATTTTTACAAGCTATAATCCCCAATACTTGGCAACTCACCAGTGCTGAGCAAAAAATTTGCCTTGCCGCACATCGAAAGTCTAAAAGATGAAGCAAGATGCTCCTGACTTCAAGATCAGCTTTGCCACAGCGCACATCACTCAGTGCCATACAATTCTGTCCTCTGTCATTTTCAGGCTAATCCTTAGGGGCAACTTTTTCATGCAGAAGGCGGTGCGCGTATGGAACAAGCTGCCAAAGGAAATGGCAGAGGCTGATGCACTTACAACATTTAAAAGGCATCATGGGTACGTGAATAGGAAGGGTTTAGAGGGATATGGGCCAAATGCTAGCAAATGGGACTAGATTTGTTTAGGATGTCTGGTCAGAATGGACGAGTTGGACCGAAGGATCTGTTTCCATGCTATACATCTCTATGACCCTAATTGTCAGGTTTTGAGAATATCACTATAGCACATGCTACAACCTCCCCAGGTTGTTAAAAAAAAGCACACAGGTATTTTCGATTCATCAAAATGAAGCTGAATCAGGACCTTAAAGGACAACTCCCAATAATGCCAGACGGGAGTGTAACGCCCAGTCATAGTTCAGGAATTACTTGACAGTGATACCACCCCCAAATAAGGTAGTCCATAAGATAACAGCAAGAGACAAACAACATAAACTTCATATAACAAAGAGACTAGAAAATGCCCCCACCTTCATTCCAATCTCTCCCCAATAAGTCTGTTATCATGTCTATATGAGGGCAGCAGATACACAGAAGCGTTACAACCTGCAATTTCCCCTCCAAATCTCATGTCATCTGACTTGGAAAGATATTGCTGTTCCTTCATCTTTGTTGTGTCAAAATCCTCGAATTCCCTCCCTAACAGGATGAAAGCATCTTCACCACACAGCAGTTTCGAAGGCAGCTCACCATGATCTCCTCAACATCAATTAGAGATGAGCAAGAAATTCTGACCTTACTAGTGATGTCCACATTCCATGAATGAATGAATAAATAAAATACATCCCTTAGTTTTGAATCTTTCCATGTGTTTCATAAATATTAATAATCATCAAAAGAGTGCTTTTAATTTTGTAGGTCAAGCTATAACATAGGGATAATATTATCAGGACTCTTTCAATAATGGAGCAAAAAAGAAAACTGCTGCTTTACCGTTTATAAATTCAAAGTCAATGTTTTGTCATTTTTTTCTAATCAAGATTTGCTTTGCGTTTATTTTTATTAAAAACTAGCAAGGAATTTGTTTTAATTAATACAAATCTGACTTGCAAACAAAATAGCTATAGAGTAGAAGCAGCAAGTTCATCCTGAGGCCATGCAAAGTCTATTATCTATTAGCACCACAGCCTTTTGAGACTGAAACTCCTCTCGGGCAGTTGAAACAAGTGGTTGTCAAGGGAAAAGGGATTATTTTTCAACCTGAATTGTAAATGAGTCCTTCACTGATAATCACCTTGCTGTTTGTTTTGCTGACAAAAACAAATTCTCCTTACAGACAGGCTGATTTATAAATTGGCTACCTGATTGGAGACTAGTGCTTCATGCAACAGATATTGATTAGCAACATAGCAAACGATAACAACAGACTACCAATAAAAAATGGCTTGCTCCAAAATTTGGTGCATTATGTTAGAAAAAAAAGTCTCACCATATCAATGATAAAACTGAAGAGCTATGCATATTTCAGTAGACACGATCAACAATGTGGCAGGACGATCCTCCCTCACCGTTCAGAATCTTGTGCTACAAGTATATTGTATTTTGATAATTTAGCAAAGGTTTGAAGCCTTCAAAAATGAAATAACAAGAGTCCAGGGACAGTATGTCCCTATTAGGTTGAAGGGCAAGGCGTGTAGATGTAGGGAATGCTGTATAACTAAAGAAATTGAGGTTTTGGTCAAGGAAAAGAAGGAAGTATATGTCAGGTATACACAGCAGGGATCGAGTGAATCCCTCGAGGAGTATAAGGGCAGTGGGAGTATACTTAAGAGGGTAGTCTGGAGGACAAAAAAAAGAGTCGCGAGATAGCTTTGGCAAGTAGGGTTAAGGAGAATCCAAAGGGTTTCTACAAATACTTTAAGGACAAAAGAGTAACTAGGGAGACAATAGGGCCCATCTAGGATCAGCAAGACCACCTAAGTGCAGGACCGCAGGACATGAGTGAGATACTAAATGAAAATTTTGCTTCAGTGTTTACTGTGGAGAAAGACATGGAAGCTAGAGAACTTGGGGAAATAAATAGCAATATTTTGAAAAGTGGCAATATTACAGAGGAGGTGGTGCTGGATGTCTTAAAACGCATAAAGGTGGATAAATCCTCGGTGTATCCTAGAACTCTGTGGGAAGCTAAGGAAGTGATTGTTGGGCTCCTTGCTGAGATATTTGTATCATCGATAGCCACAGGTGAGGTGCCGGAAGACTGGAGGTTGGCTGATGTGGTGCCATTATTTAAGAAAAGTGATAAGGAAAAGCCAGGGAACTATGGACCAGTGAGCCTGACATCAGCAGTGGGCAAGTTGTTGAAGGGAATGTAAAGAGATAGGATTTTCATGTATTTGGAAAGGCAAGGACTGATTAGGGATACTCAACATGGCTTTGTGCGTAAGAAATCATATCTCACTAACTTGATTGAGTTTTTTAAAGAAGTGACAAAGAGGACTATTGAAGGCAGAGTAGTAGATGTTGTCAATAGGGATTTCAGTGAGGCATTCGATAAGGTAAAACACGGTAGACTGGTTAACATGGTTAGATCACATGGAATACAGGGAGAATGAGCCATTTGGATACACAGTTGGTAGGAGACGGAGGGTGGTAGTGCAGGGTTGCTTTTCGGACTGGAGGCCTGTGACCAGCAGAGTGCCACTGGCATCGGTGCTGGGTCCACTGCTTTTTGTCATTTATGTAAATGATTTGGATGTGAATACAGGAGTTATGGTTAGTAAATTTGAAGCTGACACCAAAACTGGTGGTGTAGCGAACAGCAAATCAGGTTATCTCAGATTACAATGAGACCTTGATCAGATGGGCCAAGAGGCCGAGAAGTGGCTGATGGAGTTTAATCTAGATTAATATGAGGTGCTACATTTTGGTCAGACAAATCAGGGAGGACTTATACAATAATGGTAAGGACTTGGGGAATGTTTCTGAATGAAGGGACCTTGGAGGGCAAGTTTGTAGTTCCTTGACAGTGGAGTCGCAGGTAGACAGGATAGTGAAGAAGGCATTTTGTACGCTTGCCTTTATTGGTCAGCACATTGAATTTGGGAGTTGGGAGGTCATATTTGAGGTCATGTACAGGATATTGCTTAGGCCACTTTTGCAATGTTACATTCAATTCTAGTCTCCTTGCTATAGGAAAGATGTTGTTAAACTTGAAAAAGTTCAGAAAAGATTGACAAGGATGTGGTCAGGGTTGGAGGGTTTGGGCTGTAAGGAGAAGGTGAATAGGCTGGGGCTATTTTCTCTGGACGCTGAGGTGTGACCTTATAGATGTTTATAAAGAGCATAGATAGGGTGAATAGTCAAAGTCTTTTCCCCAGGGTAGGGAAGCCCAAAACTAGAGGGCATGGGTTTAAGGTGAGAGGGAGAAGATTTAAAAGGGACCTAAGGGGCAAAATTTTCACACAGAGGGTGGTGCATGTATGAAGTGAGCTGCCAGAAGAAGTGGTGGAGGCTGGTACAATTACATTTATCTGGATGGGTACATGAATAGGAAGGTTTTAGAGGGATATAGGCAAAATGCTGGCAAATGGGACTCGATTTATATAGGATATCTGGTCAGCGCAGACAAGTTGGACCAAAGAGTCTCTTTTCATGCTGTATATCTCTATGACTCTATGACTGTACGAATAGGAAGGGTTTGGAGGGATATGAATTGGCAAATGGGACTAGATTCATTTGGGATAAGTGGTTGGCATGGACAAGTTGCATCGAAGGGTCTGTTTCCATGCTGTAGATTTCTATGATTCTATGACTCTAATACATGCGCATGTTTGTCGCAAATCTACTCACATCTGAGCTAATTCAACTTTGAAAAGAAGTAAAATCAAATACATTGAGATCCCCGGACAAGATATTTAATTCAGAATTTTAATGATAAACCTCAGATAATATTGGATTGTGGCTCAATAAATGGTCAGCATAGAGTATGGCATTGGGTCTGGGTGGGATGCTCTTTAGAGGGTCTATGTGGACTCAATGGGCTCAATGGCCTAGTTCCACACTAGAGGGATTCTATGATTCCAAACCATTTACACTGAATGTAACATGAACTATTCTTTGGACCCAGCAAATAGGAAAGCAAATTTAATCATGATGGCTGTGGACAGAGGAGAAAGGGAGTAAATGTCCTCACTCACAAAAGGATCAAGAACCAGAGAGAACAAGATGTAGAGCTGAATGAACACAGCAGGCCAAGCAGCATCAGA
>JAHRHZ010000133.1:31879681-31937707 GCA_024137785.1 Ginglymostoma cirratum | reverse complement strand
TCTGATGCTGCTTGGCCTGCGGTGTTCATCCAGCTCTACACCTTGTTATCTCAGATTCTCCAGCATCTGCAGTTCCTACTATCTCAAGAACCAGAGAGCACAGTTTTGAAGTAATTCGCAAATGAAGCAAGGAAGATGTGGGGAAAAAAACTTTAAGTTAGGCTCTGGAATGCATTGTCTGGAATTGTGGTGGAGGCAGGTTCCATTGAGGAATTGAAGACAGCATCAGGTGATTGTCTGAATAGAAGCAACCTGTGGGGTCATGAGGGAAAAGATGGGAGAATGGTACTAAGTCATAATGCTCATTCGGACAATGATGCAGACACAATGTGCCAAATGGTCTGCATTGTAACAACTCTTGATTCTGCATCTGCATTATTTGGCCATAATGGTTAGCTCTAAACTTTAAATATGCAGCATGAAAAAGTGAGCAAAATAATAAAACAGTCAGAAGTTTTACTTATGTGAAGAAAAGTCACAGTGGAACTAAAATATCTGTGTTTAACTGTCACATGTGACAGTGTTTCAGTTGCCATAACAATTAAAAATGGAGTGGATCAGGCACTTGAAACAATAAGAGTGTTCAAGCAATTATTCACCCATTCTGTGGTATGTTCGATCATCTGACCGCACTTTTTAATCTACCTAATACTTGTACAAATCATGCAAGGCTTGATATGAAGATTAATGATAATGATATGAAAATTAGCATAGGCTCAATTATCATAAAGATAATAAAGTGTGGCTTTTGTTATTTCCGTAGCAAAGCAAAGAGCAGGGGTTAAAAGGTTATCTAGAGATAAGGTGAGGTACTGCTTTTTATTCTTATAACTGCTAGACTGTTATATTTGTTAACCTATTGAACACTAAATTATGGCACAACAATATAGCTTTCCAAAGTTTAAAAGAGCAAGTGCCAAAATTTTGCCCATGGTTTGGAAAACCCAATCTGTGCACTTGTGAGATTTACAAAATATGCGTCCAGCCCATGTGGGACTTTATGAGGGATTTCTGTCTTTCCACACAGGGGTTGGGTTCACAACACCTTTATGAACTCAACGGGAAGTGTAAGGAGTGTGGGTGCAGATACAGCCTGGTTGGAAGGCCCATTTCAATTCTCCATCCCAGCATGTTTGAAGGTCCCAAAATGTTTGAAGGCCCCAAAAGCATTCCTTCACTCTGATACCTATTCATTTGCCACCCCATGCCAATTCACATTCCTCATCATACCCCATGCCCCACACATTCTGTTGTATCACCTCACATTTCTCATGCTGCCCCATCTCCTCTTACACTGTCTGTGCACATGTAGATCCTTTCATGTTACCCCATGCCATGTCAAATTCCCATGCCACCCCACACAAAATCAGATTGCCCATGGAATCCAATACCACCTTTGATTCCTCTATGCTAAAGCACATTCCCCCATGCCAACACCCCCACATTCTCCCATGCTGCCCAATGCCACCTTTGCGTCATTTAAGGTGACATGGTGGCTCAGTGGTTAGCAATGGTGCCTCACAGCACCAGAGACCCAGGTTCGATTCCAGCCTTGGGACAGCTGTCTGCGTGGAGTTTGCACATTCTTCTCATATCTGTGTGGGTTTCCTCCCATGGTCCAAATATATGCAGATCAGGTGGATTGGCCATGCTAAATTTCCCATAGTGTCCAGGGATGAGCAGGGTAGGTGGATTAGCCAAGGGAAATGCAGGGTTATAAGGTAGGTCGGTGGGTCTGAGCGGGATGCTTTTCAGAGGGTCTATGTGGACTCAATGGGCTGAATAGCCTAGTTCCACACTATAGGATTTTATGATTCCACACCACTTAGACAGAATGTAACGCAAACAATTCTCAGGATCCTTGCAATAAAGATGGGAAATATTTTAAAATAATTAGAAAAACATTAAACATGTAACAATGTAAGAAAACCTTAAATTCAAAGTATTATTGATACTGGACCAAATGTCCAAGGGAAAGATAATTAATTATTTAAGTGCACATTAGATTTGTCAACAAACCAAATCAAAGACAATTGGCCAAATCTTGCCCAAAATCAGCAGCGTCGTTTTTCTTGAGTTTCATGATGTGAGGTCTAGCAAGGTGTCTTGTGCCAATGTCATAATCCACCTCCTTAACCATACAGCCTGTGGTGCCCCTCTCACCCAATGCGGGGCCAATTCTCCCATTCACAGGTGGTGCAAGTATTTGCCACTGCTTATCCTTCTCAGGTTCTTGGAGATAGCACCATATTTGAAAGGCCCTTGTTGTAAGTTCTGGCAGTCCTGAGCTGCCCTGTGTGACTCCTGACAGTTGCCCTGGATGTCGCAGACAAGGGGAAGTTGGTGCCCCAATTTGCAGACAGGGATGGTCATCGTTGTTGGAAGTTAATTATCAGACCTCCAGGACATCTCTGCAGGAGTTCCTCAGGGTAGTGTCCTCAGCCCAACCATCTTCAGCTGCTTCATCAATGAACTTCCCTCCATCATACGGTCAAAAGTGGAGATGTTCGCTGATAATTGCACAATGTTCAGCACCATTCGCGACTCCTCAGATACTGAAGCAGTCCATGTCCAAATGCAATATGATCCCCAATATCAACATCCTGGGGGTTACTATTGATCAGAAACTCAACTGGACTCACTACATTTTTTTTTCTTTATTCATTCATGGGATGAGGGCATCACTGGCTAGGCAGCATTTATTGCCCATTCCTAATTGCCCAGAGTCAACTACATTGCTGTGGGTCTGGAGTCACATGTAGGCCAGACCAGCTAAGGATGGTAGTTTCCTTCCCTAAAGGACATTAGTAAACCAGATGGGTTTTTCAGACAATCGACAGTGGATTCATGGTCATCATTAGATTCTTAATTCCAGATATTTGTTGAATTCAAATTCCACCATCTGCCATGGCAGGATTCGAACCTTGGTCCCCAGAACATTATCTGGGTGTCTGGATTAACAGTCCAGCGATAATACCACTAGGCCATTGCCTCCCCAAACACAGTGGCTACAAGAGCAGATCAGAAGCTACGAATACTGCAGTGAGTAACTCACCCCCTAACTCCTCAAAGCCTGTCCACCATCTACAAGGCACAAGTCAGGAGTGTGATGGAATACTCGCCACTTGCTTGAATGAGTGCAGCCCCAACAACACTCAAGAAGCTGGACACCATCCAGGACAAAGCAGCCTACTTGATTGGCACTACATCTACAAGCATCCACTCCCTCCACCACCGATGCTTAGCAGTGTGTACTGTCTACAAGATGCACTGCAGAAATGCACCAAAGATCCTCAGACAGCACCTTCCAGATCCATGACCACCTCCATCCAGAAGGACAAGGCAGCAGATATATGGGAACACCACCACCTTCAAGTTCCCTCCAAGCCACTCACCATCCTGACTTGGAATATACCACCATTCCTTCACTGTCACTGGGTCAAAATCCTGGAATTCCCTCCCTAATTGCATTGTGGGTCTACCCATAGCAGGTGGACTGCAGTGGTTCAAAAAGGCAGCTCACCACCACCTTCTCAAGGATAACTAGGGACGGGCAATAAGTGGTGGCCAGCCAGTGACGTCCATGCCCCACAAATGAACAATAAAAAAAAGGAGGTCCCATTGATGGGCCTGTGCAAAGGAGGGCTGTCCTTTTTCCTCAGACCAATAGAGAAGACCATGACAACAGACCCTGTCAACTTGGTCTGAGGTTGCTTCCCAGCTTAGTGCAGTCTCAAGGATTCCAAGGAAAGCCTAGTAGGGCAGGGAGGATGTGAATGCCCTTCTCCACTTGACCAGGATAAGTGCCGTCACCTTCTGTCTGCTACCTTATACTCAATTTATCTCTCCTACTAAATGCACTCCTGTCAAGGCTCATGCTCTTCCATTCTTACTATTGCATTCAACATCTTCCCTCGTTCACTCTTACCCCCCCCCCCAATCACCCCGCAGCACTAAGCCTGCATGGCCTTGTGGTGCTTTTTCTGTCACTTAGAACACCTCACCATTTTTCCTCGACTGCATCAACACTAACGGCAGTGCCAGCCACTTCCACATTACTCAATCCTCGCTTTGTCTGATTCCAGGGGAAAATGACCCATAAAAGGACAGAAAGTGCTAGGATGGGTGGTGGGGCTCCTCATCCCTTCTGAAGAGAGGATTGTGGCACTAGCTAACAGGGTCCAGGACCACCTGTAGAGATACAGAAACATCCAACTCCTGGCAATCAATTTCAAAGTTTAGCCACTCATGAACAGAAATGCATCGCTTCATCCAGACAAGAACTCAGCTCATGAGGCACCTATGCTACATTCGCAAAACATTGAGCTGATTCTTACATCTTTTTTGTCAGTTTCATTTGGCTTCACTGATGGTTTCTCTCCATGAGGCCTAGTGAGTTTTCTCACCAAACTCACCTCATTAACAACACCTGTGGCACCCCTCTTGCCTGATTCTATCCCCATTCTACCATCCAGCATTCCCAGAAGAGTGCACAACTCAGCAGAAAACAGCAGCATCCCTGGCGCCCACACCATCTTTAAAAGGGCTCTTTGCTCCCAGCCAGGCACTGGCATTTCAAAGCTGACCTATTAGTTGATGAACAGTCATTCCAAAGAAGGCACCAGAAGTCTCCAAAAGGAGCTGGAGGTTTCTTTATATTCATTTGTGGCATGAGCATGTCACTGGCTAGACCAGAGGGCAACTAAGAGTCAAGCATATAGATGTTAGTCTGGAGTCACATGTAGGCCTAACCAGGGAAGGATGGCCGTTTCCTTCCTTAAAGGACATTAGTGAATGAGTTGGTTTTTTTCCAACAATCAACAATGGAGTCATGATCTCATTATTAGACTCATCATGAGACATTCATCATTAGATTCTTAATTCCAGATTTTTATGGAATTTAAATTCCACCATCTGCCGTGGCGGGTTTCAAACCCGGGTCCCGGGAGACTACCTGGGTCTCAGCATTAATGATCCAGCAATAATAACTCTAGACCACCACCTCCCTAGCTGATTGCATGTTCCAAAGGAAGGTTGTCCTCTTCCTGGGCAGCTACCAGAGGAGGCATGCCACCAGATCCTGGAATCTTGGCTTGAGATTGCCAACCAGGTCAGTGTTGTTTCTAACCCTAGAGTTCACACCTCCCCAGATCCGTACCAGACTCTATACGAGCCTATACCTGCCAACCTCATGTCCCACAACAGGCTTTGGCATATGAGGTGACCAGGGCAGGTGTAGACATACACACAGCCCCTAATCCCCACAAATAGGTTCTTAAGTGTACTTCCCTCAGCAGTGACCCGTCTTTACACCAGCTCCCACACCCCCTACAATGCCCCCCACCATCAATTCGCAACCCCTCCCCACACTTACTTTTTAGCTTTTGTGGAAGGAATGTGATAGACTGACATGGGACCACCCCGTTGAGCTGCGGTGAGTCCCGATAGCTAAAAAGGTGAATAATGAGAAATATTTTTTTCATTTTCTATCCATGACATACACAGGCAGACATACAAATGCAGTCCCTCTTTTTTAAATGCATAATTTATAAAGTGAATACTTTACATAGGCAAAATGGAATCTCAAGTCATCTCAAAATATATCCTGTCTCTTTAGTCCAGCAGTACCTTTCCATCATCTTGCACAATCTTCACAAGGACATTGTACTGCCTCTTTCACAAGTCATATGTATCCTTTCACAGATAGAGAGACACCTTTTTTTACCCAAACAATCACGGTTCCTTGGAAATAGGGCACTTGTCAGATCTGGAACATTAATGAAAATACACCCAGAACAGATTAGCAAGAAGGAAGATCAATAAAACCACATCAATAAAAAACAATATTTGGAATCATTAATTCAGATCATTCATGGAATGCATTTCAGTTTTCCTGAAAATAAATCAACCTATCTTGTAGAAAATAACTTTGAGCAATTAGGTTACTTATTTACATCTACATATTCAGTTCATTAAACTAGAGAGCTAAGAGTCAATAAAAGTGAAATAAGAGCATTTGCAAGCTTCAAGAATAGAAAAGCACTTCAGATTCCCAAATGGCAATGTTCATTTAATTAATACCCTAACCACGAAGGTTTCATACAACTGTATTGGTATATTAATAATGATGAGAAACCTCTCATAATAAGCTAATGATTCTCATATCTGCATAAAACAGCATTTTAAACCTGTGACCTCCACCATAAAGAAGGACAATGGTAGCAGATAGATGGAAATACCAACAAATCCAAGTTCCCTCCAAGCCACACTCCATTCTGCTTTGGCCTAATATATCGCCGATCTCTCACTGTTGTGGGGTCAAAATTCTGGAGCTGCCTTCCTAACAGCATTCTGCATGTATGTACACCACGTGGACTGCATCATCTCAATAATGAAGCTCAGCACCACCTTCATAATGGCAGTTAGGGACGAGGAATAAATGTTAACTGAAACAGCACTTGTCAGCTTCCTGTAAATGATTTTTTTAAAGAACGATATCAATGTGAACATTGGTGAGGCCAGTTTTAGAATACTGTGTACAGTTCTGGTCACCCTTCGATAGGAAGGATGGTGTCAAACTTGAGAGGATGCAGACAAGATTTACAAGGATGTTGCCAGGACTGGAGGGTTCGAGTTATAGGAAAAGGCTGAATAGGCTGGGGCTTTTTTTTCCCTGGAGTGTTGGAGGCTGAAGGATAGCCTTATAAAATTTATAAGATCACGAGGGGCATTGATAGGGTGAATAGCACGGTCTTTTTCCCCAGAGTGTGTATGTCCAAAACCAGATGGTGTAGGTTTAAGGTGAGGGGGGAAATATTTAAAAAGGGCCTGATGGGCAACGTTTCATGCAGAGGGTCATGTGTGAATGGAACAAACTATCAAAGGAAGTGGTGGAGGCAGGTGCAATTCCAATATTTAAAAGGCATCCGGATGGGTATATGAATAGGAAAGGGTTAGGGATATGGGCAAAATGCTGCCAAATGGGACTTAGGCAGACTGGGATGTCTGATCATCATCGATAAGTCTGTTTCCATGCTGTATGACTCTGACTCTCAAAGTTACTGTGAGTAATCTGTTGCACATAGCACTCCTAGATAGGGTGAATAGCAAATGCTGTTTATACTATGCTGCCTCTGGCATTCAAGCAATTGGCTGTCTCCATGGACAGGTTGAGAACTGCCAAGGAGAGGCAGGTACAGGGAAAGGTAACACCACCTTAACCTGAACAGACCATAAGCTGCTCTCTCATTAGGTAAATAACTGACTGAGAGCCATGTTCAGAAAGCTCAGTGTCTGCTGGATGTGTGCATTCCATCACTCTACCCTTTGGTGCTCAGCACCAGTAGCAATAGGGGTCAGGGGACCTTGATCTCACTCCATATGCCTCTTCCACTCAATGAGACAGGTCAGAGCCAGTAGGCTTCCAGCTGCAGGAGGAACCACATTCAGGCACCCCCACCCACACTCCCCTCCCCCTCCAAGGCAGTTGCCTCTCAGAACATCCAGAAGTGGCCAGGCACTGCTCAGCTGCCACCTTCAGTCCTGTGGGAATCCTAGGCAAAGAAGGTGCACCTGCCCTTAGGCAGGACACATTCAGCATGTATGGGCCCTCTAGACAGAAACACCCCTGACATTGCCCAATCAAAACTTCATGGCCAACAGATTCCAATGGCAGGTAGACTCCTTGCACCCAAGGTGAGGAGCCGAGGACTGCACTGAGACATCATGGGACGGAAAGTGAACAGTAGAACTTGTGAGGGCAAATAGGTGGGATGGGTGACTCCTTATCCCACATTTGTAAATACATATTCACTTTTCATCATCAGCTGTGAGAGTGAATGTCATTAAAACTGCAAATATGAGGTCTGAGTGGTCTTGATTGTCAGTGACACCTCCTCCCTTGTAACCCCTTTCCCTCTCATGTTCTATTGTATGCCCCTTATTGTTAAGTTGCCCCTTTCACAATCATTATCCTCTCTATATCCCAGACTACTACCTCCAATCCCCAGCTTCCTTCCAACAGCAGTGGCACTGATTACAGCCCCTTGCCATTTACTGGACAGACCAAGGCCTACCCCCCTTGACTAACATGGACAATCAGTTATGATTGATAAGTGATCAGACCCTTTACTGGTCTGTGCACATCTTCCTTACTGACTTACCGCAGCACTCCAGACCAGTTTGCACTGAGCCTAATGGGCTGGCCATATCCCACGCTCTGCACTGTAGAGGTAAGGATCCCTGACCACTGTGAGTGGTCAAGTGGCCAACTGACTGTGTCCAAGCCCCTGGAATGATATAGGAGAATGGCCTTTACTTACAGTCTGGGACCCCCTGACTGAAGTACGTCTTCATTGACTTGACTGAAGACTAATTCACATAGACTTTGAGACATGGTCATTTGATTGAAGCCCATGTAGTGTGTTTGCCACATAGGTGGCTGGTGCATGCTTCAGGTGTGATATTGATGTAGCCAGTGTCATACAGCAACTTGTCTACTCTTTGGTTGATGACAGCCAACAACTATGACAAGCTGCCTTGGTGCGCTAAAAGGCAAGTGTGTATAATAGCACTGAGAGCCTTTAAGCTCTGGCAGAGAGGGAAAAAAAGACAGAAAAAGTCAAGACAGAGATACCGTCATCATCAAGCAGGAGGAAAGTGAGTAAGTGCTAAGAGAGTAAGTGTGGAGCCCTGACATGCAGCCTGGGGATGCCTGTCCCTGCGTATAAAATGTCCTAGGAGTAGCATCATAATGCCCATTGTCAGGGCACTCCAAAGTGAAACACTGGAGTGGAGAACCGTATAATAAGTAGGTCAGAGGTGTGTCATTAGGTTAAGGCTGGCACATGTCCAATGCCAATGATTGAGGACAGGGGGCGTGAGCAGGCATTGGCCATAGAAGATGCCTTGTGATCTTGACACCTGCTGTCCAAAATGGAGAGCCAGAGAAGCAAGCAGGTGAGCTGGAATTACCAGGTAATCATTCTGACTTTCATGTCAGGAATTATCACCATCTAGTTTTCTCCAACAATTGGGCGAATTGGAATTTGTATATCAATGAGGAGGGATTAACTAAAAATAGGATATTGATCCATGTAGATGGATGAAAATAGGCCTCTCACCACTCACTCGCGAGATTCTTGTCTCACAATTCAACAACTCAAGAAACTCATTATTGCTAATCATGCCTGATTTACTTTCACACAAGTGTCCTCATAATTTAGTGGCTGGGAATATTTAGCCTAAAACCATCAATAAAACAGCGTAACGTTTTCGTTGTTATCAGTGGCCTTTGTTTCTCGGAGGGCAAACAGTGTGGCCATAGGCCATCCACTGTTGCATCAATGAACTGCATGCTCATTCCTACCAGCATGCCAAAGAGCATCAGTAAACATAAAGTAACTGCCACAACTGTCAGAGGCCTACAAATTTGAGTGTAACAAGGTTCTCAAACAGGAATACAAAGCAAAGCACTGTAGATGCTGCAAATTTAACGTAAGGACAAAAGTTTGAAAATACTCAGCGGGTTAGGCAGCATTTGTCAAGAGAAACAGAGTTAACATTTTTGTTTCACAGATAGTAGGAACTGCAGATGCTGGAGAATCTGCGATAACAAGGGGTAGAGCTGGATGAACACAGCAGGAAAGCTGCTGTTTCAGGCCTAGACCCTCCTTCAGAAATTCTGAAGAAGGGTCTAGGCCCAAAAGGTCAGCTTTCCTGCTCCTCTGATGCTGCTTGGCCTGCTGTGTTCATCCAGCTGTACACCTTGTTACCTAACATTTCTGTTTGACAACTTTCATCAGTGAACATCTCAAAATGTTTTGTTATGTGATGTCCTTTGGCTTCTCGGACCTTCTCTTTCACACGTGCTGCCTCTTCTTCCTTCCAAGGTTTACAATCTCAGCTTTGAAAACCTAAAGCACCAGATTTGGAGACGTGAAAAGCAGAGAATTTGGATTGAACCATCTATCCTGCATAGATTGAAACTATTTCAAATTTCAAATAATGTATCCATTGAGGATGAAAAAAGAATTCGCCGGAGATCATTTTCCATTACGGCCCTTAAAATCTGCCACTGAAACCCAACATTCAGGCCCATACTTAGATCATTTCTGAGTTTGGTATCATACTGCCAATTCCTATAAATACTCATATTTGAAAAGAAATCCAAGCATCATCATTTAGCAACTGCCATTTTGTCACTAACCCAAAAGCACCATCATTTATCACGACTGGCCATGGGTACCCGCATGGGCCCAACTATGCCTGCCTCTTTGTAGGTTACGAGGAACAATCCCTCTTCCGTAGCTACACTGGGCCTAAACCCCACCTCTTCCTCCGTTACATCGATGACTGTATCAGCGCCGCCTCATGCTCCCACGAGGAACTCGATCAGTTCATCCACTTCACCAACACCTTCCACCCCAGCCTTAAGTTCACCTGGACCATCTCTGATACCTCTCTCTCCTTCCTGGACCTCTCTGTGTCCATCTCTGGCAACCACCTGGAAACCGATATCCATTTCAAAGCCACCGACTCCCACAGCCACCTAGAATACACCTCGTCCCACCCACCTTCCTGCAAAAATGCCATCCCCTATTCCCAATTCCTTCGCCTCCGCCACAGCTGCTCCCAGGATGAGGCATTCCACTCCCGAACATCTCAGATGTCCTCGTTTTTCAAGAACCGCAACTTCCCCCCTTCAGTAGTCGAGAACGCCCTCGACTGTGTCTCCCACATTTCCCGCAGCTCATCCCTCACACCCCGTCCCACAATAACAACCAAAACAGAATCCCCCTCATCCTCACGTACCACCCCACCAACCTCTGGATCCAACGCGTCATCCTCCGACACTTCCGCCATCTGCAATCCGACCCCACCACCAAAGGCATTTTTCCCTCCCCACCCATATCTGCGTTCCGGAGGGACCAATCTCTCCGTGACTCCCTTGTCCGTTCCACACTTCCCTCCAGTCCCACCACACCTGGCAATTTTCCCTGCAACTGCAGGAAGTGCTACTTTCGCCCCTACACCTCACCCCTCACCCCCATCCCAGGCCCCAAGAAGACTTTCCACATCAAGCAGATGTTCACCTGCACATCTGCTAATGTGGTATACTGTATCCGCTGTTCCCGTTGTGGCCTCCTCTACATCGGGGAAACCAAGCGGAGGCTTGGGGATCGCTTTGCGGAACACCAATGCTCGGTTTGCACTAAACAACTGCACCTCCCAGTCGCGAACCATTTCAACTCCCCCTCCTATTCCTCAGACGACATGTCCATCCTGGGTCTCCTGCAGTGCCACAACAATGCCACCTGAAGGTTGCAGGAACAGCACCTCATATTTCACTTGGGAACACTGCAGCCCAATGGTATCAATGTGGACTTCACAAGCTTCAAAATCTCCCCTACCCCAACTGCATCCCAAAACCAGCCCAGCTTGTCCCTGCCTCCCTAACCTGCCCTTCCTCCCACCTATCCCCTCCTCCCATCTCAAGCCCTACCCCCATCTCCTACCTACTAACCTCATCCCGCCCCCTTGACCTGTCCGTCCACCCTGGACTGACCTATCTCCTCCCTACCACCCCCCCACCTACACTCACCTTTACTGGCTGCATCCCCGCCTCTTTGACTTGTCTGCCTCCTCTCCACCTATCCTCTCCTCTATCCATTCTCTATCCGCCTCCCCCTCTCTCCCTATTTATTTCAGAACCCTCTTTCCCTCCCCCATTTCTGATGAAGGGTTTAGGCCCAAAACATCAGCCTTCCTGCTCCTCTGATGCTGCTGGGCCTGCTGTGTTCATCCAGCTCTACACCTTGTCATCTCAGATTCTCCAGCATCCGCAGTTCCTACTGTCTCTGCTTACATTATTCATTGATTAGCTGATTTTTGAAAAACTAAACTTTCGTTTTTCACAATAATTAATGGCAAATACCTTCTTGGAGGTTGTAAGAGCTATAATTAGATCCAAGCCGTCATTTACAAATTCCAGGAAAAAGATCATTCAGCATACAGTTGAAGTTGGAACTAAGTTCACTCAGACTACGACTAGATAAATTGCCTCGTCTGCAGACAGAATTTGTCCAGAGAACATTTTAATGCACTACCAACAGAATTTTGCTAATATTTCACCTTCAGCTTAGTCATCTTTTTCCCATATTGAAAATGTGCTGAAGATACACTGCACATTTAGGATCCATGAATAATGTTTGGTGCATGATATCAAACCCATTTGTAGTGAATATGTCAGGCTGTCATTAATTACTGGTACTAAGTTGAACACAAGATACTTATCTAATAATTTATTGATGAAATTAATTTATAAATGATTAGTGTGATGTTTCTGATCTTTTAACTTAAATTATTCTAACAGTTCAACAGTTTTTGAATATTTCCATAAAATATTATTACCTCCCCACAGATCCCTTCACCTAAATTTATGAAGGAACATGACTCAACTGCAGTGTCCTTGTGGAGATAAAGTCCCATCTTCACAGTGAGAATGAGCTCCACAATTGTGTTGTCTGGCTCAATCACTGTGCTAAATGGAATAGACTTCAACCAGATTGAGCAATTCAGAACTGGACACCCGTGAGGTGCTGTGGGCCATCAGCAGCAGCAGAATTGTACTCCAGCACAATCTGCAATCTTATGGCCCAGCATAACCCCACTCAACCACTACCATCAAGCCAGAGGATCAACCCTGGTTCAATGGAGAGTGCAAGAGGCCATGCCAGGAGCAGCACCAGGCATACCTAAAAATGAAGTGTCAACCTGGTGAAGCTACCAAACAGGACTACCTGCCTACCAAAGCATATAAGCAGCAAGTGGCTGACAGAGCTAAGTGATCGCACAAGCAATAGACACCTAAGCTCTGCAGTCTTGCCATATCTAGTCATGAATGATAGTCAACAATTAAACAACTCACTAAAGGACAAGTTTCACAAATATCCCCATCCTCAGTGATGGGTGAGCATAGCACATTAATGCCACAGACGAGGCTGAATCATTTGCAAGAATCTTCAGCCAGAAGTAACCTCAGCCTCCTCTAGTGGTCACCGGCATCAAGATGCCAGTCTTCAGCCAACTGGATCCACTCCACGTGATATCAAGAAACAATGGAGGCACTGAATACTGCAATGTACACGAAAAGCAGGACAATCCAATCCATTCAATTACCGCCCCATCAGTCTGCTCTCAATCATCAGTAAAGTGATGAAAAGTACAATACAAACAAGCAGCACTTTCTTATCAATAACCTCAATGCAGCATTAGTTCAAACAGGAACAAACAATCTGAACTCTCGAGGTGATGTGAGAGTGACTACGTTGACATTAAAGCTGAATTCGACCATGTGGGGCATCAATGAGCCCTTGCAAAAACTGAAAATCGGCTGCTATGATCAACAATGCTGCCTAGGAAGGCTCCAATGTGGACAAGAGGAGAGAGATCTTGTACACTCTAGGGGGCTGAAAGCACCCATTCCCTCCCCACAACATAACCTTGACTCCAGATTGGTCAATGCCACAAACTCATTTCCACGAACATGGCTGCAGTGCTGGGAATGGACAAGTTTCAATGACATTAGAACAGACCTCAAGGTAAAACTACTCCATTCTG
Source organism: Ginglymostoma cirratum (assembly GCA_024137785.1). Classification (NCBI taxonomy): domain Eukaryota; kingdom Metazoa; phylum Chordata; class Chondrichthyes; order Orectolobiformes; family Ginglymostomatidae; genus Ginglymostoma; species Ginglymostoma cirratum. The sequence continues at coordinate 31,924,087 of JAHRHZ010000133.1, read as the reverse complement.
AGTCTCATATATCACCACCTCCAGCCTCACTTACTCACAATATCCACTTCTACTGGAGTTTTTCTTTATTCATTTGTCTTTCCATCTCATCATACACTTTTTGAATGACCAATTATAGCTACTTTCACCAGACATTTTAATTTGCTTTATTATTGTCACACGTACCTAGGTACAGTGAAAAGTTTTGTTTTGCCTGCAATAGGGGCAGATCATACCATACAAAGTGTATTAAGGTAATAGAACTGAGCGAAGAACACAAATTCACATGTCTTTGCTCTGTTTTCTCACTACAAGCCCTTTTTCTTTCATTCATTCATAGGACGTAGGTATCGCTGGCTGGCCAGCACTTATTGTTTGTCCCTAGTTGCCCTTGAGAAGGTTGTGAGCTGCCCTGTTGAACTACTGGAGTCCTCATGCTGTACATTGATCACAATGACCTCAGGAAGGGAATTCCTGGATTTTGACCCTGCCACAGTAAAGGAATGGCAATACATTTCCAAGTCAGGGAGATGAGTGACTTGGAGAGGTGCAGGTGGTGATGTTCCCATATATCTCCTTCTAGATGGAGGTGATCGTGAGTTTGGGAGGTCTGTCTAAGGATCTTTGGTGAATTTCCGAAGTGCATCTTGTGGATAGTACACACTGCTGCTTCCTAGCATCGATGGTGGAGGGAGTGAATGTTTGTGGATGCAGTGCCAGTCAAGTGGATCACTTTGTCCTGGATGGTGTCAAGCTTCTTGGGTGTTATTGGAACTGCACCCATCCAGGCAAGTGGGGAGTATTCCATCACACTCCTTTTTTCACTCACACTTAGATGATGCACAGGCTCTGAGGAGTCAGCAGATGTGTTACTCACTGCAGTATTCCTAGCGTCTGACCTGCTTTTGTAGCCATTGTGTTTATGTGGTGAGTCCAGTTGAGTTTCTGGTCAATGGTAACCACTGGGATGTTGATAGTGGGGGATTCAGTAATAGTAACACCATTGAATGTCCAGGGACAGTGGTTAGATTTTCTCTTATTGGAGATGGTCAATGCCTGGCATTTCTGTGGCATGAATGTTACTTGCCACTTGTCAGTCCAAACCTGAATATTGTCCCGATCTTGTTGCATTTGAACATGAACTGCTTTGGTATCTGAGGAGTCGCGATTAGTGCTGAACATTGTGTAATCATTGACGATCATTCCCACTTCTGACCTTATGATACAGGGAAAGTCATTGATGAAGCAGCTGAAGATGGTTGGGTCTAGGACACCACCTTGAGGAACTTCTGCAGAGATATCCGGGAGCTGAGATAACTGACCACCAACAACCATGACCATCTTCCTATATGCCTGTCCTTTCCTATATTTTGTGGATAAATGTGAAGTTATCCACTTTGGGAGCAAAACCATTATCTGAAAGGCTTTAAATTGACAGGGAGAATGTGCAATGATATCTAGGTAAATTCATACACCAGTCACTGAAGGTAAGCATGCAGATGCAGGAGACAGTAAAGAAGGTAAATGCTAAGTTGGCCTTCACAGTAAGGAGATTTAAGTACAAGAGCTGGAATATTTTCCTGAAAATATACAGGGCCTTGGTGAAACCACACCTCAAATATTATGTGCAGTTTTTGTCTCCTTATCTGGAGAAGGACATTCTGGTCATGAAGGGAGTGCAGTGAAGTTTTATTTCTGGAAAAGCAGTACTGACATATTAAGGAGAGGTTCAATCAGTTAGGACCATATTTGCTGAAATTCAGAAGAATGAGGGGGACCTCGTAGTAACCTATAAAATTCTAGCTGGACTAAAGATCTTCCTGATTGTGGGGGAATCCAGAACCAGGAGATGTGGTCTAAGGATACAGGGTAGACAATTTAGAATTGAGATGAGGAGAAATATCGTCATTCACACAGTACTGATCTTTGGAATTTGCAACCACAGAATGCAGCTAAGGCTGAAATGTTGTATGATTTCAAGAAGCAGTTGGATATAGTAGCTGGGGTTAAAGTGATCAAAAGTTAGGGGCAAAAAACAGAAATAGGCTGTTGAGATAGATGATCAGCCATAATCATCATGAATGGCAGAGCAGAATTGAAAGCGTGAATGGCTCCTATTTTCTATGTTTCTCTGTTTCCCCTTCTTCCTTACTTCTGTTTCAGGTGCAGCGGTTTTCAAAGACCCCGTGCTGGTTCAGGAGTGGAAGACAGCATTTGTGATGATATAAAACCTCCAAATTCCATAGCAGGTAACTGCTCAAAGAGCTTTACTTTAGGATCCGGATTAGAGGATGAATTTTCATGGTTAATCTCACAGCACAAATGACAGAATAAAACAGCACAAGTGTGGGCAAGCTGGGGGGCAAAACTGTTTCTTATTTCTGCTGCACAGCTCTTTAAGGTTGAGATTGAAGGCTCAGGCTACTGAAAATGCTGATGATCGGTACAACTGGCAGCCTGCCAGTGAGCTTGCAAGTAGTATCACGGAGTTGAGGAGTCCAGTTCTGATTTGTGTCAAGGCTTTTTGTAAAGGACGAAGACTAATCTATCCACCACAGTCAACTGCATGATTACAATTGTGGCACTGATTGTTATGGTATCTCTGCTGAAGGTTCAGAAAACTCTCAAAGATGCTCAGATGGCAGCCATCTTGGCTTTCAGGCCACTTTTTAATGAGATATCTGAAATGTCACCCCACATTTTCAACTGTTCTTCTGCAACATTTGGGGAAGAATGTGTCTCTCAATTTTGGAGGGGCTGAGGATACGCATGTGCACATTTGTGCACGTGTGTGTGTCTGTCTGTCTGTCTGTCTGTCTGTGAATGACTGTCAGTGTGTAGTTGTGCCTTGACAGGAGTAATGAGGCAAATCTGAAAGAGATAACCTATGTTGCCCAGTAGCCAGCATAAACCTGACAGTCTGCAATAAAGTGGCACAGAAGATTGACAAAGGATCAATGAGTCATGGTTACTGCCAGGGAACCAGCCACACACTCACAAGATGCATTAGAGATAGTAGGAACTGCCGATGCTGGAGTCTGAGATAACACAGTGTGGAGCTGGATGAACACAGCAGGCCAGGCAGCATCAGAGGAGCAGGAAAGCTGACGTTTCGGGTCGGGACCCTTCTTCAGAAAAAAAAATGAATTAGTTGTGGTTAAAAAAATGTGGATTTTAAGAGGTTGTGATTCATTCCAATCAAAAACATGCCAAGCTGGTAATGAAGGGTATGCAATGTAATATGAGCGTCTTCTGTCACACTCTACCCTTGGAGAAATCTGAAACGTGGATATAGTCTACTGTTTTCTTGTTTTGTTTCTCTCTGTCACAGTCCCCTGTGTGAAGCAAAAGTGCCTTAGCCATTGTTCCCCATGAACTGAGGATGAAGACCCATTGTAAATGCATTCGTCCCTCTTCTAGCCGTAACTGTGTTTATTGCATGGCTTACCGATCATTGGAAAAGCCTAATTGCCATCAAATTGTCTCAAGCAAAACACCTGAATCAAAATAGTGTGGAGCTGGAGGAATACAACAGGTCAGGCAGCATCAGAGGAGCAGGAAAGTCGACGCTTCGGGTCAGGAGCCTTCTTCAGAAATTGGGAGGGGGAAGGGAGCTGGGAAATAAATAGAGAGAGAAGGGTGGTGTTGAGGAATGTAGGTGGGATGGTGATAGGTGAGTGCAGGTAGGGAGTGGTGGGGATTGGTCAGTTGGAAGGGTGGGGTGGATAGGTGGGAGAGAAGATGGACAGGTTGTGTCAGATCAAGGAGGAGGGGATGAGAGGGAGGGTTGGATATCGGATGTGGGGAGATTTTAAAACTGGTGAATTCCATGTTTAGTCCATTGGGCTGTAGGCTTCTGAGGCAGATTATGAGGTGTTGCTCCTCCTGTTTGTGGGTGGCATCATTGTGAAACTGGAGGAGGCCGAGGACGGACATGTCACCCAGGGAATGGGAGGGGGAGTTAGAATAGTTGGCGACTGAAAGGTGTTGCCGTTTGTCACATACAGAGCGCAGATGCCCTATGAAATGGTCTCGGAGTCTAAGCTTGATGTAGAGGATGTAGATGTAGAGGAGGCCAAATCAGGAACATCTTATAAAGTAGACCAAGTTGACGGATGTACAGGTGAACCCCTGTCTGATATGAAAGGTTTGTTTTGGGCCTTGATTGGAGGTGAGGGGAGAGGTATAGGGGCAGGTGTATCACTTCCTGTGGTTGCAGGGAAAGGTGCCGGGTGTGGTGGAGTTAGTGGGGAGTGTGGAGCGGACGAGGAAGTCGCGGAGGGAGCTGACGAGTAAGTCGCGGAATAAGCGGTCCCTACAGAAGGCAGATAGGGGTGGGGAGGGAAATATCTCTTTGGCTGTGGGGTTGGATTGTAGGTGCCGGAAGTGGCGGAGAATGATACACTGGATGCGGAGGTTGGTGGGGCGGTAAGTGAGGACAAGGGGAATTCTGTCTTGATTTTTGGTGGGCAGAGGGGGTTTGAGGACAGAAGTGTGGGAAATGCAAGAGATGTGATTGAGGGCATTTTTGATCACCTCCATTCAAGGCCCAAAACAAACCTTTCATATCACACAGGGGTTCACCTGTACATCTGTCAACTTGGTCTACTGTATCCACTGCTCCCAATGTGGCCTCCCTTACATAGGTGAGACCAAGCATACCTACCTGCATTCACCTATCACCATCCAACCTACCTTCCCCAGGCCCACCCCTCCTCTATTTATTTCCCAGCTCCCTTCCCCCTCCCCATTTCTGAAGAAGGGACCTCACCCAAAGTGTCAACTTTCCTGCTCCTCTGATGCTGCCTGTCCTGCTGTGTTCCTCCAGCTCCACACTGTATTGTCTCTGATTCCAGCATCTGCGGTTCTTGCTATCTCTGAGCTACGCCTGTATCAAAACAACATCATTAGAAATTTTAATCGCCCACCTGGGACATGCAAATCTATGGTCCAGTTTGATCCAAAATAGTGAGCTATTATTTCTAGTTGTTTCCAAACGATTTGGATGTCATTGTAGCTCTGAAAAATGGGCCTGGTATCATCAAATTTGCAGGTCAATATGTTCAAAACATCCACATTGACAGTAATTCTTTGTATCTACAGTATGACAGTAAATAGGAGATATACCTCTTTGATTAATAACTAGAAGAAATTTGAATGAAATTTTAATCAATAAGTCAGCAGTTTGAAAGAACAAATGGTTTAAGTGAGTGTAAATCTGAATAAAATTTGGACTAAGTGAATAAACTTTGTAAAGAACACTGTGAAGACAGATTGATTTATAAACAGAGAACTGTTTGATAATGGCCAAATGTTGATTCAACATCAGTTAGATGACTACATGCGATGATGGTAAAAGTAAGATATAACAACAACGTAACAGGCAGCATTATCCAACATATTGGGTCATTGCCCCTTCGTAAATTGGTACATTCAGGAGTAATCAGCAACATTACAATTAGAAAGCCTCTCTCAGTGAATGAGATATTTAGAGAATAGAGAATGAGTAGATTGTGACTTTGGAACATGGGAGACAATGTGAGATCCCACATCTCTTCATTTTCCATTTTAGGCTGCTAATTTAATTTTTGATTAATTTCTAAAATAAATACTGCAGAGTATCCCTGAAGTGAGCATGATACAAAGAGTTTACAGAGGGACATAGACAATTTGAGAAAATGGCAAAAACTTGGCAGATGGAGTGCAAAGTGGGGAAAAGTGCACTTATGCACTTGGGCAGGAAGACTAAAGGAGTTGAATTTAAATGCAGAAAGACTGCAGCACACAGGCATTTTGGGATCCTCATGCAGGAATTATAAAAAGCTTGAGTTTAAGTTCAGTGGGTAATAGGAAAGGAAAATAGGGAGCTCTTGCTAAAACTATACAAGGCACTAGTGAGGCCATGCCTGTAATATTGTGAACAGCTTTAATCTCCTTATCTAAGGAAAGATATACCTGCATTGAAGGTTGGCTAGGGAAGGTTAACTAGGTTGATCCCAAGATACCAGAAGTAAAAATCAGTAAACTTGGAAATTACTTGGGACTGGTCTGAACTGGAGTTCCATATTAAGGTATAGAAAACAGTTTTGGACCAGTTCCACCTTTTCCAAGTTTTACTGCATTTTTTTTCTACACATGCTGAGCTTCTTTTGACAGTGTCTTCCAAAACCCTCGACCTCCACCAACAAGAAGATCAAGGGCAGCAGATGGATGGGAAAATCATCACTTAACTATGAGCACTGTCCAGGTCACACACCATGCTGACTTTGAACTACATAACTGCATTTCCTTCACATGTCATCCAATCAAAAATCTGGAATTGCCCATCCCACTAGCACTGTGGGTATGTCAATCACTGGTGGGTGCACCAGTTCAAGAAGGTTAGTCACCTCGCTTCTCAAGGGCTAATACGGATGGGCAACAAATTCTGGATTTTCCAGTAACATTTGCATTCCATTGAAGAACAAAATAATGGATCTGAGATAACAAGGTGCAGATCTGGATGAACACAGCAGGCCAAGCAGCATCATAGGAGCAGGAAAGCTGACGTTTCAGGTCGAGACCCTTCTTCTCCTACTATCTCTAAAGTAATGGATCACTTCTTGTTGAGAAATTTAAAGTTATTTTTAATGGAATTCAACCAAGTTACATTATGGTAGAGAATGGCAGTTCCATTCCATAAAAATCTGCATTGATTTTCCCAATTGATTTCCATGTGGTTAAATATAAATGGACTACCCTTTTATAGTGAAATATTAGATTGTAATAGCATCCATAGCAATTTTGATGTGAGATTCTGTATCTAATGGTTCCTTTTATGTAATCGTATAGAAATTTGTTCAAATGATAATGTAAACCAAGAAATAAGATCTATGCATGTTCTGATCTTTCAAAATGAAACAACTCATGCTACTTTAAACTGATGTTCTGAGTCAATAGTTCCAATTTATCAATTAAACCAACACTTTACATTATCACTATCTCAGAAAATATAGAGTTATGTAAAAACATATTTTTCTTTCCCACATGAGATTGTACAAGCCAGAAATCATTACACTGTAAGAAAGGATTGGTGTCCTTCTGTACAGCTTTTCTTATTGAATGCTGAGCCTGCAGACCTGCCCATATGTTAAGGGCAAGATTAGTAGATGAAGATTTTGAAGTAGTGAGCTTACCAAAACACAAGTTATAAATCATAAAAATATGATCAGAGATCCAGTTTATTCCCAGTGCCAATGTCCCCCAATGCTGCCAGTGTTAAAATCCTGGTGCAGGCTATAAATTTTCGAAGAAATTCAAACATAGATATAGAAATACATCATAAGGTTTCACACTATAAGGAGAAACATTGACCGTACAAAAGTTAAGTATCATCAATCATTATTATATTTTATAAACACATACTTTAAAGCTGGAAATGTTAACAGCACTCCTTGTTCTATTTTTATTTCTATTTAAATGTTCCCCTACACTGTACAGGACCTTGATAGTTCATTAATTTCTCCTGGGATCAAACCAAGCTGTGAAGCGTCTCTCAGTTATCCATTTTGCTTCTTCTCCAGCAGAGATAAAACTCAAAATCAAACAAAATACAGTACTTCTATACAATCCATTCCCACAGCAAAGTGCCACATTTGGCAAGTCTCAAATAGAAACGTAAATGAAGTATCCCAAATTCCCAAATATTCCCTTGGTTCTGTTAAACCATATGAATAATTGGTATCACTAATGGGAATATCTGGTATGTCACCAGACTAAATTATAAAGCTAAGAGGTGGTGTGTAAATTGTTTTCACATATCTAACCTATTTACATAATCATGGGCCATACATAGATTTGTTGTTATCTTCTAGCTTTTTCTCCTTACAAAGTTATAAATTACATATGGAAAAGTAACTTCTGAAATTGCCCTTTCAGGGCAATCATGCACTTCATAAATATTCACTAAAGCATGGCAATAGTTTGACAATATGTTATCTCTCAATTGATGATCTTGAATGCAATTCCACGGCTACAATGGACAGCACCATCTCTTGCTTTAATTTCTATACACAGTTTATTCGAAGTGTAATTAACAAAAACTTTTTTTTTCAATGTAATTAGCAATTTTTTCATGGTCAAAAGTCACACGATGACAACGGGTTAAAGGTTCATTTGAAATCACAAGCTTTCAGACGCTTCCCCTTCATCAGGTGAAGCAAAGAGAGCACCCAGGCACAGAATTTATAATCAGAGAGATCAAAAGGTCCTACAAATGGTGTGAATGGAGTGTTGACAGGCCGAATGATAGGTTTCTGCAGGTGATCAAGAGTGTCAGACTGTGTGAGTAAAGTGTCACCAGCTGAATAACTAGCGAAGAGATGATTTATAATCTCATTAATTGAGGCAGAGAGATAACTACAAAAAATTAAAAATAAGGTGGTGCTGGAGACAAGCCAAATGAGTGGAATAACATGATAGGTATAAAAGTCGCATCCTGCGGGGCCAACCGAAGTAACAAGTAATCCAAAACTGTACAGACTATTTAAGGTAGAGAGGTCATAACAAGTAATCAAGGTGATTGTGTCAAACAGGACAGTAAGCAAAATTTTACAGAACAGTAAGGTAGAATTACGTATAACGAAACATGAATCCAAGATCACAGTTGAGGCCAACTTCATGGGTATGGAACTTGGCTATCAGTTTCTGCTCGGCGATTCTGTGTTGTTGTTTATCTCACAAGATAGTGCAGAACATCACCCGAGTACAAATCAACGCCATCCATCTCAAGACCAACCACAATATTGTCATCAAACCAGCAGACAAAAGAGGAGCCATCTTCATACAGAATAGAACAGACTACTGCAAAGAACTGAACAACCAGGATCACAAATACCTGTCGATCCTACCAAAGAACATGCCCATCAACTCAACGGACTGATCAAGACCTTTGATCCAGACCTTCAGTGTATCCGATGCCCTCTCATCCCGCATACTTCTCCCATAGGAGATTTCTACTGCCTTCTGAAGATACACAAAGCCAACACAGTTGGACGTCCCATTGTATCAGGCAATGGGACCCTGTGTGAGAATCTCTTTGGCTATGGTGAGGGCATCTTGAAACCCCCTGTAGCTTCTGTTGCAACACTACACTGGACATTTCGGCACTCTACACCAGCATCCTCCAAGATGACAGCATCGCTGCAACAGCCTCAGTACTCAACACTGGCAACAGCCAATTTCCAGATATCATCCTACAACCCATCAGCTTCAACCTCGACTAAAACATCTTCACTTTCGACAACCAGCTCTCCACCCAGCCACACAGAACGGCCATGGGGAACCACCTTGCACCTCAATATGCCAACATATTCATGCACAACCTGGAGCAAGACTTCTTTGCCGCACAGGACCTCCAAACAATGCTAACCACCGGAAACATCAACGACATTTTCTTTCTTTGTACTGATGACGAGGAATATCTGAAACTACACAATGATATCAACAAGTTTCGTTCCAGCGTCAGACATAACCATGGACTACTCTTCAGAATCAGTCTCATTTTAGGACACACACATCTCCATCAAGGACGGACACTTCAGTACCTCACTCTACTGCAAGGCCACTGATAACCTCATGACGCTGCACTTCTCTAGCTTACACCCTAAACATGTTAAAGAAGCCATCCCCTACAGACGCATCCTGTGCATACACAGGATTTGCTCAGATAAGGAGGAATGGGACAGACACCTAAAGACGCTGAAAGACACCCTCACAGGAATGGGATACTATGCTGAACTCATCAATCATCAGATCTGACGTCCCACAGTGAAAAGCCACAATGACCTCCTCAGAAGACAGACACAGGATACGACCAATTGAGTCCCCTCGTTGTCCAGTACTTCCCTGGAGCAGAGAAACTATGCCTTGCTCTTCGGAGCCTTCAAACATGTTATCAGTGATGATAAGCATCTCACCAAGATCATCCCTGAGGCTCCACTTCTCACCTTCAAACCTTAAACAGACCATTGTTCACAGCAAACTACCCAGCCTTCAGAAAAACATCAACCACAACTCCACACAACCCTGCCACAGCAGCCTCTGCAAGACATGCCTAATCATTGACATGGACACTACCGTCACAAATGGGATACATGGCAGAAGCATTTGTGGCTCAGCCAATGTTGTCTACCTCATACACTGTAGGCAAGGATGCCCGAGCAAGATATATTGGTTAGACCATGCAGACGCAAAGACAACGGATAAATGGACACTGCGCAACAATCTCCAGATAGGAATGTTCCCTCCCAGTCGAGGAACACTTCAGCAGTCAAGGATATTCAGGCTCTGATACACAACAACACAAAATCACCAAGCAGAAACTGATAGCCTAGCTCCATAACCATGAAGACGGCCTTAATCGTGATCTTGGGTTCATGTCACACTACATGTGACCCCACCACACTGTTCTGTAAAATCTTCCTTACTGTTCTGTTTCGATACCATCACCTTGATTACTCGTTATGATCTCTCTACCTTAATTAGTCTGTACAGTTTTGGATTACTTGTTACTTTGGTTAGACCCTCAGTATGCGACTCTTATACCTATCATGTTATTCCACTCATTTGGCTTGTCTCCAGAACCACCTTATTTTGAGTTTTTTGAAGTTATCTCTCTGTCTCAACTAATGAGATTATAAATCATCCCTTCGCTTGTTATTCAGCTGTTGACACTTTACTCACATCATCTGACACTCTTGATCACCTGCAGAGACCTATTATTCAGCCTGTCAACACTCCATTCACACCAATTGTATGATCTTTTGACCTCTCTGATTATAAGGTCTGTGCTTGGCTGCTCTCTTCACTTCATGTGATGAAGGGGAAGCATTCTGAAAGCTTGTGATTTCAAACAAACCTGTTGGAATATAACCTGATATTATGTGACTTTTGACCTTGCCCATCCCAGTCCAACACTGACACCTCCACATCAGATTTTTCATGGCATTTGTCATAATAGGGAACTACGTCATCCAATGTACAAAACTACGCAATGCAGCTAAGAATTTTCTCGTTGATAATTTTGCTTCATGGAAACACTAGTACCAGCACTAAGGGAGGTAAGAGGTGTTAATTATGGTGGTCAATCCATTCCTGGCCAGATCCAGTGCAATCTCCATAGATCGCTATATTTGTGAGGTTGTTAGTGCAAGTGTATATTGTGAGCAAATGAAACATGCATGGTCAGCAAATCTTGACATCATTTAGCATCTAACACTGATTAGACATCCCACCTGTCATTTTAGATGCTACAGATCCCATCCTAATTGCTCACACATGTACAAGGGGTGCTCTCAATTGTGCTACTTACAGGCTCCAGCATGGAACTTTCAAGGATTATGTCTTTTACTTTTGTGAAGAAGTTGTCGGTATCAGAAGGCAGTGGTACAAAGTACAGTAGTTTATTGAAGGCCTTTTAAGAAAAGTCTTTGGAGAACTAGTTACAGTTCCACTTGGACATGCACAACAGGGAGATAGAGTAAAGGCAGGAAGAAGGGAAGCTGTAAACAGAGGAAGAAGGATGAGGATAAATGTCAGCAGAAAATTACACTCACCTAGTATATTCATAAAGCATTTCCACTGCATCCATCTCTAATACCAGCAGTATCTGAGATAGCTAAAAATCACCAATGAAGAGTGACTGAAATTTGCCTCCATTTGGACCTACAGACACAGAAGATGGTAAAGTAATATTGCCATTACCCTAATCAGGGTTGCTACGGTGCTCAATTTCTAAACCTCACAAGCGTTGAAGGCTGTGACCAACCATATACCAATATCTCTTACTTCTCTGTGCTTCAACGAGGGGGTTACCTCATTGTCATCTTTCTAAGCAAAGCAAAGCAGGAAGTCTCAGCAAATGGCTTTCCCAAATAGTAGAATTTCAATAGTGCATAAAGCCATCAACTATTACACTTCACTCTATAAGTGCCACATCCCAAGGAGGAGATGTACCAATACTGCCAGGGCTCCGCTATCTTGATATGCATGACATGTGATCAACACAGGGATTCATGAAAGTTAATGTCCAGTATCTGGGCAGCAACAATTATCCTGTCCTAATAAGATATTCTCCAGCATGATGAACCAGAGCTTATTGACAAGGGGGTCAGAGCATCACTAACCAATAGAGGGAGGGTGGGTTTGTCAGTCCTACAAGGATTCATGAGACCAAGAGCAAACTTGACTCCACAGGGAAAGTCAATCTATACAGATAAGAGGTGAAGCATGATTGTGGGGAGATCCAGAGTTAGTGGGAAAGATCAGGTTAAAACAAAACACATCAGGTTTCGGCAACCAGTTTGCAAGCGGCATTGAGGAAATGTAAAATCAATTTGTTTTAGTGGCTTTGATTTACATATAAATTTTGGGAAGGACCGTGCACTCACCTTTCTTTGAATAGCAGCATTTAAGAAGCACAAGGATGAATAAATGAATAGGAAGGGAATATAGGGATACTGATCCTGGTAGTGAGGACAGTATGAGTATGGAAGGGCAAAATGTGTCAGCGCAGGCTTGGAGGGTCAAAGGGCCTGTTTCTGTGCCATATGTTCTTTGTTATTTTGTTTGTCCTCTTTGTAATCATCTAGTTTATTATTATTACATGAGCAAGCAAACACAACTTCACTTTAACATTTAATCTGAAAGGTAGCACCTCTAACAATGCAACACATCCTCAGCAATGCAGATCAGCCTGCATTATGTGCCTGAGTTAATACTATACCTTAAATTCATGACATTCTAAGTCAGCGAAGAGTGCTACCATTGACCCAAGCTGACAAATTTAATTTCTCTTGATTAATGGCTTTGCAAGATTGAATAATTGCCATTGGTGAAAGAAATTTGCAGATTAGCAGCTGCTCATAAATTCTCAACTCCAGATCATTAAACAAAAATCAATTTGAAATTATTGGGACTGATCTTCCGTAACTTCAGTTCATTGTACTCCTGATAAGTTAAAGTTGTATTTTAGGAGCTTGAGAAAATCCAGATATGCACGTTTACACTGTAATTGCTTTGAAGTTTTAAATTTCAGTGGGCTGATTTGCACTGCCCCAACATTATGTGAATGTGACTTATAGCGACTGCAGCCAATTCACTAGATTTTGTATATTATCACACACAACAAAGGGATTTTCACAATCAGTGGGCTCTGTGACTTTGCCAATCATTTGTTTTCTTCGATCTCTTGCAGCACTCTTTCAAAGTTTCCTTTTAGTTCTATTACATTACTTGTGGATGAATCACAGAACCTTCAACAATCAAACTCTCTCATTAAAACACTTGAGTACATTTTTACCCCATTATCCTTGTTTCTAATGGATGATGTTTCTGTTATGGAGTTCTGCCTCTGATCCTCAATGACACATAAAAATGTAGAAAATAGGAGTTAGGCCAATAGTCTCTTACAGTCTGTACCACTAATCAATGTGATCATGGTTGATCATCAAACTTAGTATCATGTTCCTGCTTTTTTCCCATTCTCTCTGGTCCCTTTAAAAACTACTGCTATCTCATTTTTGAAAATATTCAACATTCTGGTCCCAACCAGTTTCAGTTGCACAGAATTCCCCAAGCTCACAACACTCTGAATGAAAAAAATTCTTATCTCACTCATAAATGGCCTACTCCATAGCCTTAGACTGTGACGCTAGTTCTAGACTCCGCAGTCCTCAGAAACATTCTGTGTTTACCCCTTTCAGTCCTGTTAGAATTGTATAGGTTTCTATGAGATACTCTCTCATTCTTCTAAACTCCTGTGAATATAGTCCTAACCAATCCAGTTTCTTTTCATATGTCAGTCCTGGCATCCCAGGCTGGGAAACCTTCAATGCACTCCTTCCATAGCCAGAACATTTTTCCTCAGATTAGGAGACCAAAACTCCAGATGTGGTCTCTCCCTCACTTTTCTTTGTCTTCATAATTTTCAACCCCAGTACAGCAGAGCTATCTGTTTCATTGGCATAGATCATATATTTAGAGCTTTTTGTGTGTCTGTATGATTTGGGATATTCCCAGCTGTTGAACTTCAAGTCAACCATATGCTGTCAGCATGATGTTGCTCAGTTTCAGAGCATCTTATTTTTTAATTTTCTGTAATAGCTTCAATATTATCAATATGGTATCATGCTCAGATTCATGATGTGGACTTATTTTTCACACTTTTCCTTATCTTCCTTGTATGTAATTCTTCCCCATGGGAACATTTGTATTCACACATCCTACAAAGAACTACGTCTACTGTGTCCTCAAGTTCATCATAATCTTCCATAATATTAGTTTTTTTTTGTTTCTTTTCTTTCTCATTTCCCCTATTTCTGTGCCTCAGGTAGCTCATTCTACATCTTTGATTTTCGTTCTGCACATCTAAACTCAAGGATTCAGCTTTCCATAAGCCCTGAAGTTTGATCTATAAGTGGATATGTTTCATATGTACATATGTTTCTATCAGTGAATTCATGGTCACCCAGAGCTTTCACACATCTTTTTCACTACGTGATGGTCCTTTTTCTGTTGCTGTTTCACTGCATCAACCCTGCTGGCTTCCTCTTGAATGAACTGAAGGCTAGCCATTGGATAGTCAGTGTGTTCATCTGTCTAGTCATAGTTAACATGTTCTGGCAACGTCTACAGCCTGCAACCTTTTGAGCTTGTCCTTTGTAACCTGATCATTTTGGATATTAGGTTTACAGACCCCAAATGAACTGAGCTATTGCCTTTAAATTGTACCCTTGAATTTACACTTACTTGCTTTTTTTTCAGCCTTCTGAAATTATCAACAAGCTCACTCGATTCCTGCTTCAAATTCTCAAATTCATATTGGTGGATCCAAGTCTTTGGCAGGACATTTGTGCTGAATTTCAAAGATTTTGCCTTGGTGTTTGGGCTTTCCTCACTCAACTCCAAGTTATTCAGAAGATCTAATGTTTTATCTCATGCACATAAAAGATGAAGCTGACACTTTGCTCTTCATGAATGTCAGTGTGTGTTTTTATTTAAACTCGGTTGCATCTACAATATTATAGGGTGAATTGTGCAAGAACAAAACCTATCTACTTCTCTTTCTTGCACCAATTTAAGTTGATTTCTTTTCAACCTAATTCAGCATTTATTTCATTTTACAACGTGGATTTTATTCACAAATACCTACTAACACTATTGTATGTCCCATGCTTCCCTGAACTCTGAAATAATTACACTTTTGGACACAAATACTGAAATGTTCTTCAAGCACATTTCTTCCAATCTCCACGTGGTGCAGTACGATACACGATTAGCCTGGTGCATTGACGGTCATGCTGTAATGAGTGATGTGTTATCCTAGATACTTAAATGTAAAAATATAGCCCCTTATTCATCTTTAATAGATTGACAATATAATGGCATAGTGTGATAGTGTGAGGCAAAATAGAGCTGTTAACTGGAAAAGTGAAAAAACAAACGATGTGTTTGAAGCAGTGTGGCATTTCAATTTTTCTCAGAAGATGGTTATGACCACAGGCATCTGACAAGGATTAAAAAATACAGATATTTAGAATATGAGAATCTCTATCCTCTCAATACTTTAATGAAATTACACAACCTTACAAAGTAAATCAACAACACAGTAGATGTAACACATCAAATCAAAATTATAGAAGACAAGAACCTATC
Source organism: Ginglymostoma cirratum (assembly GCA_024137785.1). Lineage (NCBI taxonomy): Eukaryota > Metazoa > Chordata > Chondrichthyes > Orectolobiformes > Ginglymostomatidae > Ginglymostoma > Ginglymostoma cirratum. Next base: position 31,908,415 of record JAHRHZ010000133.1, on the reverse strand, counting down.
AGAAATCTCATTCTGCTTCACTCTAGAGTCAGGGTTAGTGCTGATTCAATAATTAAAATGCCAGTTTAATCTGTGTTCAAATCTAAAATTAAACAAGTAGCTAGATAACAAAACAGAGTATGGCTGTATATTTAAATATTCGTCAAGAAGTTGATTATTATTGTAATCACTCCAATACTAAACTTGTAAATGAACACAAGGGAACAAGCAGCAAGTTTATGCCCAAAGATTGAACTACACTGCAATGAATTGCTCCAGAGTAAATTAAAAACTCAATGAGTTCCCTTTGGAATTCAAAGGCAACTATCCACAGGGGTTGAAATATTCATTGGAAAAAATGTTGCACGAGTTAGAAACATTATTTCATGCTATTTCATGAGCTACTACATTAATAATCACCTCCACTTCCAATGTAATTTCCAGTGTAAAATAACTCGCTGCCTCATCTTTTGGACATTGTTCAAATCTGTCATTCAGCTATGGATCGCACTGACCCTTTAATTCACGAGAAATCTTATGACAGGAATGTTATCAGCTCCTTTGCAAAAATAAGTATATACAGTGTTTGTCTTATTCATTTTCAGTTTCAACTCCACTTTATATAAAACAAAATCCATTAGGTTTGTCAGGCATGATTTAACTTCTTAAATCCATTAGAACTCTCATTTATCATGTTCTGTTGAGAAAATGCACTTCAAGTTAATGCATGATTATAATCTCCAGTTGTGACCTGTGACCTCCCCTATCACTGACATTGATTAAGTAATCTATGATTCTCATGTTTTTGCTTCTACATACTCTTATTTAGGAAGATTGTCCAAGTAAAAGTTTTCAGCCCCTAAGATTTTTTAAAGTTTCTAAAAGTGGTCCTTCCCAAAATTTCCCACTTGTCTTTGTTTTGTTATCCTTGACTATTTCTAACCAAACCTTTATCTAATTTTACCATTCAAAATTTCCTTCTAATAATTACTCATGTCAGTTCTGTTCCACTCAATCTATGGCTTGCTTTTATCATTGTGGTTTGTCAACAGAGTGCAGTTAAGTAGAAGTGTGACTCTGACTAAATATGTGACAAATTTCACACTGCTAGTTGTAGTCAGCACATGAAGAGGAAATTATTAAATGAGGCCTGCATTCAAATCATATATTATAAAATGTATTGCTTGCTACAGCAACTTTCAGCAAAAGGTTACAGGGTTTACAATATTCCTAGTGTTCACCTCAATAAAAGCTGAATAGAAATAAAAATAATGTTTCTAATGCACCTCGCTCTTCCTTATACTTCCTTATGTTTCACTCTTTAGTAGCCACTGATAATTAATTTCATATCACCAGTCCTTCAATAATTATAAAATTAAAATAAAGCTGAACTTGACTAGCCACATAAATACCGCGGCTACAAGAGCCATACTGAGGAAAGGTCAAAGTTAAGCCTTCTTTCTCTCCACAGATGCTGCCAGACCTGCTGAAGTTCTACAGCAGTTTATGTTTTTGCTTCATTAATTACAATTTGCTTTGAATATACAGAAATAACTCTCTTCTTCAGATATATGTAGCAGTTCATTTTTTTTTTAATCTCCACTTTCCAAACTACTTGTGCACCACAGTAGTCTGAAACAACTTGGAGTAATGTTTCCCCTATTCTCTTAAACTTGTTTTAGATTGTCACATGTACTTTCCTCAACCTCTGTTTTTAAAAAAATGACTTCTGTCCCACTGTGCAGAATCAAAAATGACATTTATTTGAATACTTCTGTCCCATGCAGTATTACTTGCTTGCACTTATCCCTTCAGCATTTGACCATTAGACAATTTTGGAAAGTTTGTAAGGTGGTAATCTTTAAAAGTAACAGTTGGAAATATACAAAGTTGATGGTTACCTATGGTCTATAAAGGTTTTTGGGTCAGATTTTACTGACAAATATAATGGTGAAGCTAATTGTGCTCACTGTTAATTGCGCGTAAATATTACAGAAATTTCAGGTGAAGAAGAGTAGAATAGATAAAAGCAATAACCAAAAGTAACTCTCAGATTCATGTTGATTTGCTGTTATTTTCAATTTTTAGCATTTCATTTTCTGGCAGATTACTGACAAACACTGAATGGTGTAAAGTTACTGAATCACTTTGACTGAAGTTACTGGGCGTGAATCAAGCTGGCTATTTTATCCGGGAAGGTATCAAGCTGCACTCATCCAGGCAATTGAAGTGTATCCATCACACTCCTGATCTGTGCTTTGTAAATTGTCGAAAAGCTATAGTGAGGAGATTAGTTATTCACGACATAATTTCCAGCCCTTGAACTGTTCATATAGCCACATTATTTATATGGCTCATCCAGTTAGGTTTCTGATTAAACCTCAGGACTACCATCACTGAATCCTTCACTATCAACATCCTAGGGGTACCACTGACCAAAAACTGAACTTGACTAGCCACCTGAATAATGTGGCTAAAGAGAAGTTCAAAGGCTGGAAATTCTGCAGTGAGTAACTCATCTTCTGTTTCCCCAAAGCCTGTCCACCATCTACAATGCACAAGTCAGGACAGTAATGTAATTTTCTCCACTTGCCTGGATGAGTGCAGTTCCAATAACAGTCAAGCTCATTACCAACCAGGTCAAAAGTAGAAGCTTGATCAGTGTCCCATCCACCATCTTAAATATTCGGTCCCTCCACCACTGATGCAATGGCAGTGATGTGTGCCATTTACAAGTCACACTGCAGCTACTCAACAAAGTTTGTTAAACAGTATAGGGTTTGTGATGAGGTCAGCCAGGTCAACCTCATAGAAAATGAGCTCCCTGATGGGGGCTATTAATCTGGTCCAATCAAGGAGCCCTGGCTGTATGCTTGGGCTGGTGAATTATTACGGAAAGTTCATATATAACCTGGCCTCCATCCTGGAACCTTTGCATCACCTCTTAAAAAAAGAGTCACCCTTTGAAATGGTCACGTAGCCAAGCCGCAGCTTGCAGGGAGGTGAAGGAACAGCTATCATCTTCTAAGGTGACGGCACACTATGATCCCAAGCAAGATCATGCGATGCCTCCCCGTACAGCATCGGGGTAGTATTAGCTCATCGAGAGGAACACCCAATAGCGTATGCATCCAGGACTTCAGTTAATGCAGAGCGCAAAAACGCCCAGGTAGAGAAAGAAGGTTTGGCAATCATATTTGGAGTCAGGAAGTTCCACCAATACTTTTACAGACGTAAATTTGTAATAATAATGGACCACAAGCCCCTGCTAGGTTTACTTAAAGAGGACTAAACAGTGGTGGCCGTAGCTTCAGGCTGAATTCAGTGGTGGGTTCTAACACTAATTACACATAATTACAAGTTACCATCTGGAGGCTAAGTAGTGAGTGCAGATGCATTGAGCCACCTCCTGCTGGCAGATACACCACCAGTGGTACCACCACTGGAAGAGTCCGTAATGGTTTTAAATTTTCTGGACACGCTTTCAGTCATAGCGGACAATATCAGACTTTGGACGCAGAAAAGTCCCATCCTGATAAAACTGAAACAGCTGGTGGTGATTGGGAAAATCAAAGAGCCATTACATCCAGAACTGAAACCTGTTTGGGCCCAGAGAGACCAGATTACAGTAAGGATGAGGAGCAAGACTGATTGTCTCGAGCAAAGGTACTGGCTGAACACCACCAGGGTCATCCAGAGGTTTCCAAAATAAAGATGTTGGCGAGAGATTATGTCTGGTGGCCAGGATTGGGTATAGACAGAGCCACATTTCTGGCAGTTCCCAGAGTGCCAACAAAGACAAACGTTACCACCAGAAGCTCCCCCACATTTGTGGGAATGGCTGGGTAAACCCTGGACTCGGTTAAACGTTGCCTATAAGATCTTTTCATGGGCTCAATGCTCTTAGTCATTGTGGATGTCCCCTCAAAATAGTTGGATGTGCATGGAGTTCAATTATCAAACATGGGAGGACGACAGAAAGACTGTATAGATCTCTCACAGTGTTCTCCCAGGATCTCCCAGAAGTGTTAGTCACAGATAATGGGCTGTCTTTTACCAGCAGGGAATTTGAGTATTTTCTAAAGTTTAATGGCATTTTATATATAAGGACAGTTCTACACCATTCATTATCCAATAGTGTGGCAGCAAAACCCGTCCAAATTTTGAAGGTAGGCTTAAAGAAACTGCTGTTCCAGTTCCTATTTGATTATGGGACTGTCCATTATGCAACTACAGGGAAACTCCAGCAGAGTTGCAAATATGAAGAAGTCTCCACACCAGATTAAATCTGATCTTACTGGAACTTGTGGGGAGGGTGAAACGGCATTAGGAATACCAGCACCGGACTCAAAACTCCGCTAAGTGGAAGAGACAGTTTACTTCAGGGGACATAGTTTGGTACAGGAACCACGGGAATGGCCCTGCATGGGTAAGAGGCATGGTTGATGCAAGGTCAGTGACATAAAAAGTTCAGGTAGGTGTGACGCTCCTGAATGGGCACATGGACCATATGAAAGCTGCAAATTCACAAACAGGGTGAGAAGAAAACGTGCTCAGTTCCTTGGAGCAGTCAGAAAGGCTGGCAGAACTCATGGGTTGCCCGTCTCCATCAAGCACTGAAGATGCCTTGGACACTGAGATGGACATGGTGGATATCGCCACATCGACGTGTTTGCCATCTGAAGAAGTGAACTAATTTCTGCAGAGATGCTCCAGGCACAAAGGCAAGCTACTGTGTGTTACACATTGCTCATATCCGAGGCAGAGTCAGAGTAACCTGATCCAATGATAAAATGTTCCAGGAGGAGCCACAAAAAAGAAGAACCAGCCTATGTCCTTAGTCTCAGGGGTTGGGGGGGGTGGGGAATGTAATGATTATTACGAGGGCAGCCAGGTGGACCTCATAGAATATGAGTTCCCCGATTGGGGATGTTAATCTGATCCTATCAGGGAGCCCTGGCTGACAGATATAAAAAGGAGTGTCAGGCGTCCCGACACTCTGGGAGTTGACTCTGACAAGGCTGCAACAGAGTCAAGAACTTTCCAGGTATAAAGGAAAGGTGATTTGGTGATGGGATACCAGCTTCTGTGGAGCTATTTCAAACAGCATCTTCCAGCCCCAAGACCAATGCTCGCTGTGATTGTTTTTTGACACTGCAACATCTCCAAGGTCCACATGCAGTGGCGACTTCCAGGCTTGGCAATATTGCCCACAATTCTACCACCTGGAAGGGTAAGGGCAGCAAATATCACCACCTGAACATTTCTCTCCAAGACACATAACCTGACCTTGATCTACATTACCGTTTCTTTAATCTCATCATTACCATCTCACCATCATTGGCTGTTCATTCATTGCCGAATGACACTGCACAACCATCAAATTACTTTCAGCAACTTTGTAGACAAAATAATTTCAATTTGAAGGTGCAAGGCTAGTCTCACAAATAGAAAATGCCATTAAGTGCCCTGCAACAGAAACATTTGGTCCAATATTTTTTTAATTATGGGCGACTCTGAGTCTCCAGGTCAGGCAGCACCACTAGTATTCATCTTCACTGACCGCACAGGTTTTGTTATTGGTATAAGTGAAGGAAGTTGTGGACTGTGCACGTAACAGCCTTTGGGGAAGTGGTTTTCAACTGGTGTGCTATGGCTGCACCTGTGCTTCTGATGTCCTCTGGAGACTCGGTGTTCATTATTGAAGGCAGTATCTAGTAACACCAGGATACCCTATCAACTGCACATGCACAAACCTCCACAGCCAGGCGTACTCAGACTACTGATACCAGAAGAAGAGTGGATGCATCATGGAATCGTTTGTCTCATTGAAGATGGTCTTGAAAGGGTTGGGTACCACTGCCGTAGGGAAATGGTCCATATGTTTAGCATATTCATTCATATATAGATTTAAATAGTTGATACATATAAATGAAACTCTAGAATAATTTGTAATTGCCTGAAAATAGCAATATGTCAATCCAGTTTTCCTTTATTCTTTAATAGAGAAATTTATATAAATCTATTAGCCAAAATTTTAAATATGGTTCTCACTTATAAAGGTTAGTGAGGCTTTTAGATCACGTAAATAGATTAGGATTGGTTTGAAGTTAAAATGAAAATGGAGGAGATTTATGAGAATCACAGCAGTGTTGCAGTACTTCAGATGTTGGAAGGGACTAAAGAAGCAATCTTGTTCTCTTTAGTGAAGTTTGACAGAAAATTTAATAAAGGTGTTCTAAGTCATGAAGTGTTTGATAACATAAATATAGAAGAACTGTTTTCAGCAGCAGAAAACCCAGTAATCAAAGGACACAGATTTAAGATAATTGGCAAAAGGACCAGAGACAAGATGAAGAGGGGATGTTAATGTCGCAAGCCAATATGATCTGGATTGCAGTAACTGAAAGGAAGATGAAAGCTGATTCAACAATAACTCTCATTGAATAAATATTTGAGGGAAATATCTTCAGAGCTCTTAGTAAAGATAGGGGAGTGAGAGTAATTGACTGGCTCTTTCGTAGAGCCAACCCTGGTAGGATAAGCCAAATGGCCTCCTTCTGTGCTCTACATTAAAGTTGTGAATGAGAATAAATATCAATGCTAGCATATTTTCTGCAACTGTAATTGAGGGGAATACAATTTCAAATGTTGTTAGTTGGTTGGTTCAGTTAGAAAAAAAGGGCAGGAAATGAGCATTCTGCAATAAATCATATAATTGCAGTTTGACAATTCCTAATTCATTTGAAACCTTGCATGTTTTGTTCAACTAAAACTTCAAGAAATATTCAAAGATCTCCTGGTATAATAATTGGAAGCAAATAGTCTTTGTAATTAGCAATGGTCCATTGAGTAATTATATGTGTAATAATCACGAATCATTTTAATTTCTAGGCTAAGTAAATTTCCAACAGCTAAAGACTTGGAGAAGAAAAGTACATCATGTTATTTAGCTAGTTTTTGCTGTGATAATTACTATATTTGCACTTTAGATCAGGAAAGATGTGAAAACAGAAGCAACATCACTTACCTTAGAAAATAATAGCAATAACAGCGATATAATCAGTTCAATGTCAAATCCAACATCCGGAGATGAATACCCAAAATGTGTTAATGGACTATATTTTTCAAAAATGTATTCTTTCACAAGATATGCACATCACTGGCTGGGCCAGCAACTATTGTCCATTGCTAATTGTCCTCGTGAAAGCGGTAGTGAGCCACTGTCTTGAATTATTGCAGTGCACATGGTGTAGATAGAGTATTGTTAGGAACAAAGTTCCAGGATTTTGACCCAACTACAGTGAAGGAACAGTGATATACCTCCAAGCAGGATGGTGTGTGATTTGAAAAGGAATTTGTACATATTGGTGTCTCCGTGCATCTGCCACCTTTAACCTTCTCAGTGGTAAAAGTCTCAGGCTTGCAAACTGCTGTTGAAGGACCATTGGCAATTTTCTGCATTGCATCTTGTAGATGGTATACTCTGCTTGCCACAGTGTATCAGTGGTGAAGGAAACAAATGTTTTAAATAGTGCCTTAGCTGCTTTGGCCTGGATGGTGTCAAAGCTCTTGAGATGTTCTAGGAGATGCACTCATCCAGACAAGTGGAGAGAACTCCAGCACATGTCTGACTTGTGCCTTGTAGATCATGGACAGTCTGTGGAGAGTCAGGAGGTGAGTTACACATTGCAAAATTCCTAACTTCTGATCTTTTCTTATAGCCGCAGTATTTGTATGATCTTTATAAATAGGTCCAATTTGGCTTTTGGTCAATGGTTTTGCAAGGATGTTGATTGTGGGGAATTTAACTATGGTAATGGAATTGAATGTCAAGGACAGATGATTAGATTCTCTCTAACTGGAGATAAAAGCTGCCTTGGCACTTGTGTGAAGCAAACAATAATTGCTACTTATCCGCCAAGTCTGGACATTGTCTGAATCTTGCTACCACATGATCAGAGGACTGCTTTGGTATCTGTGGAGTTGCAAATGGTGCTAAACATTCTGCAATCATCAGCGAGATCATCACTCCCAACTATGGTGGAGGCAAGGTCATTGATGAAGCAGCTAAAAATGGTTGGGGCCAATGACACTACGCTGAGGAACTCCAGCACTGTTGCAAGTCAATACATCCTTATGAGTCAGAAGTGAGCAACAGGAGCAGGATACATAGGCCTTGGTGTTACTCCTGTCCCAGAACCCCAGCACTCTCCCAACCCACATCCAATCCAAACACGGTGGGCCCCAGTCCCAACCCAAATCCAGTGGGACCTGGTCCCAACCCAAACATAGCGGGACCCTGTCCCAATCCAAGCACAGCAGCCCCATTCTGCTCCGATCCGATTACAGCGATCCCCACCCCACCCCAACCTCCACCTGAGCACAGCAGCCCTGCCCCAATCGAGCGCAGGGACTCCTCAGTTTGACTAGCTCCCAGCCAGGGGTTGAGCATAAAAATGAAAAGCAAGCTAGTACATAAGCAGCAGGATGCAGGCTAGCTTCCTTTACCCATAAAATAAACACACCACATCAATCTGTTGGACTCACCAGTACTAGCATAATAACAGGTTGATGAGGGGGTGTGGCTACCTTTGGAGCATAAGTCTTCAATATTACCGCTGGGATATTGTGAAAGCTCTTCCTCTATCCATTGCTGCAAGTCATTTCTTAATTACCACATGGAAGAATCAGATATCTGAAGACTGGCATTTGTGATGTTAGAAACATCAGATCAGCCGAAGATAGATCACCCACTTAGCACTTCTAGCAAAAAGATGTTTGCAAACATTTCAACCTGATGTACTGGTTGCTACCACCGTTAAACAATGTTTATAGATCCTGCTCTTCCAGTCAGTGTTTAATTGCTCACCACCATTCATGACTTAAAGTCGGAAGACTGCAGGGCTTTGATCTAAACTGTTAGTTGTGAGATCACTTAGCTCTGCCCTGTAGTGTGATGTTTTCACTGCTTAGGATGCATGCGCTCCTATATGGTGCTTCTACAGGTTGGCATTCTTTTCCACGTATCTCATTGAACCAGGGTTGATCTTCTAACTTGAAGATAATTGATACAGTGGAAGATATGCCGGGTCATGAGGTTACAGACTGTGAGTGAATACAATTCGACTGCTAATGGATGCCTAGTTTTGATCTACTAAATCAGTATAAATCTACACTATATTGCATGATAATAATGCTGGAAGGTATCCTCAGTGTAAAGATGGAACGTAGTCTTCTCAAGGATTGTAAGTGGTCACTCCTACCAATATTGCCATGAACAGATACATCTACAACCAGTAAGCTGGGAAGGGCAAGGTCTGGTAGGTTATTCCCTCTAATTGTTTCTCTCACCACTTACCACAAACACAGGCTACCACTACGTCTTTTAGGACCTAACCAGCTCAGTCAAGAATTATTACCATGGAGACACTCTTCATGATGGATATTGAAGTCCTCCAACCACAGCACATCCATCTCTTTGATTCTCTTAGTGTCATTTTGACACGGTATTCAACAGGGAGGAACTACTGAATCATCTGCAGAGAAAGGATTGTAGTTGGTAATTAGCAGATGGTTTCCTTACTTATCTTTGAGCTGATGTCAAGAGATTTCATGGGGTCTGAAGTCAATTTTGACGATTCTCTAAGCCATCCTTCCCAAATGCTTACTAATGTACCACCACCTCTGGTAAATCTGTCCTATTGGAAAGCAGGGCATTCCTTGGGATATGTAGAACATTACTAATTCCTTTTGGACCATATAAACATCATTTTTATGCACTCTGCTATTCACCATGCCAGTGAACTCCACAAAAATACAACCGAATTGGTCAGATATGACCTGTCATTCACAAATCCGTGCTGTCTGTCTTTAATCAGACCATAATTGTGCAAGTGCTCAGTCAACCTGGCCTTGATTCCAGCAATTTCTCCACAATTGATGGAAACCTGACAGGTCAAAGGTTGTGTCATCTCTCTCACCATTACTCAGAGTTGTGGAGTCATACAGCACAGAAACAGACCCTTCAGTCCAACTCGTCCATGCCAACCAGACATCGCAATCTGATCCAGGCCCATTTGCCAGCATTTGGCCCATATCCCTCTAAATACTTCTTAGTCACATACACATCCAGACGTCTTTTAAATGTTGTAATTGCACCAGCCATACCACTTCCTCTGGCAGCTTGTTCCACGCACGTGCCACTCTGCGTGAAAAAGTTATCACTCAGGTCCCTTTTAAGTCTTTCCCCTCTCACCTTAAACCTATGCTGTCTAGTTTTGGACTCACCCACCCTAGGAAAAAGACCTTGGCTACTCACCCTATCCATGCCCTTCATGATTTTATAAACCTCTATAAAGGTCACCCCTCAGCCTCCGATGCTCCAGGAAAAAAAATCCCCAGCCTATTGAGCCTTTCACTACAACTCATTCCCAGTCATGGCACCATCCTTGTGAATATTTTCTACACCGTCCCAAGTTTAACAACGCCCTACTTATCGAAGGGTGACCAGAATTGAACACAGTATTCTTAAAGGGGCCTCACCAATGTCCTGTACAGCCATAACATGATATCCCAACTCAATGTTCTAACCAATGAAGGCAAGCCATACAGTCATATAGAACGGAAAGAGACCCTTCGGTCCAACTCGTCCATGTTAACCAAGTTCCCCAAGCTGGAGTACTTGCCTGAATTTGGCACATATCCCTCTAAACCTTTCCTATTCATGTACATATCCAAACGTCTCTTAAATAATGGAGAGATTCTTGTAATTTTCCAAGCCACTGACACAATGTTTGAAACCCTTCAGCTTTGGAAAAATATGACTACTTCCAGACAGGTCATAATGTGGTTAAGAATGCAAATTACCTTCAGAAATAACCCCAATCATAACATAAAGCAGAATTTTTGTTTCACAGTTTTATTCATTGGAACTTATGACAGAAGAAAATGTTGGAGTTAGCTGGCTAGGCAAACTTGTAACAATTGTCTTTTTAATTGGCCATAGATGCTTTGGTTTAAATCAATAGTTTATAAGATACAACTTGGATTTATATAGCGCCTGTATATAATAAAAAGCATCCAGGTGCTTCATAGGCAGGTTTTCGAACAAATTTGACACTTATTCACAGAAGCAAATATTAGATCAGAGTACCCTTTATCACAGAGGGCTATACAAGTACCCTAAATGCCCTAAAAGGTCCAGAGGGCTTTTACAAAAAGCACTCAGGGGTTAGTGTCTCAGCAGCTAGTAGCATGGCTGCCAATGGAGGAGAAATTACAATTTGGAATGTCCAGGAGACTAGAATTGAAGAATGCAGATATCTCAGTTGTAATATTGGAAGAGTTGACAGAGTTGAGGAGAAGCCAGGTCATAAGGGGCTCAACTTTCCAGCAAGCTCCAGGACCATGACACCAGGACCATGACACCAGGACCATATATGGGTCCTAATCCCTGAGGTGTTGGCCCTGCTGCCTCCATGATCTTCCCTGAGGCACCATCCAAATAGGTATGACGGCCTTGCTGTACAGTCTGAACAGCCAATCAGAAAACACAATGTTGTGGGTGGCCAGCAATCCTACTGTGAGAGGTGGAAGTGCCTGCTGAAAACATCTAAAATGGTTGAAAGTGTTGCCACAGCTGCGTGGTCGGCATTGTGGAAAGGAAACCACTCCAAATTGGATGGCACGTTGCCACACCTGGGCACCCCTCCTAACCACACACCAGGAAAAGGCTATTTAAAGTATTTAAAGGAAGCATCAATATCCTTCTGGCCTACCAGCAAGAGGCTGGCTTCAGTAATCTGAAGTCTGAGTCACTCTAATACATGATGCTCTGATTGTTCTTCTGTGATCATTAGGGTAATGGTTGAATTCAGATAAAGGCAGCAGAGGTCAAGTTAATGGAATGTAGAAGAAGGAGATGGGGTACTGGCCAGTCCTACACCACAATGTACAACACTGTAAATAACAACCAGATGGGTGTGGGTTTCAGCAGGAGATAAGCTGACACAGGAGTGCAATCGAGTAATTAAGTTGGTTCTTTGCAAAGTGAATGCATAATTTAAGCAAATGCAACAACAAAGAATCTTCCAAAGGTTAACCAGATTTTTATGTCATTATAATAGTCTCCCCAGCATAGTCACATACCATGTAGGACTTGTAAGAGGACAAATTACATGCTTATAGGCGCAAAATCATAGGTTTGCTGACTGACAGATTCTGTTCATGAAGTAAAGGTAAATTTAATTGAACATCACTAGGAGTACAATATATAACTTCTAAAATTGGTTTGATGGATGGTGACTTTGAATTAGAGGACAAGATCATTCCTGTGTTGGAAAGAAAGCAAAGTTAGTTCACAAATTGATGATCAAGCTAAGGATATTTTTAAAAATTGGAAGGGCTTCAATTTTAAAGCTTCATAAATTGTCTTCTTGCTGCCTTAGCCTTTACATTGCTCACTCTACCTTAGATACTTAACAAAACACATAAATCCCCAAGTTTAATTTAAAACAACATATTTTGAGACATCCGCAGCTGGGAAACCCCAATCTGTACACTTTGATAGTTGACAAAAAGGCACACCTGACCTTCGTGGATTTTCAACTTTTCACACAGGATTCATAGTGTATTTTGCAACATCATTTAAAAGCTCCCTAACCTAACCCCTCACCCCAGACCAATGCCCATGCCACCTCACATTTCCTTATGCCATACCACAGATACATCCATGCTGTCCCATGCCTCTTACATTCCTCCACACTATCTCATGCTCCATGTCACCCCATGCCAACTCTATAGTCCCTCCAGCTATCATTCATAGCCACTGATCCAGTATGCACCACGTACAATTCTCAGCAGCTAAGCTGTAACAATAAGAATTATTTTAAAACCATTGTAAAACCATGAAGCCTCTAATAGTCAAAGGAAACCCTGAACTCAAACTCGTTATCAGTGGTACTGGACCAAATCCCAATGAAAATAAAAGCTGTGATCCTTGAAGAGACCATTAGTTTTGTATGTAAGCAAGAAATCATGTTAAAGATGCCTGGCATGATTTTTTGGATGCTGGTGTTTCCAAAGAGCATTAATTGACTATAAACTAGATTTCCAGCCCTTACTCCAGCGGAAGAGCTGGCTTAGAGAGCAGTCAGTCCATCTGAGTGGCCAGCAGCTCTGTCATCCCTGCAGTGCCAGTGGCACCAGTGACCTGGATTGGGATTACAAGCCATCCCCAGATTCCACATCCTGGAGTATAGGAGCAGGAAAGAGTACAGTGTCTCATGATGGGGAAGAGAGACGAGTCTCAGGCTATGGGGAAATGAGGTAAAGATTGTGATGTGAAGGCCAGAGGAAGTGAGTGGATGAAGGATCAACAGGGAGGAAATGTTTTTCTTTGGAGGAGGCCCACTGCGAAAAGGGAGCTATTGAGGGAGGCACCTCCATCCTTTCTGACCAGGGGTAGGCTGGGTGATCTGCTGATCTATCTTCTCTCCTGCCATCCTTAACATTGAAGCGAGGTGGGAAGAGACCCTTAAAGTTGACTTAACAGCCTCAATACAGGTGATTTGGGAGATCTAAGTGAGACCTCGCCCACCCAGGTAATATTGAGGACAGATCAAGCCTAGGTGGGAATGCAGGGGGCAAACTACCAGGCAGTGTTTGGACCAGCATGACCTAAAAATCTTGCTAGTGGGGTAACCATAAAATTCTGCCTACGATCTGTTGTTATAGCCTCATAAATGTTTCAACAGATTTTAGATCAATAAGGCCATCTGACGAGCTGAAACTTTGAAACATAACCAAGCTCAGTGGGGAGGTAGTGACGTATTGGTAATGTCACTGGGCTACTGATCCAAATGCCCAGGTTAATGGTCTGGGGACAGGGGTTGAAATCCCTGAGAGCTGATAGAATACAAACTTAATCAATACATCTGGAATTAAAAGTTAATCTAATGGTGACCACAAATGATTACTTTGATTGCCACAAGGATCCAAAGGCCCACTAATTCCTATGAGGGAATGAAGTCTATCGTTCTTTACCACGTGACTCCGGCCTACACATGACTCCAGCCCCACAGCAACGTGGTTGATTTGTAATGACCTCTGAAATGGTCTTAACAAGCCACTCAGTTGTACCAATCAATACAAAGACTAAACAACGAAATGAAACTGACAGACTACCCATTGTTGAGCTTGGCACTGGAAATGGCAACGACATACTGTCAACTTGTAAGTCCCTCCTTAGCAACGTCTGTGAACTTGTGGCAAATTTAGGACAGCTGTCCCACAGTTGGAACAATCAATAGTCTGACATTCTCTATAAGGTATGATTTTGTCAGAATGACTAAGTCCCTTACCATTCCTGAGCAAATCCTATCCGTCAGCAGGGCAGATCCAATGCAGCTGACAACATGGTGGTATACAGTCAGGTGAGAAGTTGCCCTGGGAATCCTCAACATTGACTCTGGTTGCCTTGAAGTTTCATGCCATCAAATTCATAGGATAGACCATAGAATCCCTACACTGTGCAAACAGGCCCTTCGGCCCAACAAGTCCACACTGACCCTCAGAGCATCCCACCCAGACCCATCCACCTATAACCCACCCAATCTACACATCCCTGAACACTGCGGGCAATTTTCCATGGCCAAGCCACCTAACCTGCACATCTTTGGACTGTGGGAAGAAACCAGAGCACCCGGAGAAAATCCGCACAGACACAGGGAGAATATGCAAACTCCACACAGACAGTTACCCGAGGGTGGAATTGAACCCGGGTCCCTGGCGCTGTGAGGCAGCAGTGCTAACCACTGAGCCATCGTGCTGCCCAGTTAAACATGGGACAAGGAAACATCTTGCTGATTATTATGTACTGCCTCTTCATCAGCTATGAGTCAATACTTCCCATGTTTAGTGCAAATGAAAGAACCCTGAGGGTGGTAAGGGCACAGGACGTACCCTGAGTGGGGACTTAACATCGATCAAGAGTGGCCCAGCAGCATCACCTCATTGAATGAGCTGGCAAATGCTAAGGGAAATGTTGGGACTGTGGCAGATGGCAAAGGGCCAACAAGAGGGAAAAGTCTGCATGACCCAAATGAAACTGATTCTACTGCTCAACTAGTAGACAGACAAAAATGAATAAACAAAATTAGCCAAGAATGATCATATAACAGCTTGATGCTGCTAAAGTAGCAAATGGTTCAATCCATTAGTGTATAGCATTATCTGATAGCACACAATACAGAGGAGAAAAGTCAGTAATCAATCCACATTCTGGGCTTAATTAGCTGATCTCAGCCTGTCTGATGGCAAAGACCTTAGAGAGAATGGAAAGAAGATTTACCAGAATGATGTCAGGAATGAGAGACTTTTAGTTATGTCAAGAGACTAGAAAATCCAGAGTTCAATTTAGATCGGAGGAGCTTGCAAGGCTATTGGGATTTTGAGGGATTAATAAAGAGAAATTATTGTAATTGGTAGCTGGGTCAGTGACCAAAGGGCACAGATTCAAGATAATTG
Source organism: Ginglymostoma cirratum (assembly GCA_024137785.1). Classification (NCBI taxonomy): domain Eukaryota; kingdom Metazoa; phylum Chordata; class Chondrichthyes; order Orectolobiformes; family Ginglymostomatidae; genus Ginglymostoma; species Ginglymostoma cirratum. The sequence continues at coordinate 31,892,908 of JAHRHZ010000133.1, read as the reverse complement.
GCAAATGAAGCAGAAGGGGGATGAGGAGCTTCTGTTTTACACAATGCATTTTAATAATCTGGAATGCTGAAGCAGAAAGCCTAATGCAAGTAAAGTCAATATCAAAATATTCAAAATGAAAAACAGTGCCAATTATAGAAACTCATCTGTTTCAATGACATCCTTACCTGGCCTGTTCTATACGTGCCTTTAGCCACAGCAATGTGGTTGATCCTTTACTGCCCACAGGAATGATCAGTGTATCAAAACTACCGAAAGACATAAAAAACGCAATGCATCTGGACAGTCCATCCAGTATCAAACAAGGCACCTGAAATGGCAACAGCACACAAATCCCTCTTGACCCTGCCAAGTCTTCCTTTCTAAGATATGGAGAGTTCTTCCAAAATTAGGACTGCTCTCCCACAGACTTGACAGTTGTGCTCATGGAATAATGCCCTACAATGTACCACATACCACTTTCATCATCCCCGTTCCTCGGACTGTCCCGTCCCACCATCAAGATATACTCACCGGAGATGGCAAATCAATAGTAAACAGTTGGGTGGGGTGGGGGAATGAGTTTCCCTGAGAGTCCCCAAAATTGATAGATGTATTATGACATCAGGTCAAGTGTGAACAAGGAAACTTCCTGCTGGTTACCACATACTATCATCCTGCATCCTCTTCAGTACTCCATTATGTTGAATACTTTTTGGAGGAAGCACTCAGGGTGTCAACAGGACACAAGGTACTCTGGGGAACTTCAATGTCCATCACCAAGAGTATCTCAGTAGTACCACTACTAACCAAGCTGGCCAAGTCCTACAGGATGTAGCTGCTAGACAGTGTCCACGGCATATGGTGAAGGAAAATAACAAGAGGGAAAAACTTACTTGACCTGTCCTCACTAATCTACCTGTGCCTACCATGATAATATCAGCAGGTATGTCCATGCATAATCACTGTGGAAACAAAGTCAACTCTTCACAGTGAAGATATTCTCAATTGTGTTGCATGGCACTACCAATATACTGAATGACACAGACTTCAACAAATCCAGCAACTCATAACTGACCCTTTTGAGGCACTGTGGGCCATCAGTAGCAGAACTGTATTACCCCACAATCTGTAACCTTGTTCCCAGGCAAATCAACTCAGGAGATCCAACTTGGTCCAATGCAGAGTGCAGGGGGTCATGCCAAGAGCAGCACCAGGCACCCTAAAAATGAGGTGACAACCTGATAAAGTTACAAGATGTGTCTCAACTTGTGCACTAACATGCAATAAATAGGGCTAAGCAATCCCATGTCTATCAGGTCAGACATAAGCTCTGCAGTCCTGCCACATCTAGTTGTGAACAGTAGTGAATAATTAAACAACTAAGAGGTGGCGGAAGCTCCACAAATGTCCCCAGTATTAATGATGGGGGAGCCCAGTACATTAAAGCAGATGACTAGCTGGAATGTTTGCATTCATCTTCAGCTAGATGTGCCAAGTGGATGATTCATTTTGGCCTCCTCCTGAGGTCCCAGTATCTTGAATGCCAGTCTTCAGCCAATTGAATTCACTTTATTTCATATCAAGAAATGGATGAAGTCACTGCATAATGCAAAGGCTATAACAGTGACAAGATTCAGGCAATCGTACTGAAGACTCATGCTCTACAACTAACTCAGCTATTCTAGTGCAGCTACAATAATGGCATCTACCAAACAAATGGAAAGTTGTCCAGATATTCTGTGAACAAAAAGCAGGACAAATCTAACCTGGTCAATTACCGCCCCATCAGGCTAATCTGGATTATCAGTAAAGAGATGGAAGATATCATCAATATGTCAAGCAGCAATTGCAAAATAATAACCTACTTAGCGATGCTCAGTTTGGGTCCTGCCAGGGTCATTCAGCTCCTGACCCCATTACTGCTTTGGTCCAGACATGGTAAAAAAAGAACTGAACCACAGTGGTGAGGAAATAATTGACATCAAGGCAGCATTGGACCAAATATGGCATCAAGGTGCCCTCGTAAAACTGGATTCAACGGGTCTTGGTTGATAACACTAGGTTGGAGTTATAGCTGGCACAAAGAAAGAAGGTTGAGATTGTTAGAGGTCAGTCATCTCACTCCACAAACATCAATGCAAGGAGTCCCTCAGAACAGTATCCTAGACCCAAATATCTTCAGCAGCTCAATCGATGTTTTTCCCTCTGTCATTAGGTCAGAAATGGGGATGTTTGCTGGTAATTGCACAAATTCAGCACCATTCACAATTTCTTAGAACACATCCAGGCAACATCCAGGTTTATGCTGCAAAGTGGCTAGCAACATTTGCACCACTCAAATACCAGGCAATGACTATCTGAAATAAGAGAGAATCCAACCTTCACATCTTGACTTTCACTAGCATTATCATCAAATCCCCCATTGTCAACTTTCTGTTGTTCAATCATGAAATCATATCTCATATTGGACACTGCGTCTTCAGTTTTGCAAATGTGAGCTGCTTGAGTACTGTCAGTACCCTGCAAGTTGAAACAGCTGAAGGGCTGTTTGAACTGATTCACGAATCTTTGAGACATACAGCCCACATACCTGGAATCACACAGGTACTGTGGTCCATGCAACAATGAATTTTCAGCTTAGCTATGCATTTTTCAGAACAACAAAAATAGTCCCAATCGCATATCTTCAATAAATAGGCAGTCAGCAGAGTCATGGAGGAGCTAATTAAGTTGTGCTTGGTGTAAACTGCAGTGCACAGGTTATTAGATAGTATTTATTGATTAGTCTGTCACTAAAGAACTGGTAATTGTTTCTGCAACTTCCAACTAGGCTGCGTTGACTGGAAATAGTTATTAATTAGGTATCCAAGTACAATGAGTATCATTTTGATTGGCTGTTTTCATGTGGTATCTGAGTTTGAATTGACTAATTGGGTTGACTCTACTGTTTCAACTGAGTTTAAATAAATTGTTCAAGTGAAAGATATGCAGTATTTTGTGGAAACAAGTCTGAATATTATGTCTAATTTCTTGGTGATAGTTTGGAAGCAATTCATCTTTGCAATACACTCCTTAATCTGAGATTCGCATCACACAGATCCACAGTTCTCCAGGTGATGAAGTCCAGACGGCTTGGATCGGTAATGTAATCTAGACAGCTTGGAGAATCATGGCCTAATGACAGATAATGAAAGAAGAAAATGCCAGAAATACTCAACAAACCCAGCAGTATCTGTGGAGAGGGAAACTGAATTTCATGATGTAACAGTGAGCCTATCCATCAGTTGGACAGCCAGAAAAATCCTCGCTCCCCCGAAGCTCAATAAAGGATAAGCCAACTCCACAAAGCTACCTACAAATGTGCTTGGATTTCCCTCACAGCTTGTCCATGTAATGACTGTCCCTGCCAGCTACTAGTTGAATGTCCAGAGCATTAGCCGGGGCCTCGGATTACCAATCCAATTTCATTACCACTACAGCACTATTTCACCCTAATCTCTAAAATCTGTGACCCAATGGTCATCATCAATCCGCAATTAAACTATTGTGCGCCAAATATTTCATGCCCACCTTCAACCTGTAGGGGCACACAATCTGGCTTACCAGCATAAGACTAGTTATCTTTCCAGTACCAAAAAAACAGATTGGAGAATTTAAAATCAATTAATAAATCCAAAATATAAAGCCAATCTCGGTGTGGCGTCCTTGAATCTGTCATCAATTGTTGTAAAAACTCGTCTGGTTCACTCACGTCCTTTAAGGATGATCTGGTCTATCTGATTTGTGGTTCTGGGCCCACGATAATGCGGTTGACTCTTAACTCACTCTGAAATTGCCTTAGCAAGCCACTCTTTTCAAGGGCAATTAGAGATGAACAACAAATGCTGGCCTTGCTTTTACGTCCATGAAAAATAAACGCCATTCATTTACAATATTTCTCACGGATACACATTTAAAGAAAATAATCATAGCTCAAACATAAAATATAATGTAGTGATTAGAGTTAGTTTAACTGAAATGTATTCAGTTTGAACTGTATTCAAACCGCAACCAAGTTCCAAGTAAACACAGTAGTTCATTTTAGAAGTCTAGTCTCACTTGTACACAATATATCTTTTAGTTAAGTGTCATTTTTGATTAAGCTTAAATTCTGTGAGCTATTCTTCAAAGCTTTACCAATTAGTTATGTGTAATGGTTATGGAAATCCTGATTTAAACACGTTATCCAATTTTTCTTTTATTTTTAATCCTCAGCACACTGAATAAATCCAATCTGTTGCTGAATTTCAGCTATAGACAACACATTTTAGAAGTCTAATTACTCGTATAAAGTGCAGTTTCTTTTTCTAAGATCGAAACACAGTGAATGATTGAAGAGGTTGCAGCACAAAGATTATCCAATTGACTATTTTAAGCTGCTCCATCGAAGCATTGATTCAGGTGCAATGTCTCAAGCAAATTTGTTACATCTCAATCATGATTCAGACAAATTTTAACTCCACCGATGCATTCACAAAGGAAGATTAGCATTATTTATGAAAAATCGTTGTAAATGTTTAAGGTTATTAAGATAAAAGACAAGAAAATTTCTTTTCTAAAAAAACTGAAGTTACAAAGACTAACACGTAGGAACAAGATTAGACCATTCAGCCCCTCAAGCCTATTCCATCATTGAATGAGATCATGGTCGATCTGTGGTCTAACTTCAGACTCATGCTTTTGGCTCATATCCCTGAATACCTTTGCAAAAAATTATCTACCTCAGATTTAAAATTAGTAACTGATCCAGCATCCACTTCCATTTGTGAGAGAGAGTTCCAAACACCTACCACCTTTTGTGTGTAGAAGTGTTTCTTAACATCTCTCTTAAATGGCCTGGCCCTAATTCCCAGACTAGTTCTAGAATCCCTAACTAGTGGAAATAGTTTATCTTTATCTACCCTGTCTTTTCCAGTTAATATTTTGAAGTCTTCAATCAGATCACCTTTGAACCTTCTAAATTCGAGAGAAAACAGGCCTAATTTGTATAATTTCTCTTCAGAACTTAAACCCTGAAGTCCAGATAGCATTTTTGTAGACCTACATTGTACCCCCTTCAAGGACAGTATGTCCTTCCTAAGGTGTGGTGCCCAGATCTGCTCTCAGTACAGTCAGTTCTGCTACAACGCAATAATAGTTGCATTTCTGCGCAATATCGTGGTATAGAAAATCATGCAATAGAAATAATGGAGCCTGTGGGAAAAGCAGGGTTAGGGGCAGACCATCAAAAAAAAATCACTCAAAATCCCTCAAAAATCACTCAAAAGCCTAACACAAAGGATAGCACAATTTGAATAAATGTTTCATTCATATCTAATAATGAAATAAAAGTAAATTTAACACCATACCTTGAAAAAAAAGTGTCAAGATGACTTGATGAGGGAGGAGGTTTTGAGGTTGCTCTGTTGCTAATGCAGGGCCTGAGGGTTATCATCATCATCAACACTTTCAGGTGTAGTTGTCATTGCAGGGTTAGGGTGAAAAATAGTTAATCCGGAAGTGGATGGCTGTGATTCATTGTCTTCTGACTGTCTTTTTTTTAAGCAACCCTCAAGAAACATTCAGATTTTGCTGCTTTGCCCTTTTTCTTCTTTCATGAAGAAGCTGTTCATAGGGTGCCAAATAAGATCTTATTCCACAAACTGCTACCCTGCTGTGTTCTGCATTGTAATCATCATCCTCTAAGAGCTGCAACTTCTTCTCAATTTCCTTTAGGATAGAAGACAAAACGAAAGTGGAAAAATCTTGTGGTACTGCATCCTGGACTTCATCTTCTTCATCTCCAGCTTCCAGTTTCCCCTCAGCGAAAACTTGTTGTAAAACAGCTGTAGAGAGATCTTCACAGTAGGACTCAAGCAGCTCTTCAACATCTTCACCCTCCAATTCTTCAACATCCAATGTGCTTTGCAAGATCAACGCAATGTTCTTTGATTCTTGGGAACTCCTCTGATGGATCAAAGCCTCTAAAATCTTGAAAAAGATCTGTGAAACGCTTCTGCCAAACTGAATGCGAGCAGTCCTTACTGACATCACCCCAGGCCTCCAGATAATACCAATTGCATTCTTGACATTAAAGCTCTTCCAAAATTGAAGAACACTGTCCTTATTCCCCTCAGTGGCCGTAATCAGCCTCTTAAATGTGCGCTTTAAATAATAAGCTGTAAAAGCTGCAATTGCACCCTGGTCCATGGGTTGAAGGAAGAGGTTGTGTTTGGGGGTAGAAATAGCACTTTGATGTTCGCAATGTTAACGCTAGCGTGGAAACCTTTTCAGTGCTAACATTGCGCATACTCAGGACAAAGCCTGCGAAATGATCATGTGACATTGACGCATACTCCTCCGCGCACCAATGGAATCGCATTATAGCCAACACAAGTTTACGTTTTAGAAATAGCGTTCCCCTATTCATCAGTCATGTTACAGCCAACTTACGTTGCTGGAACATGCATAATAGCAGAACCGACTGTGCTCCAAATGGTGTTGAACCAGGGTTTTCTATAACTGCAACGTAACTTTTGCATCCTTGTCCTCCAGTCTTCTAGATATAAAGGCCAGTATTCTACTAGCTTTCTTGATTATTTTCTGCACCTCTTTCCGACAAACTGAATCCTGTCGCATTGTTCATGTTTCATTTGATTTTCCAAAATTAATACACAAAGCTCTATAATGGGAGCACTACTTTATCAACTTTATCATGAGAATAATTTTACTTATTTCAGTTGTAGAGTCACAGCGTTATAGAGTCATACAGCACAAAAACAGACCCTTCGGTCCAACCAGTTCATGCTGAACATAATCGCTAACTAAACTAACCCCACTTGCCTGCTCCTGGCCCGTATCTCTCCAGACTTCTCCTATTCATGTTTCTATCCAAATGTCTTTTAAACATTGGAATTGTACCCACATCCATCACTTCCTCAGGAAGTTCATTCCATGCATGAACCACCCTCTCTGTAAAAAAAATTGCCTCAAGTGTCTTTACTAAATCTCTCTCCGCTCACCTTAAAAATGCACCCCGCCAAGTCTTGAAATTCCCCATCCTAGGGAAAGACAACCACCATCAAAACTATCTATACCTCTCATTATTTTATAAATTTCTATCAGGTCACCTCTCAACCTCCTACGTTCGAGTGAAAATAGTCCCAGCCTATCCAGCCTTTCTTCATAGCGCAAACCTTCCACAACCAGCAACATCCTGGTAAATCTCTTCTGAATCCTCCCCAGCTTGATAACATCCTTCCTATAACTGGGCAACCAGAAACGGACACAGTATTCCAGAAGAGACCTCACCAATGTCCTGTACAACCTCAACATGACTTAATAACTCCTAAAGGACTGAGCAATGAAGGCAAGTGTGCCAAACACCTTTTTAATCATCCTGCCTATGTATCACACAAACGTCATACAATTATGTACCTGCAGCCCTAGGTCCCTCTCTTCTACAGCACTATCCAAGGCCCTACCATCAATTGTATAAGCACTACACTTGTCTGTTGTACCAAATTGCAATACCTCGTATTTATCCAGATTGAACTCTATCTTCCATTTTTCAATCCACTGACCCATTTGATCAAGATGCCTTTGTATTCTTAGACAGTCTTCTTCACTGTCCACTATGTCACCAATTGTGGTATCGTCCACAGACTTACTAACTATGCCTTCTATATTCTCATCCATATCATTTATATAAATTACAAACTAAAGAGGACACAGAACCAATCCCTGCGGAACAGGCCTCCAGTCCAAAAAGCAACCCTCCAGCATCACTCGCTCTGGCCTGCCATTAAGCTAATTATGTATCCAATTAGCAAATTCACCCTGAATCCCATATGACCTAACTTTACTAATTAGTCTACCATGTGGAACCTTGTCAAAGGCTTTACTAAAATCCAAATAAACAACATCTACTGCACTGCCATCATCAATCTTTTTGGTAACTTTCTCAAACAACTCAATCAAGTTTGTGAGTCACAATTTTCCTTGCACAAAACCATGCTGACTATCCCTAATCAATTTTGCCTCTCTAAATGTCCATAAACCCTATCTTTTATAATCACCTCCAACAATTTACTCACAACCAAAGTCAGACTCACAGGTCTATAATTCCCCAATTTCTCTTTAATAACCTTTCATAAATGAAGGTACAACATTAGCCACCCTCCAGTCATCAGGTACCTCACCTGTAGTTTTACATGATACAAATACTTCTGAAAAGGGTCTAGTAATTTCCTCCCTTACTTCCCACAATGTTCTGGGATACAGTAGATCAGGTCCCAGGGATTTATCCACTTTTATACTCCTTAAGGCCTCCCAAACTTCCTCTCCTGTAAAGTGAACTGTTTTTAAAACATCAAATCTTATCTCTCTGCATTCTCTAGACTTCATTTCTTTCTCCTCAGTAAAAACTGACACAAAATATTCATTTAATATCTGTTCCATCCCCTGGGATTCAACACAAAGATGACCTCCTTGATCTTTAAGAGATCCTACCCTCTCTCTAGTTACCCTTTTGCTCTTAATGTATTTGTAGAATCGCTTTGGATTATTCTTAACCTTATCTGACAACTCTAGCTTATATCCCCTCTTTGCCTTCCTTATTTCTTTCTTAAGAATGCCCCTACACTCTTTATACTGATTAAGAGATTCAATTGAACCAAGCTGTTTATATCTAAAATAATATTCTCTTTTATTCTCGACTAGAACCGCAATATCTTTATTCATCCATTGTTCCTTAATCTTACCATCCTTACCGTTCACTCTAACAGGAACATAATGCCTCTGAACTTTTGTTATCACATTCTTGAACGCCTCCCACTTATCAGGGATAAAGGAACAGATAGGTGGAGAGGAGACGAGCCTCCTTGACCTGTCAAACCAGCCCCACAGTTTAGCAATATTGGCCGGCATGTTCCCCTCCAGACAGTCAGGGAATAGTGAAAGGTGCCATCAGAAGGTCCTGCCATCAGACTATTGGGGCCTGGAGACAGATGGAAGAAGAGGTGACCAGCCATGGGGTTGTGTACCAATGCTGGGACCAGTATAGGAAATATGTCAACAACCTGCTCAAATTCACAGGTACTGCCAGTGTAGCATCTTCAACACAAGGAAAAACTTTCCTGTTAACTAATGATACAAAGACTAGGTTAAAAATGCAAGGTTAGCATATTTCATGCAGTGAGTGGTATTGTCCTGGAACTCACTGTCCATGAGGATGGTTGAAGCAGGAGTAATCCATGATTTCAAAGGAAATTGGATAGCACTTGAAGGAAATATATTTGCTGTACCACAGGGATTAAGTGTGCAGTGGAACTGATTGGATTGCTTCACAAGGGAACCAACAAAAGTTCAATGTGCCTAATAGCTTTCTTCAGTGCTGTAAATTATTCTATAACTCTATGGTTTCTCATGTGGTCATCGATCATGTTTATTTGCAAATGGGCAATGTGTTCTCCTCTACACTGGGGAGATGAAAACAGACTGAGTGACCGCTTTGCAGAACATCTACGTACTGCCCGCAAAAAATGACCCTGAGCTTCCAGTAGCCTGTCATGTCAACACACCACCGTGTTCTCTGGCCACCATCTCTGTCTCAGGCTTGCTGCAGTGCGTCAGCATAGCTCAGCACACACTGGAAGAACAGCAACTCATTTTCCACTCGGGGACTCTACAGCCTTTGGGATTAAATTTTCAGTTCAATAATTTTAGGGTTTGATGACCTTCTTCCATGTCCTTACCTCAACCTCCACACACCAGGCCTTGTCATCACATGAGCTGCCACCATAACCATCTCATTGTCAGCTACTAATAGCCCCAATTAGCAGCTATTCATTCTCCCAAGCTGACCTTTACTCTGTCCTTTGCCTGCCCAACTGATGGTTTTTTTCTCTGTCTGGGCTTCCCCTCCATCTATCATTTACTCCTTCCCCCCACCCCCCTCCACCACCCCCCGCCCAGCCCACTTGAGCATCTATACCATCATTTACCCAGTTACAATCAGTTCGGAAGAAGGGTCACTGGATTTGAAACGTTAACTCAGCTTTCTCTCCACAGATGCTGCCAGACCTGCTGAGTTTTCCCAGAAATTTGTTTTGTTACTAGATACATGCCTTGCCTTCTCTATAAATATTCCCACACCTTTTGTCTTTCGTTCTATGACCCTTTGACTCCAATCTCCTTTCCCAAACTGGCCTTTCTGTTCTATATATCCCTTTCAACTTTTCTACAGCATAAATTAATGACTGTCATACCTCACCTCAGTTCTCAAAATGACATTGGACTCAAAATAGAAATTTTGTTCCTCTCTCCACAGATCCTGTCAGACCTGCTGAGTTTCTCCAGCACTTTGTGTTTTTACATTATGCCTCCACCTCAGTTGCCTATTTTGTGATCACACCTAAATATAGTGGTAGAAAATTGAAAATTAAAAATAGTATAACCAGTAAAGTGATACAGGTGATTTTTCCATGTCTTTCTCACTTGTTAAAATAACATAACACAAATTGTTTGCTGTAATCATTTGTAATTATTAAGAATCAATGTGATCTGCTTTAATATCAAATGTAACAGACCTGGCAGGCCCATGTTTCCCATGGCATGCTCACCAGTTGACTTGATGCGGTTGTGACTAAGTTATGCAATTGTCCACGTTGAACTCTGTGGCACAAGGAGGTGGGAGTTGGAAGTTTGGTACTTGGGTGTGGTAATCTTGCAAGGGAGGAATTATTCAAGGAACAAACATTGAAAGTTGGGTGATGGGCTTAAAGATCAGGATCAATAATGGGGTCAAATTGTGTCTTTACAGAGGAGAGAACAATCATACTCAAAGTGGTATTCAAAATGGAGATAGCGTCAGTGTGAAGAATTGGAAGGTCTCATGGGCTGGGACATGTGAGTGAACAAGAACATGAGAAGGATCATGGGAGGGTTCAGGTTAGAGTGGGCTGGCCATTGCTGTACATACAGGGAAAGAGATAGAACCCGCAAATAGTAATACAGTTAAGAGTAAGGGGAGATTCAAATGAAACAGAGGAGAGGAAAATTTATGTGTTGGTCAAGGGTGACAAGGAGAACAAGAGGACAAGTATAGGAACATGTAAGAAAAGTCACATGCACCATCATCTTATTTCAAACACAGCTATTCTACAAGTAAGCACGAATGAAGTTGGAGGAGGATAATTTTCTGTGAGTGGAGTTCATGATGCTTCAAACTGGCCAATTATTGGTGGTGGTTAATAGAAGAAAAAATGCCACGGGTGATTGATGATGGGGACAAAAGGGTTCAGCTGCCTGCAAAAGCACTTCTGGTTTCTAAAAAAAAATGTCCAATAAATCTTATGGCTCCAGGTCTTGCTGAACAAACCAACCATATCTCAGTGATCATTTCCTAAGACATCTTCGAACATCTCTGTAATCACCTCTCTGACATGCCGAGATAGTTTGTTCTTATCTTCTGGAGACAGTGCCCTAATGTCAAATAATTAGTTAAATGGACGGGAACCATGGGCAATCAGGCTATTCCTGCAAACTTGGGAGTAGGAGGAGAGAATGTGAAGACGAACTCTTGCTGTCCAGCAACAGAGATCTTAAGAACCACGGCTGGCAACACGTGAGTGGCATGTTGGTCTGAGTACAAGCTTCCAGGGAAGGCATCAACAAAGACAGGCACTGGCACATCAATGCCTTCAACAGGCAAGAATAAACTAGATATTTTGAAATAAATCCCTAAAATAATGGCACATGTGATGTTTCTTGCACATTCCTATAACTTTAACACTCCTCCTGGATATTCCGGATCACTTCGGATATCCAAGGGGTGCAAAGACATCTGAGGATGACCTGGGAAAAGATGATAGATATATGACAGAGAGTTCAGCAAGATGTGTAGTCACATGGATTTTATACAAACCTCATGCCGAGGGTTCTCAAGGTTACAGCAACACTGAACTTCTACACCAGCATTGGTTTCCAGGGAGCAATAGGCAATGACTATGGTATCACATGAACTGCAACAGACAGGTGCATAAAGGAGATGAGCAATACCTTACTCAGTTATGATTTTATCCACACCAACCGAAGGAGGAGCCAGGCTGCACAGTCAGCCACATTCCGTGGATTTCCTTTAGTGCAATGGGTCATTGACTACATTCATGTAGCCATGAAAGCTCCCTGGGAACAGCCAGTTGCATTTTTAAAACATAAATAATTCCAAACCATGTATGTACAACCTGAGTGTGATCTCTAGAGAAACATAATGCAGGTTTGTGCCTGTTTCCTGAGAGCTTTCACAGTACACACACCTTGCATACTTCAAGTCTCCCAGAATATTTTTAAGTGCTGAATTGTATGAATGGTTGGATATTCTGGATTTTTAAAAGTTTTACCAAGGTTTTGAAGGGGCATGTAATTTCTTGGATTGGCTCAACAGGAGTGTGACCTGTGACTCATCTACTAATTACTGAAAAGACAAGTAACTTTGGAAAGGAGACAATCAAAGCTTTTAAGAGAGATAAGAGACGAAGATCAATTGCTGGGCACATTTGATTTGGAAGAGATGGTGCTTTTATGCTGAAGATCGCCTTACAAAGCTCTTCTGGAGCTGGTACCTGGTTGTGGCATTAGAAGTAGAAAAAACGCTAAAGAATGTAAAACACAAGACTCCCTACCTCTCTCTCCTAAAGCAGTAAAAGGAAACCTCACAGCAAGACAAGCATCACAGATCTCTCACAGCGAAGCATTTCTAGGAACCTGAAAAAGTTGCAGCTATTAGTATCTATGACTACATCGTAAACCCCCAAAGCTGATCTGATACTTCTATTCAAAGACCTAAGTCTAACTGACTTTCCATCTGAACAATATTCTGATCTGAAGCTTTTCTGTTATTCTACGGCAGTCAGTGCCCCAATTTTGTCGACAGCAAGCTTGAGAAACCATGAGAAGTCATTCTTTGCATTCAGACACTGACCCACAAAAGTGTTTCTTTGTCCCCTTTTGTCGTTTTATAAAACCAAATCATCTGCACTGGTCTACTGCCTTGTTTGTCATGTGATTGTGTTTGTTTGGGATTAAGTAGATACAATTCAATTCTGGAATATAGCTCAGTTATTAACCAGAGATAGTAGGAATTGCAGGTGCTGGAGAATCTGAGATAACAAGGTGTAGAGCTGGATGAACACAGCAGGCCAAGCAGCGTCAGAGGAGCAGGAAAGC
>JAHRHZ010000133.1:31836011-31879281 GCA_024137785.1 Ginglymostoma cirratum | reverse complement strand
GCTGGATGAACACAGCAGGCCAAGCAGCGTCAGAGGAGCAGGAAAGCCGACATTTCGAGCCTAGACCCTTCTTCAGAAACCCGATTCAGATTTCTGAAGAAGGGTCTAGGCCCAAAAGGTCAGCTTTCCTGCTCCTCTGACGCTGCTTGGCCTGCTGTGTTCATCCAGCTCTACACCTTGTTATCTCCATTATTAACCACCTTTGTGACTTATTTTAAAAATTTGTTGTTTATAATACATCAGTTTTGAGTGAATTAGAGAAACTTGGTGAGAGTCTCTTTCGTTCTGGATAACAGTAAAAGAGAGGAAAACAATTTGGCCATTTCAGGGATTGAAGTAAAACATTTACACAATTGGTATGTCTTGAGAACTTTAGCCTGAGAGTATTACTTTAATAAGAATTATTTCCTTTAAAAAGACATTCAAGACTTGTAAGTGTATAACAGGTATTAATCCACCACAGAAGTAACTGAAAAGTTCAGCAGATCTGGCAGCATCTGTGAAGAAAAATTCAGAGTTAACATTTCAGGTCCGGTGACCCTTCCTCAGAAACGTTAACTCTGATTTTTTCTTCACAGATGCTGCCAGACCTGCGAGCTTTTCCAGCTACTTCTGTTTTTGTTCCTGATTTACAGCATCTGCAGTTCTTTCAGTTTTTATGAATCCACCACAAACTGATATGATATTTGATAAGATAACAAATCCATCATTGACTTTAGCCTGGACCAGAATGTCCAGTTGGTGTGACCATAGACAGTAAATCATGCATGTCAATGCCTGGTATCCTGGCAAAAATCTTTTGTCTTAATTCTGCAGCAGGCTACGAAACCAGTTAGCCATGACAGCAAACCGAAGGGCAACTACCAGGTAATCAGAGAGACCAAATGACCAAATGGCCGATGACTCCATTGTACACAGCATCCATACAAATAACTACGATGTTGCTGCATGTAACGCAACTGATCAACATACTACAGAAATGCTTTGACTGCCAAGATCATTTTGGAGGAGCCCAGCAGTACTCAGCAGAGCAGATGTCAAGATTTCTGGCAATCTACTATATGCTGTACAACCTCGCCATCATGAGGAGAAAGTACAGCCACACAATGTACATCTGAGAAGCTGAACCAAGAAGAGTGAGGAAGAAAAAACCAAGCTAGTTCCTTTTTGCTATTGCTGCTCAAGTGCGACACTAGTAACCGCTACCCAATTACCCAATCACCAACAGGTCCTCACTGACTCTGTCACTGACCATTTCATTATCTGCTTGCAAAAATACAAAGAGAAAACCCACCACAAAATAAAAATTCTGAACAAATTTTATAAAGAAAATCACCTCAGCAAAGAGTCCAGTTCAGATTCCAAAAACCTTGGAGCCACTTTCTTCCATATAGTGCCTTCATTTTTAGGTTCCCAGGTCAGACCTATTTCCTGCATGATGGCTAATATCTACTCCAGTCACAATGCACTTTCCCTTTAAGAGGTGCAGACTAGCTTTATTTGGTGCTAGCAAATTGTGAATCTGGGGCACCTAGTGATACATTGGTTACAAGCAGCAATCATTCAAAGACTTGGCAGCACAAACTTGGCAACTTGTCTGCATTACGTTGACTGAGCACAAGTTAATCACACATAATAATTCCAGTGCACTTCAGGAGCTAACCAATTTAGCCTCTTTACTCTTTTTGCTCATTTAATTTGAATGCATACAAACCAGTTGAAAAGAAAGAAATTATATAGGGAAGAATGTTCCACAACAACAACAAAACCAGTTCTGAGGAAGGGTCACCGGACCCGAAACGTTAACTCTGTTTCTTCCTTCACAGATGCTGCCAGACCTGCTGAGCTTTTCCAGAAACTTGGTGTTTGTTCCTGATTTACAGCATCCGCAGTTCTTTCATTTTTTTATTAAGAATTTTCTACATTCGGTCCCTGATAGAAAGTGACACCATTTGTAGGTTGATGATGTAATTCATTAATTGGCAGACTTTGTCCAGACCTACAGTATTAATATCCACTTCTGGGTTCCCCACCCATTGGGGAGAGTGGAAGTGTTTACATATCCATTTTGTTAAAGGTTTTCCAATTAAAGGGACCACAGTACGAGTGAGAAAATCTCACCAAGATTTGCATTTTTGGGTCTTCAGAAACACAGAAATGAACAAGGGACATGGGAAGGTTGCTCCATGAGTCTCTGACTCTAAACTTGAACATCTACTGATGGAGGTGAGGGGCTGCACTGAGGAAATCTCTCCCAAGAACTGGAAGAAGTGGTAAATCTCTCCAACTGGAAATGACTGTGGTAGTCCGTGACAGATGTGGTTTTTCCACCTTGGACAAAATGCATTAAGGGAATTCAGGTCCACAGGAAGGCATGGCAGGTAAGTGGCATAAACATTTTCAGATAACACCTGCACTCTGACTTGCCTAGATTTCTTCTGCTCAATACTCTTCAGGAAAACACACAACGCAGAGCCATTCATTCCTCTCTCCAAAGGCATACTATATCTCCTTCTGAGCAGCCCACACTTCAAATTCTCCACGACCAATTGTCTTTTCACACCTGTGTCTCACAATTATTCTTACTCTCCTTCCACCCTTACTACTCAAACACTTATACCTCTCTGCCTTCTCACATTGTAAGAGAGCACACAATGTGGCAGCAGACAGAGACTGAGGAGGGGATCGATGGGGTAGTGTTCTTGGTGGGTGTGTGGATGTACTTGGATGGCCTTGAGGGATAAGTGCCTTATTGACCACAGGCAATAAGTGCCCAGGATGTCTTCTTGCATGAAATTACAAGTGTCAGCCATGACCTGACTTGACAGCCCACGTCTTCTGAGGGTCTCCTAATCCTGTGATATTGACCATGGAATGCAGCAAGGCCCAAATCACATTTTAGAGAGTTAGATGAATTGATAAGTAAAAACACATGACCAATCTAGCTTTCTGGACTAGTTTTATTGTATACAATAATAATAATTTCCAGATCTTTCCATTCCAATGGTCTTGAATTATTTTTTGCCACTCCTAGGAGTTGAAGTTGGTTGCTCTCACAGTCCCATAGGGCAGGCTTAAACTACCCAACGTTATTTTAATACTAGCATTTTCACATGCTTGAATGTTTGCAAAGATCTTTCTTCACTATAATAATGACTTTTAATGGTACAAGGACATGGGTCGGTGTATGGTATGCATAATAATTTGTCAGCCTTTGACAAAAATGCAGTAAAATATTTAAGATCTGTTGGATTTTGTAACAAGACGAAGAACATTATTGCTCAATTGCTTGGGTCAGTTACATCCTTCTGAAATAAGTAGTGTACAGGGAAATGTACAGGGAAATAGGGTGACTAATCATCTGGGAATGAGATTTTTCATAATACGAAAGGGAATTAACACAGCAACACTACATACGAATCAGAAATGTGGCAACAAGCAAGAATATAATTCGAGAGAATGCTTTTTGACAATTCTGATTGATTGTTCAATTCTAAAGTGAAATTAAAGTATTTTAGCTTCAACACACACCTATGGATTATAAAGAAACATATGAGATTGCCCTAGTAGAATCACCAGCAAGTGATTTGAGACTTGATAGAAATGAAACTATTTAGATTAAGGTTTTTATTTGCAATTCTTACTCCTTACAGATTGTTCACCTATGGCAAAGCTTCCCAAATTAAGATTCGAAACAAGCAAGCCGATATTATGCTGTCTCAAGCTCTCAGGCAACAGCTGGTCAATCTAAAGCTATAGGAGTTTTTTTTTAAAAGCTGCCTATACTGCCACTGGAACCACAAAGGGCAGACACACCCCACTGCCAGAGACGCCACAAACAATTGTCTGTCTCTAATAATAGGACTGAGAAAAGGAGTGATTTTCAAATGTCCTAAATCAATTAAAATCCTAGGATTATGTTTTGCTCAATGCCAACTTCCTATGGATGGAGGGAGCAATGCAGCAAGCAGAAGGGAGGCAGTAGAGTCAAGAGTAGGGCAACTAGTGTGGGGCCAAGTGGTGTAGTAGTGAGCAAGGTGCCAAGCAGAGCACCAAAATGGAATGTGAGTGGCAGGGGTTCCTCAGGCAGCACCATTCATGTACATGGGAGTCTACTTCTAATGCTAAGCACTTAACAATGATGTGTACGGTATTGACTTCCTGTTCACTGCAGTGGCAGGAGATACTAATTTTTTGTTTTAATTTGTGCAGAGGGTATTGGGCATTGTACTTATTTTATATATTGATTCATGTATTTTAGTTTGCACATTATTTCAGCTGGGAACAATGTTTCACCTTGTGCATTATTTTTCCCAAGACAAGAATGCCTTAAGGAACCTAACTTTAGATGTAACAACAATGAGAGAGTACAGTAGAGAGAGAGAGAGCTTTGTGGCACGATGTGAAAACAAAAATCTTTCCCTCAATGTCTGCAAAAGAAGGAGCTGATCATTGACTTCAGGAAGCAGAGTGGAGGACACACCCCTGTCTGTATCAATGGTGCTGAGGTGGAGGTGGTCAAGAGTTTCAAGTTCCGAGGAGTAAATGTCACCAATGATCTATCCTGGTCCATCCATGTTGATGCTACAGTCAATAAAGCACAACAACGCCTGTACTTTCTCAGAAGGTTAAGGAAATTCAGCGTGTCCACAATGCCTCTTACCAATTTTTAGAGGTGCATCATAGAAAGCATTCTATCCAGATGCATCACAGCTTGGTGTGGCAACTGCTCTACCCAAGACCGCAAGAGATTACAGAGAGTTATGAATGCAGCCTAGTCCATCATGAAAGCCAGCCTTCCTTTCATTGACACCATCTATACTTCCCACTCCCTCTGGAATGCAGCCATAAAAATCATTTATACTATCTTCCACCTCTTCCATTTGGTAGAAGATACAAAAGTTGAAGACACAGATTTAAGAACAGCTTCTTCCCTGCAGTTGTCAGACTTATGAATGGATTTCTCATAGAGCTGAACTTTCTCTGCACCTTCTCTGTAGCTGTAACATTATATTCTGCATTCTGTTCTATTATTCTGACATAATTCTGCAAGGTATGATTTGTCTGGTTAGCATGCAAAATAATACGTTTCACTGCATCTTGGTACATGTGACAATAACAAAATAAAATCAACATTGATTCCAATGGGACTCTATAATTCACTTTACAACTTTAATTCATGATTTTTTAAAGAAACACAACTTTGAGCGAGGACAAATTATGTTTTACTTCCAGCACCAGGAGATCCAAAACAGGCACAAAAGCATTGACTATCCATAGGCAGTCTCAATGAACTGGAGTAAGCTGAACTCAATAACGAAATTACAAAAAAAAAGTTCTTTCTCCACCAAAACGCAGTGCATCGATGATAGATACATAATACGGTACATGTGGATAAAATTATGGCATAGTCTCCTGCTCTCACAATACGAACTTTCCTTTATCATCATTTCTATAGAACAAAATCCCTCAGTAACATCACTTTACATAGAAACAAAAAACAACTGCAGATGCTGCAATCCCAAGGTAAACAAACAGGAAGCTGGAAGAACACGGCAGGCCACGAAGCATCTAAAAGAGAGGAGCAGTCAATATTACTCATATTACCCATCAAAATTTCACCTTAGTCTACCGTCACTTTACCGTCCGCCGTTACAGCGCAGGCGCACTACCGTTCCATTAGGACTTCCATCATTGCGCAGTCGCATTACTGTCCCTTTACCGTCCTCCGTCACTGCGCAGTCGCGTTACCGTCCCTTTACCGTCCTCCGTCACTGCGCGTGGGACAGCATGCAATACCGTACGTTCTGGTTAATATCGTATACACCGGTTACATAAAACTGGTACAGCGACGGTTTAACATGAACTGGATTGATGCTTCTACCTCTAGGTGGAGTATTTGATGGAGGGAAGCTGTTAAAGATCTGGACAGGACAGGGCAAGGGGAAAGTGGTGATTGGCTACCAGTGGCCATGTGATATTGGGAGGTCATGACCCTGAGGTTGGTGAGTATGGGCAGTTTGAGGGAGGGGAGAGCCGGGCTCTGGCCTAATGGTGACCTTCCAGTATGTTCACTGTGAATAGCAGAAACTACATATTATTCTTCATGTGTGGATTAGTTGTGCCTTGCTCTGAGCCTGTATTTCTATTCCCTGTAATGGGAAATATAACTGAAATCCGACTGCATCAGTAGCAATGACATAAAATATGCCAGTTCTGGAAATGAGCCTTAATTATTTAACCCCAGTGAGTTGTAAAGATTTTTGCAAATATTATGTTTCATGTTCTTTGCTGAAAATAGCCTTTACGATTGTCTGTCATTTAGTTTTTCCATTCTGTGATCTGATGAACTCCTTTAAGTTTGCTTTTCAGTTTCACTGATGTCTAGACTGTCACCTAAAGAGGAAAGGCTTTGTGTTTGCAAAGTGACTTACCACAGCTTGTCTTGAAGCACCTTTTAAAAAGAACTTCAACTGAAAATTAAAGCAAACAGTGCAGATAATGGAAATCTGAAATAAAACCTGTTATGAAAAAATTCTTGACTTGGAACATTAACTATTTCTCTCTCCACAGATGCTACCAGACCTGTTGAGTATCTCCAGCATTTTCTTTTCTTACTTCTTATTGACGTGATTTAAGTAGGCCACTGCAGCAACAAATTGGCATGTAGCATCCAAAATTTGGAAACAAAAACAAATTGCTGGAAAAGATCAGCAGGTCTGGCAGCACCTGTGGAGAGAAATCAGCGTTATGTTTTGGATCCAGTGACTCTTCTTCAGAACTGATTATAGCTAGGAAAATTTGTTTTTATGCAGAAAATGTGGTGGGGGAGAGAGTAAGGAGTTAACAATAGGCAGT
Organism: Ginglymostoma cirratum; assembly: GCA_024137785.1. Classification (NCBI taxonomy): domain Eukaryota; kingdom Metazoa; phylum Chordata; class Chondrichthyes; order Orectolobiformes; family Ginglymostomatidae; genus Ginglymostoma; species Ginglymostoma cirratum. The sequence continues at coordinate 31,872,423 of JAHRHZ010000133.1, read as the reverse complement.
ACAGTGGCTCAGTAGTGCCTCACAGCGCCAGGAACCCGGTTTCAATTCCAGCCGTGGGTGACTGTTTGGAATTTGCACATTCTCCTTGTGTCTGTGTGAGTTTCCTCTGGATGTTCTGGTTTCCTGCCACAGGCCAAAGGTATGCAGGTTAGATGGATAGACCATGCCAAATTGCCCGTAGAGTCCAGGGATGTGCAGGTCAGGTGGATTAGACATGGGAAATGCAGGGTTACAAAGATAGGGTAAAGAGATGGGTCTGGGTGGGATCTCTTCAGAAGGTCAGATGGACCTGATGTATCAAATGGCCCCCTTCCGCACTGTAGGGATTCTATAACACATAGAGATACAGCCCGAAGATGGAGAGAAGAAGAGTTGGACAGACAAAGGAGTGGATACTGGTCAGCCTAGGAGAATGAATAGCTGCTAATGGGGTCTAGTAGTGGCTAACAATGGGTTGTGTGTAATAGCAGAGCATGTGATAATAAGGCCTGGTGTGTGGGGGTTAGGGTAAGGACATGGGAGAAGGTGCATCAAGCCCTAAAATGTTGAACTCAATATTGAGTCCAGAAGGCTGTAGAGTTCCTAAGCAGAAAGTGAGGTGCTGTTCTTCTAGCTTGCGCTGAGATCAGCAAGCTTTAGACAGATGTTGGCCAGGGAACAAGGTTGTGTATTGAAATGGCAGGCAACTGGAACCTAAGGGTCTTTGTTTTGCATACAAAACATGGGAATTCTACATTGCAGTCTACTTCGTTTCCCCAATGTAGAGGAGATCACATTGTGAGCAGTGAATACAGAGAACCAGATTGTGTGAAGTGCAGGTAAACGATGCTACACCGGGAAGGCGTTTGGGTCCTTGGATAGTGAGGAGGAAGGAACTAAACAGGCAGGTATTACACCTTCTGCACTGGCAGGGCGAGGTGTTGGGAGTGGAGGAGGAGTGGACCGAGGTATCCTGGAGAAAACAGTCCTTGAAGAGGGCTGACAAGGAAAATGAGGGGAATATCCAAAATTTGGAGTTTAACTCCATCTAACACACAACAGGCCTACCTTCATCTTTCTTTTAGAGGAAGGACAGTATCCACTGTGACTTACAATTTTTGTTGTGTTAATTTCTGTTTGAATCACTGATACAAACAGCACTTTGAGAATTTCACTCTCAAATCAAAATACTTATAATTGCTTTTAAACCAGGTTTTTTTTGACGTTTTGGATCCATTTCTTCCTGTGAAATAGTGTAGCTACCTTCAGTAGGTTTGGTCATAAATCAGGTACCAAACCAGGATAATGCTTTAAATGGATACTCATCCAAACATGTGAAAAGTCTTTAATAATGAAATACAGAGTGTTAAGTACCTGATTATTCAGATATCATAATCACTGACTGTAATGTGCATTTTACAATAGTACACTTTTCAAATGCAAACTGATCTAAAAATTTAAGATGGTCAGAAACTGAAGTGTTTTCTTAAAATATATCTGCGGGGAGTGATGATGCTTCATTGTCTTTCTGTTCTGAAGTTCTTCAGTTCTAAACTCTTGCTGCAGTGTTTAACTTTCATAGTGAATTTTGTCACTCTGGTGAATTAGATATAAGTCTAACTTTTTTTAAATAGTGTGGAGAAAAGCGTGACAGTAATGAATTTTGAAGAAGATTTGATGCCCAGGCAATTGCCTGTGGATGACTGGGATACCATTGAAGACTTTGATCCTAGTGTGCCACCCAGAACACCCCAGGAATACTTGAAAAGAGTTCAGTAAGTAAAAGTGGAAGAATTGCCAAAATTGCAATTAAATATTTGATATGAGTTGAAAAATAGTTGAAAAGGCTTCCTTGTGAAGACTTGTGTATTCCATGTAATATGTGTTGTAAATATTCTATTATAGTTTAGATTTAAATCAAATACAGCTTGTGCCTTGTACCGTTTATCATCCTAGTATGGTATTAGTAGCGGGCTGGGAAGATATCACTGCAATAGGTGACACATGATCATGGGGATGAGAGCAGACGTTCAAATGTAACTCACGTGAAAATTGCTAAGTACGAAATCAGTAACTGCATGATTTTGGTTCATGTTTGTTATCTAGTTTAACCTACACGTTGTAATTTAGAAGTTATTTTAATTTTTGCACTCAGAATTGAAGCTTCGCGATGTCCTGAAGTAGTAGTGGCAAAAATTGACCCAAGAAAGTTGAAACGGAATCCAACAGTGAATGTCTCAGTAAGTACAATAATTTGATATATTACATGAAAACTGTACAAAATTTGTTTGGAAAGAGCACGTTTATATTTTTAATTGTTTCTTGTCCACTTTTATTTCTGTAGTATCAGTCTATATCAATACGTAAAATTTAGCAAAAAGATGAAACTGAGGAAAATTGGCTCTGTCTTCACAGTAGGAACTGTTTCTTAAAGAGAAATTGAAAGAACAGTAGCTTAATTTGCCCAAGGAAATACATTTTTAGACATGCTTTTCAGTAGTGCTGAGCATTTAGACCTTTTGTGTGTCACATTAGGAAAATGACTTTTCAGAGAAGATTAAAGAGTTTTATCAGTATCCTGACCAATATTTCTCTCTTAATAAATTCCATCCAAATAAATTAACTGGATATCCATTCACATGTTCTTTGGATCTAGGTATGCGTACATTTCCTGCTTGACAATAGTGATTGTACTTTGAAATAATTGTTGGTATAGTACTTTAAAAGTTAACCAAGGAACTGATAGATGCATGTTTTTCATAATGAAACAACAAAAAATATTATTTTCGTCTGAGCCTGTTTTTTCTCGATACTTGGTTTTAAGCTTTTTGTCCTTTAGTGTTATGCACGTGATTTTCAGATCATCTGCAACTGGAACACAAGTAGGTTAATTGGCCCATTGCGCCAGCAGCAATGAGATAATGGCTTTCTGATTGTGGTCTTACTTCATTGTTTCCCCTATAACACTTAGATGCCTTGTCAATCAAAGAGCTAACTCAGCAATGAAAATATTTAATAAAATTTTGGCCATCTTATGTACAGTTTAAACATAAATTGGGCTTGTACATTGACTGTGACTAGAATAGATTTATTTTGAAATGTACACATGGTCTTGTAGGATTGTGGCAAAAATAATGTACAGTTTCTTTCCTCTCAAATGGTTTTGAACAGTTTAAATATTATATCATCATTGTATCTGTTTACGTGATGAGATACTGTAGTCTTATCCAAAATCATGTTGAATATTTTATTCAAATTGCCACAACATTTTTCTATGCCCTCCTATTCTGCCCCCAAAAGTGAAAACTTAATCTTTAAAAAAAAAAGCTGTGGATTGCAATTCAGAAACCTAAGCAGGTACTCAAAATGCACTGTGTTGAAGTCAGTTTAATTTTTTGCCATATCTTTCAAATAGCACAGCTCCACTCTTATTGTTCCCTTCTTTAAATGATTTTTTTCAAACAGAAAATATTAAAATCATAAAACATAAATATAATTAATATAGTTATGTTGTCATATGAGGAATTGAATCACCCAGTCCATCCCTGCTCAGCTGTAAAATTTGTTCTATTACATCATAAATATAATTATTATAGTTACGTTGTCATATGAGGAATTGAGTCGCCCAGTCCATCGCTGCTCAGCTGTAAAAATGGAGCCCACATTCATCAGTTTAAGCATAGATATTTTAGGTTACCATGTTGTTGCACATTTTATAAATTTATTGTAATTTATGTATTTTAGCTATCAGGATGTCAACCTGCCCCTGCAGGATTTTCTCCCAGTCTCCGTTGGCAGCAGCAACAAGTAGCTAATTTTTCAGTCCTCCGACAGGTAAAATATTTGCATTGTTAAATTATTTCTGTAGATATTTAAGAACTTGGAGACGAAAATGCCTTCAGAATTTATTTTCGTAGGAAACCAGTATTAATTATCTGGCCAGCAGGCAATGTTGCATAGTAAAGAAGCTGCTTGTTGAATATGGTACGCTGTGACTTCTAATTAGTACATTGAGGAGGAGAGCATTAGTCATTGGGGACTCCATAGTTAGGGGGATAGATAGGAGTTTCTGTTGGAACAAGAGAGACTCGCGGTTGGTGTGTTGCCTCCCAGCTGCCAGGGTCCATGATGTCTCGGATCGTATTTTCAGGATCCTTAAAGGGGAGGGGGAGCAGCCCCAAGTTGTGGTCCACATAGGCGCCAACAACATAGGTAGGAAAATGGATGGGGATGTAAGGCAGAAATTCAAGGAGCTAGGGTGGAAGCTTAGAGCTAGAACAAGCAGAGTTGTTATCTCTGGTTTGTTACCCATACGACGTGCTAGCGAGGTGAGGAATAGGGAGAGAGAGCAGTTGAACACGTGGCTACAGGGATGATGGCGCAGGAGGGAGGGATTCAGATACCTGGATAATTGGGGCTCATTCTGGGGTAGATGGGACCTCTACAAACGGGATGGTCTACACCTGAACCAGAGGGATACCAATATCCTGGGGGGGAAATTTGCTAATGCTCTTCGGGAGGGTTTAAACTAATTCAGCAGCGGGGTGGGAACCTGAATTGTAGCTCCAGTGAACAGGAGGTTGAGAGTAGTGAGGTCATGAATAAGGTTTCAAGGTTGCAGGAGTGTACCGGCAGGCAGGAAGGTGGTTTGAAGTGTGTCTACTTCAACGCCAGGAGCATCCGGAATAAGGTGGGTGAACTTGCAGCATGGGTTGGTACCTGGGACTTCGATGTTGTGGCCAAATCCGGAGCCATGGATAGAGCAGGGACAGGAATGGCTATTGCAGGTTCCGGGGTTTAGATGTTTCAGTAAGATCAGGGAAGGTGGTAAAAGAGGGGGGAGGTGTGGCATTGTTAGTCAAGGACAGTATTTGGTGGCAGAAAGGACGTTTGATGAGAACTCGTCTACTGAGGTAGTATGGGCTGAGGTTAGAAACAGGAAAGGAGAGGTTACCCTGTTGGGAGTTTTCTACAGGCCTCCGAAAAGTTCCAGAGATGTAGAGGAAAGGATTGCAAAGATAATTCTGGATAGGAGCGAAAGTAACAGGGTAGTTGTTATGGGGGACTTTAACTTTCCAAATATTGACTGGAAACGTTATAGTTTGAGTACTTTAGATGGGTCAGTTTTTGTCCAACGTGTGCAGGAGGGTTTCCTGACACAGTATGTAGATAGGCCAACAAGGGGCGAGGCAACATTGGATTTGGTACTGGGTAATGAACCAGGCCAGGTGTTAGAATTGGAGGTAGGTGAGCACTTCGGTGATAGTGACCACAATTCGGTTACGTTTACTTTAGCGATGGAAAGGGATAGGTATACACTGCAGGGCAAGAGTTATAGCTGGGGGAAAGGCAATTATGAGGCGATTAGGCAAGATTTAGGATGCATAGGATGGGGAAGGAAACTGCGAGGGCTGGGCGCAATTGAAATGTGAACCTTGTTCAAGGAACAGCTGCTGTGTCCTTGATAAGTATGTACCTGTCAGGCAGGGAAGAAGTGGTCGAGCAAGGGAACCGTGGTTTACTAGAGAAGTTGAATCTCTTGTCAAGAGGAAGAAGGAGGCTTATGTAAAGATGAGGCGTGAAGGCTCAGTTAGGGCGCTTGAGATTTACAAGTTAGCCAGGAACGACCTAAAGAGAGAACTAAGAATAGCCAGGAGGGGACATGAGAAGTCTTTGGCAGGTAGGATCAAGGAAAACCCTAAAGCTTTCTACAGGTATGTCAGGAATAAAAGAATGACTGGAGTAAGATTAGGGCCAGTCAAGGACAGTAGTGGGAAGTTGTGTGTGGAGTCCGAAGAGATAGGAGAGGTGCTAAATGAATATTTTTCGTCAGTATTCACACATGAAAAAGACAATGTTGTCGAGGAGAATGCTGAGATACAGGCTATTAGACTAGACAGGATTGAGGCTCATAAGGAGGAGGTGTTAGCAATTCTGGAAAGTGTGAAAATAGATAAGTCCCCTGGGCCGGATGGGATTTATCCTCGGATTCTCTGGGAAGCCAGGGATGAGATTGCAGAGCCTTTGGCTTTGATCTTTATGTTGTCATTGTCTACAGGAATAGTGCCAGAAGATTGGAGGGTAGCAAATATTGTCCCCATGTTCAAGAAGGGGAGTAGAGACAACCCTGGTAATTATAGACCAGTGAGCCTTACTTTCGTTGTGGGTAAAGTGTTGGAAAGGATTATAAGAGATAGGATTTATAATCATCTAGAAAGGAATAATTTGATTAGGGATAGTCAACATGGTTTTGTGAAGGGTAGGTCGTGCCTCTCAAATCTTATTGAGTTCTTTGAGAAGGTGACCAAACAGGTGGATGAGGGTAAAGCGGTTGATGTGGTGTATCTGGATTTCAGTGAAGCGTTTGATAAGGTACCCCACGATAGGCTATTGCAGAAAATACAGAGGTATGGGATTGAGGGTGATTTAGCGGTTTGGATCAGAAATTGGCTAGCTGTAAGAAGACAGAGGGTGGTGGTTGATGGGAAATGTTCATCCTGGAGTTCAGTTACTAGTGGTGTACCGCAAGGATCTGTTTTGGGGCCACTGCTGTTTGTCATTTTTATAAATGACCTGGATGAGGGCATAGAAGGATGGGTTAGTAAATTTGCGGTGGAGTTGTGGATAGTGCAGAAGGATGTTGCAGGTTACAGAGGGATGTAGATAAGCTGCAGAGCTGGCACATGGAGTTTAATGCGGAAAAGTGTGAGGTGATTCACTTTGGAAGGAGTAACAGGAATACAGAGTACAGGGCTAATGGTAAGATTCTTGGTAGTGTGGACGAGCAGAGAGATCTCAGTGTCCATGTGCTTGGATCCCTGAAAGTTGCCACCCAGGTTGATAGGGTTGTTAGGAAGGCGTACGGTGTGTGTTTTTTTTAATTTTTTAAAGAATCCCTACAGTGTAGAAACAGGCCCTTCGGCCCAACAAGTCCACACCGACCCTTGGAGCATCCCACACACCCTGAACACTATGGGCAATTTAGCATGGCCAATCCACCTAGCCTGCACATCTTTAGACTGTGGGAGGAAACCGGAGCACCCAGAGAAAACCCACGCAGACACGGGGAGAATGTGCAAACTCCACACAGACAGTCACCTGAGGCTGGAATCGAACCCGGGTCCCTGGCGCTGTGAGGCTGCAGTGCTAACCACTGAGCCACCGTGCCGCCCTAAAGTGAAGTAGGCTGTCGTCCCTGGGTGGGCTCGAACCACCAACCTTTCGGTTAATAGCCGAACGCGCTAACCGTTTGCGCCACAGAGACCAGCTTAAATTGTGCCACAGAGACCAGCTTTAGGTTTTATTGTTAGGTTAGGTTTAGTGTTAGGTTTTATTGGTAGAGGGATTGAGTTTCGGAGCCATGAGGTCATGTTGCAGCTGTACAAAACTCTGGTGCGGCCGCGCTTGGAGTATTGCGTACAGTTCTGGTCGCCGCATTATAGGAAGGATGTGGAAGCATTGGAAAGGGTGCAGAGGAGATTTACCAGGATGTTGCCTGGTATGGAGGGAAGGTCTTATGAGGAAAGGCTGAGGGACTTGAGGCTGTTTTCGTTAGAAGAAGGTTAAGAGGTGACTTAATAGAGACATACAAGATGATCAGAGGATTAAATAGGGTGGACAGTGAGAGCCTTTTTCCTCGGATGGTGACGGCTAGCACAACGGGACATAGCTTTAAATTGAGGGGAGATAGACATAGGACAGATGTCAGAGGTAGGTTCTTTACTCAGAGAGTAGTAAAGGCATGGAATGCCCTGCCTGCAACAGTAGTCGACTCGCCAACTTTTAAGGGCATTTAAATGGTCATTGGATAAACATATGGATGATAATGGAATAGTGTAGGTTAGATGGGCTTCAGATTGGTTTCACAGGTCGGCGCAACATCGAGGGCTGAAGGGCCTGTACTGCGCTGTAATGTTCTATGTTCTGTGTTCTAAATATTGATATAGTGATTCTGTGGCATTTCATACCAAGTTCTAATTTTAAATTGTTTACAGTATAGCTAATTCAGTGGAATACATTCAGTTTCAAAAGGTTTAAAAACGCTCACAAAATGGTGTTTGTTTTGATATTTGAACGTGTAATTCAAAAATGAAAATGTACAGTGAATGATTGTGGCCAACGGGGTGCACCTGTGCTAATTTATTATGTAAAACATTAATAGGAAATGCTGTAGGATAAATTGTAGGTGTGGAATATAGTCCCAAACATCATCACTAGCTAAATGCTTATTTGAAAGTATAACTTTATACGGGTTTTCTAGCGATATTTGGTGTTTTTTTTTTGTTTTAACATCAGTACGATGATGCGTGTATTTTTGGAAAAAGACGTTAATTTTTACTTCTTTATTTCCCAGAGTATTGCCAAACACCGGGATCATTGGAAGGCACAACCTTTGGACAGTAATGTAATGCTGGTATGTGGTTTACACTGATTCAACACCCTTTCTCTTGAAATTAACGAGTTAATAGTGGAAGTGTAATTGGATGTGTCTTCAAAAGGGCTTGTAAACCTGTTAATGAATGATAGATGCAGGAAAAAAAATTGATGTTGAAATTTTCATCGAAAGGATCACTTTATGTTACAAGAAATCAACCAGAATAAATTGGGATTTGAATTTGACATTTGGGAGATAAATTTTGAGCATGAGCTTGGTTTCCTCTCTCTATTGGAGACTGTGCTATTGAAGCTGAGGACACTTTCTTTTGCTGGTGCGTGCTGTGCCCCCAGCTGCTTCTGATGTTGTGTGCCGTTTTGAGTAGACATCCCCTATATGCATCAGAAGCGACTAACTCATTGCTATCCTGACATCATACCACCTGAGCCGCTGATATAATGCCCATCTACCATATTTGGACCACATAGGTCCATTGGATAAATTTAGTCATCATTCCACAAATAGCAACTGTTCTGCTGCAAGATGGGCCCTGCACCATTATTTCTTTTTTTCTTGCTTTATTGCTCTAATCAGAAGTGTTAATACACACAACTGAGCACTTTCCCACCACCAAAATCACTGTGACCTTTTTTTAAACTAGCAACCACTACCAATAAAGACATACGATAAAGGCGTGTATCCAATTGAGTATTTACAAGCAAAGCCTGTTATGCGCAATGCAAACCATCAAAAGTGAGGGGTGGATCGGCTGCAGCAGCTGATATTTTTTAAGTCAACCTGTTCAACACGTAATGACACATGTTTGGGGCAGGTGGAACTTGAACAGGAACACTAGCTCTACACCACAAGACCCCCCCGCAGCACCTTATTATTTTTAATAAATATTTATTTAACCTATTTTCTAATCAACCTGTTCAGAGATGTTATAATGTACCTCTGGAGCAGGTGGGATTTGAACCTAGGCCTCCTAGTCCAGGGGTATGGTCACTACTATTGCACCACAAGAGCTGCCTACAGCAGCTTTTTTAAAAATTTGATTAGTTTCCACAAACACGGCCTAAATAAATGTGCTGAGTTTGTGGCATTTTGGTCCATTCAGGAAGCAAGAACTGAGGCATATCTGACCCAGGTACAGAGGCTGTGTTGTATTGGCTTCTGCTCTGTAACATGGCCAGGACATGGATCAGACCACATACACAGACGAGGAAGGTTCTCTACAGAACACGCTACCCACTAAGAGTTTTCAGTTCTCCTACTGTCAACTGATTTGTCACGTGCTTTTGCCAGTTTTTGTTTTCTAATATTGCACTATCCCAGTAGCTGAAGTATTCTGGTGGACAAATTAAGAATTTCATGGAGGAAACTGCACCTGACCTTTTATTATACCTGGACTTTGAGGAGCCTGGCCTTGGACTCTCCAGCTCAGTATGGGCGGCACGGTGGCTCAGTGGTTAGCACTGCAGCCTCACAGCGCCAGGGTCCCGGGTTCGATTCCAGCCCCAGGTGACTGTCTGTGCGGAGTTTGCACGTTCTCCCCGTGTCTGCGTGGGTTTCCTCCGGGTGCTCCGGTTTCCTCCCACAGTCCAAAGATGTGCAGGCTAGGTGGATTGGCCATGCTAAATTGCCCATAGTGTTCAGGGGTGTGTGGGTTATAGTGGGATGGGTCTGGGTGGGATGCTCCAAGGGTCGGTGTGGACTTGTTGGGCCGAAGGGCCTGTTTCCACACTGTAGGGATTCTAATGATTCAATGTATTGGCAATGTTGACTGGTTAAGAGGCAGTAGCAAGAGCATTGCCAAAATGGTGGTGCAAGGAGAACTTGCACAGTTGCGCTTTCTGATGAGTTCCAGTGTGAGCTACCCTTTTCCCATGATCTGGCAGTTTGCCCAGTAACTCACCACAACTCTGCACTAGCTTCTATCCTACGTGCAGGCCTAGTGCCTGAGATTGTGTGATCAAGTGACAGTGCTTCCTAATTGCTGGTGTATGCTTGCTTCCACTTTCCTCATGGCTTTTCAAGCTGGCCAGGAGGAAGATCTTTTGTATCTGAAAGCATAAAGTATGAAAAGGGACAGGGGAAATGTTGGGGTAAGAGATAGGTGGAACGAAATCCAGACATCCAAGAATACCCCACTGGTAAGTTTCAGTTTAAAAGACCTGAGGAGAGTAGAGAGTTGAGAAGGGACATAAGGCTTTAAGCCAACATCTCCTGAATGTTCTCAGTGGCATTAGATGTCACAGCCTCTGTTGCTGCTGGCCCTGTCATTCTGAGCACCTGTCCTCCTGAGTAATTGAATAGAGTGGTGGATCCCACCCTCATCGCCACTGAGTTGCTTGTGCCACATCATGTTATAGATGTCCTTTAGCATAAGAGAGGTCTGTTATTGCCTGACACTGCTGATGTACAATGCAAAACCTGAATAACTGGAGCTGTCTGGAAACAATGAGATTAGGATAGGAGACTGGCATAATTGCAAAGTGTATAGGTGAGGTCATATATGTGAACATTAGGTATGATTTCTAAATATTGTTAAGTGTAGCTGGGTGAGTGATGGAGGTGTCATACCGTGGCGGCTCAACAACCTGGTGGTTTGGTGGATATGAGAACTGGTGCAAAGGTGCATTCACTGAGCAGGAATACTTGTATGAGGTCTTCTTTATGACACGTCCTCACGGCCAGATCTGAACATTAAACCCACTTTCCCTTATCCACTTGCTTCCACATCCTTTAAGAACATGATTTGGGAGTCTTCTCTCCTTTAACTGGTGCTGTATTTTTCTTCTTCCTGAATGCATTGGTTTCCAGTCTGTTTCAGAATTGTGTTGCAGTATAGCGTCTGTTTGAGAGAGACACTGCTTTGAAGAGCTGGAACGTATGCTATGTATGCTGTTAGATGCCCTAATTCATTGTAGCCATCCAGTAATGGAGGCTGCAGGAGGTTACATGTCTCAATCATGGTAATGAGGAGGCAGCAAAAGTTTGTTTTGGAATTGTTGAGGACAGATCTGGAAATGGCGCTGACAAATCTAATCTCTTTACTAGGCTCATGTAAATCACTATTTTGATTTTAAAAAAAAGTCCAGAAAAAAAAGTCACAATGGACTCAAAGTTAACTCTGTTTCTGTCTCCACAGATGCTCTCAAACCTGCTGAGTTTCTTCAGCACTTTGTTTTGTTGGTGCTTTTGATACTTTTTTTCCTAATTTCAAACGTTTCCTTAAGTGAATCATTCGCATGGTTACTTTTGGGAATCAGCTGGTTAATCAGCACTTCTGAGCAATATGTGAGTTCCAAGTTTAATCTTCTGAATGTATACTGAATTAGTTGATTTATGATAGGACTGGAGAAGGAGGGTTGAGTTTTGCTCCTGATGACCAAAGGACCTCCGAATGATACAGCATAGATGACAAGTATTGGATTTGTCTGTAATGTGCTGCACCATTGAATAACCTGCCTATTCGCTAGATGGTTTCCAGGATTGCATGTAAAGACCAGTCATTTGGGTGAAGCACTGGAGGTTGACTGTCACCCATACAACTTTACTTCAGCAGGGAATCGACATCTTCAAGAAGATAGGGTGGGAATGTTATTATTTATATAATCTACTGAGCTGAAGCAAGTCCAGAATTAGTGGTTAATTAGACAAACAGACCAGAACTTTAAACAAGTGAGCTTTGTTCACCCACATCAGTTATGTTTCTAAGAGCAGCAATCAACACAGTACTAACAAAGACTGCTTTCTGGCCTATAGCTTCTTACTTTCAGTTAAATCCTGTTCACTGCTGAACTTATTCCTTGCCTCGTATCTTACAGGCTGGAGTTATTCCTGATTAAAGGCAATTATATTTTAAAGCAATAGCACCTTCCTTTGGACACCCTGATATTTTATTTATCTTAAAATTTGTACGTCCTTCCAAAGCTTTCACAAACCTGTGGTTCATATACTCTCCCTCTCTTACTTTGATACAATGACCAGTAGGTGAACATAGACTTATTTCCTGCAGATAGTGTAATTCTGACACATTTACATTGTTACATTTAACCAATCTATACATTACATGAACTGCTAATTGCATCTTTTGGTGACGAAAGAAAAGCATTCAGCAATGTCTTGCTGCCATCTAGTGATAGGCTGTTATAGTCACATACTCAAAAACTTACCTTACAGATAAGACATGCTATCACCATCAATGTGTATGCCCAATCCTACCAACAGAGCAGACCCGTTGAAGGAAGGTGGTTGTGGCTATTGAGAGTCAATCATTTCTATCCCAGGAATCACTGCACGAGTCCTTAGGGGTGTTGTCATAGATTCAATCATCTTGAGCTGCTTCATCGCTGACCTTCCCTCCATCATAATATCAGAATATGCTATCATCAGTGAACAATGTTCAGCACCATTCCTGATTCCTCATATTGAAACAATCGTGTCTACAAGCAGGAAGATCTGGAGAACTTCTAGGCTTGGGTTTGTGATGAATGAAAGTAACGCTTCCACCATGCAATTACCATGCATTTCCATCTCCAACTAGACAATCTAACCATTTGCCCCTGATGTTAAACGGCGATATCATTGCTTTATCCGCTACGATCAACATTCTGGGGATGACCATTTACCAAGAATTGAACTAAATTAGACACACAAATGCTGTGACTTCAAGAGCGGGTCAGAGACTGTGAATCCTGAAGCGAGTAACTCATCTCCTGACTCCACAAAGCCTGTCCACCATCCACAAGGCACAAATGATGAGCATGATGGAATACTCTCCGCTTGCCCAGATGAGTGCTGATCCAACAATGAAAATTCGACATCGCCAAGGACAGAGCACTTGTTGTTTGATTGGCACCGCATCCGCCATTTTAAACATTGAGTGACAACAGTAGCTACCATGTATAGTATTCAGTGATGTACTTCACCAAGGCTTGTTTTACAGCACCAACTAAATCTGTGATATCTGTCTCCTGAAAGGATAAGCACTGCGGATGCATGGAATCATGCCCACCTACAAGTTCTCCTCCAAGACACACACCATTCTGAGCTGGGATTATATTATTATTCCTTCATTGTTGCTCAGTCAGAATTCTGGAACTCACTTCCTAACAACACTGGATGTATCTGCACACAAAGGACTGCATTAAGTTCAACAAGACAGCACACCACCACCTCCAGGGGAAGTAGGGATGGGCAATAAATACTGGCCTAGCCAGTGATGTCCACATCCCATGTACTAATATTTAACATAAAGATGGATGGCCTCTTTCATGTAACATTCTCACTGTGATTCAAAGATTGACATATCATTTTTATTTAAACAGATAGAGTTTCCTTGAAGACAATGGAACTTTTTTTTTTTCTGAATTATTTGAAATCCCTGTTAACTTCACAGCCAGCACCTGATGATGAAGAAGGATGGAAAAAGTTTTGTCTTGGAGAAAAATTATACTTTGATTCATCTGAATCACCAAACACTAACGAGACTGATAGCCCAGGAATTGATTATGTGCAGGTAATTAATTTATTATTTACATCTAAATAGCAAAATTTGAAATCAACTGCCTCTGCACTTTGGGGATTAGCATCAAATAAACCTTTGTGTTAAGTTAATGAAATTAGATCTTTTTTATACATGGAATTGATGAAAATAATGAAGATTTAGTTATTTTTTGCACTGCTCTTGGTTTCATTTGAACCCTTTCTAATAGAAATGCAATGTAGTCATATCAACCTGTTGCAGGGATGCTAGTTCAGTTAAGTTTATTAGAAGTTTTGACACCAATCTTGTCCTAGTTGTCAAGCATAAGAATATATTACTATGCACATTTATGGGTATTTTCCTATTTAGGACAGAGTATTGACCTGAAGATCATCGAAACAAAACCAAGATTACATTTATTACTATCCTTAGAAATAATTCATTTAAATGAGGTGCTTTGAGAATTGTGATCAATTGCTATATAACTGCAACTTTTTACCTCTGCCTGTCACCATAATAGCCAGTGGTATTGAACATGAAAAAACAATTAGCTGATGCAGTTGTTTGCAAATGGGTCTTAGGATAGTAAAGTAGACTGCGCTATTGGAAGGCATGCTACTGAAGCTTTGGTGAATTAATGAACATCTGGCATCAGTAACATTTGAGCCTTTGAGCAAATATAAATTACTAGTGCCAGCTGCTGATGTATTTGTTTTATGGCTGCAAGAGAAGGATGCATATCAAAGGTAGAAACATAACAGCTGGATGCTCTTCATATGTGTTGCATGTCCAGTATCCTGTCAATATAGTAGCAGGTCTGTTGTGAAATGACCCTCGTCCAGATTTGGCAATCACAAGGCACAGTATTTATTCATCAGGAAAGTGCAGACGCTTTCACATTCAGTGTGTGGGTCTGGAACATTTGTTATAACAGATGCCTAAGTATGAGTACCGAAAGGAGTCAGGATAATGTGACTTGCAAAGGAAACAGCAGAAAGCAGTGTGTGCCATAGTAAAAGGCAGCAATTTAAGATGCAAAATGTCTCATTATGGCAATTGTTTGTAAAACATGGGTGTAAATTATATTTTCGAGCAGTATAGAGAGAAGTTACTTAAGAAACTCAGTTTCACAAATCTCTCTCCTCAATGGTGGTGACATTTTTTTCTAAACAAGGGTGGGGACTAGGTCGGGGTATGTGTGAGGAATTAAATCCTGTAAAAGTACATTGGTTCCACATCCCAAACTGATGTACAGCTGTTGGTTAAGTAATATAAATATGTGAATAGGTAACTGCAGTTTTAACCAAACACACTGGCTCTCCAGCCAGAATATCTACTTCCTCAGTTGTCAGTAACTCACCAGGGCCAGTCAGCTGAGACTAGGAAGCCTTTGATCAGTGAAATAGAAAAGTTCAAGCCATGGCCGGGTAATAGCCTACTTATAACACTCTTTTCTCAGACACTTTCATTGCTTGACAGGTGATTACCAACTTCTTGGAAGTCATTTCAACCGTCCCTCCGTCATAGCATCAGAAGTGGGGATGTTTGCCGATAATTGCACAATGTTCAGCACCATTCGCGACTCCTCAGATACTGAGGCAGTCCATGTTCAAATGCAGAATGACCTGGACAATATCCGGGCTGACAAGTGGCAAGTAACATTCGCCACACAAATGCCAGGCAATGACCATCTGCAATAAGAGACAATTTAATCACAGCCCTTGACATTCCGTGGTGTTACCATCACTGAATCCCCCACTATCAACATCCTTGGGGTTACCATTGACCAAAACTCAACTGAACTGACTGCAAGAGCAGGTCAGAGGATAGGAATACTGCAGTGAGTAACTCACCACCTGATTCCCCAAAGCCTGTACACCATCTACAAGCCTCAAGTCAGGAGTTGGATGGAATATTCCCCACTTGCCTGGAAGAGTGCAGCTCCAACAACTCAAGAAGCTTGACACAATCTAGGACAAAGCAGTCAGCTTGATTTACACCACATTCACAAACATCCACTCCCGCCACCTCCAACGCTCAATACCAGCGGTGTATACTATCTACAAGATGCACTGCAAAAATACACGGAAGATCCTTGGACTACTCCTTCCAAACCAATGATCACTTCCATCGAGAAGGACAAGGGCAAACGTGGGAACAACACCACCTGCAAGTTCCTCTCCAAGTCACTCACCATCCTGACTTGAAAGTATTTCACCACTCCTTCACTGTCACTGGGTCAAAATCCCAGAATTCCTTCCCTAAGAGTATTGTGAGTCAATCTACATCACATGGACTGCAACAGTTCAAGAAGACAACTCACCATCAAGGGCAACTGAGGACAGGCAATAAATGTTGCCCATTCAGCAATGCCCATGTCCCATGAGTAAATTTAGAAAAAAAACTCATTTGCACTTCACTTCCCTTCAACTGCACTTTCCTGCTATTAGGCTTCACCACAGCATGGCTCTACCTTGCCCTCTGATAAAGAAACCACACCAGCACCAACTGTATTCTCCGCAGCAACATGCTGGTCACAGTATAGAGAGGATGGCTGCACAGATCCACACCAAGAAAGTAAGACCCAGAAAACAGTTCTAAGGGTCACCAGACCTGAAATGTTAACTCTGTTTTCTCCTCTACAGATGCTGCCAGACCTGCTGAGCTTTTCCAGAAACTTTGTTTTTGTTCCTGATTTACAGCATCCGCAGTTCTTTTGGTTTTTATTTAGAGAGTTATGAGTAATTGTTTGTGTCTAGGTGGAATAGATATTTGTGGAGAGTTACTGTGAGGCATCAGTGTAAGAGGTGAATAGAATGCGTGTAAGTGAAACATGAATGAGTTGAGCTGCACTCCTCAGGACAGTGCTGGCAAACTCAAGAATGTAGGTTTGGCACCTAAAGAGGTTAAACTATTCCTCTTTCCTGCCCTCCTAAGATTCTGGAACTAATTGGTGCACTGTCTCCAATTGCATCTGTAATTACAGTGACCACATTTCTCCTCCTGAGTAACTTGGCTTCTGTTATGCACACTTCCTCAGCTGGAGAGGTTGTCGCTTCCTCCCATTTGCAGGCAAGATCACCTTAGTGTAGACCTTTGAATCTTACAGCAGAAACTGCAAGTAAAAAAACCTTCTCAAGTCTCCCCTCCCATCTTCTGTTACTGCAGCTTCAAAAATTATAGTTCAGCCATTCTATCCCATCTTGGCACCCCTTTTAAGTAAACATTTTATCTATGACAGGCAGGCTGACAAGCTGTATCTGTCCTGTGATTAGCTGGAGGGCCCAGAGAGGGAGATGCTAATGTTATGGCTAAATTGAAGAGAGTAGCAAAGCCTGCTACAGATTGTAATGCATTCCCAAACCCAATACAGGTCCCCCACTGTCTTGTCAGCAACCATCATTTGAAAATTCTAGTCCCAATGTGTTGTTGTGCAGCTTCTTTAGTTCACCTCCTGGGGCCTAACTGGGAATCTATGAAATCCTTATGTTGTGATTATCAGAAATCTTATAGGAAACATGTATGGTGAGATGTAATTGTTGTTTGCCTCTCTTATGCATGCTAATACTTTTGGAGTTTGCCATTGGTATTATTTAGATTTTTGTTTACTGTTTTATTAATGTGATGAGTTTAAATTACTATAGGCCGTTGATTATTTTGCAGGTAGGATTTCCTCCCTTGTTGAGCATTGTCAGCAGAATGAGTCAGGTATGTGTAGATTTCACACTGTGTTTGCTTTTTAGCAGTGTTCAAATGCTGATCTTCTGAGAAATTTCGGTGTAAAGACTAAAGTTTTCATCTACAATCTCAAGTTATATAATCTTAAAATGTGAAGGCTTTCTGAACTGCAACTATATTCTAACCTAAAACGTTTCTAAACCAAGCAATAAGTGACTTCTAACCTTTGAAGTTGTGCATATTAAAATACTTCTATCTTGTGACCTTGCAGCAACAGTACTGCAATTTAAAATACTGCATGTTTTAAACAAAAACTAATTCTTTGAGTACATTATTTGAACAACATCATTGGAAATCCACAAGCAATATGTTTTTAACAAGGTGCATCAGGACAACACAGGTTGCACACAGATGTCCAGCTTTGTTATGGGTGGAAAATAATTTTAAAATGTAGAATGTTTCCAAGCTGCATTCTGGCCTAATTTATCAAACTACAATTAATTAAAAGCAAACTTGCCTGAACTTTCCTGACTTGAAAGGACACAATAATACCTTACTAAAGTAATCTTTGCTACCTTATATAATTTAATAAACATGGGGGTGTTTTATTATAAATCATCCGGTGCCAGGCTTGCTGTATTTAGGATTGCCTCTTGCACTTGGCTATAAGATCACACGGGGGAGAGTGTGGATATTACAGGGCAGAAGGAGAAATGGAGATTGGGATGGTATCACCTGGCTGCTGCAAGTTTATGGAGGAAAGTTGGTAAGCATTTCTTCCTCCTGATCCCCAAGTCATGTTGGAAAAGCACATGACCTCTTGGATCTGGCAGAGTTCCTGGAAACTCTTGCTGGAGGTGTTGCATCCGGATAGCTGAGAAAAGCTAAGGCATGATGTCTCATTTATTTTGGTTCCCAATCCTTCACTCACCCTGGTTAAATCAAAATGGATTCATCTGTAGCTGTTTGCAGCCCCTTTTGGACAAATGAATTACTCTCCTGCCTTTCCTGAGATGTGCATTAAAATTACCCTAAAGGAATAATGATGCGTAACCTCAAGGGAAAGATAGTGAAAAGCAAAGGTAAACATATACACCTAGAGATTTAATTACATTAACCTCTGAAAGTATGCCTGTAGGCAGAGTAAATTTTCAGTGTTTTTAAGGAGTATAAGAATGAAGAAGTAATGTCGTTTTTCTTTAATCGATTATTAATTAACTTTTTTTTGTATTTTTGTGCATCTAAATTGAATAGAATTTTAAAGCCATAGAAAGCTTATGGTACAGATGCACCATGACGATGGCAAGGAACTAAAAGCATAGTAGTTTCAAAGAGAAACTTAAAACACTGGAATGTTTTAACTAGAGCACAAAACATTAAAAGGATATTCAATTTCAGTTTTAAAATTATCAAGGATTTTGATTGGGCGGTTACTGCAGAACTATTTTCTGTAGTTGAGGGCGAAGACGGGCTGAGAATTTCTTCACACTGTGAAATTTTAGAACATAGATTGTTTCTATTAGTGTGTAGTCAACAGGGCAGGCTTTATTGTTTTTCAGGAGGTGTGGTTTCTGTGGTCACAGTACTCCCAAAATACTGTTGGATAGGGACATCTAAAACTTTAGCCCACCATCAATGAACAAATCATGATATTTATAACCACCCAAATTTGGCAATCTCAGGACCAAGATCATGTCAGATTTCAGATTGTCCTTGATTTGCAACCAGCTGCTTCACACAAATCGTCTCTATTGCACAATTTGTAGATCACAAGACAAGGGTGCTTAAAAGGTACAAGGCCTCATAACCATTGTGAGCAATGCCATTGAAGCTTTAAAATTTTGATTGGGCAAATGATTAAACATCAATTAATCTTGCATTGAAATAATTCTTGCAGTAAAAGAGTATTTGCTTGAACTGTAAAAATTGAGACCGGGAGAAATGGCTGATGTGCTGCAGTGCACGCGGGTCCTGTGTGCACACAACTCTCTCACTGATTCTGTTTTCTGGGATCAGCTTGACAGTAGTTTCTTCATTCCTGCACTTACTCTGCGAATGGTGCCCAGGAGAACAATATCCAGTTTTTGCGTAACCCTGTTTTTTTGAGTAGCTGAATTTGAGACGCACTCTACGTGTTTCTGAATCATAACAGTGTGTGACTTAGAGGAAATCTTGCAGATGGTAGTGTTCCTATGCCTGTATCACTCTTGTCCTTGCTGATAGATGTTGAATTGGAAGCTTCTGGAGAAAAAGCTTTGGGCAAGTTGAAAGTGCACCATGTAAATGGAAAATTGGAGTTATGTCGTATTAGGTGCATAGGGTGCTGATCATTTAGGTTGTTTGTCCTTGAAGGTGTCAAAATTCTTTAGTGGCGTTGAAGTTGCACTCACAAGTGGTAGATTTTAACATCACTCTCCTGACTTGTGCATTGTAGGTGTTTTTCCACACTTCAAAGATTCAGTTTAGTTACCTGCAGCAGAATTCCCCATTGCTGTAATGATCAGAGTTTGTGGGGCTGGTCTAGTTAAGTTTCTGGTGATAAACCCAGGATATTCCTTGTGGGGTATTTGATGATTGATTATGTTGCTTTGAAGGGCATGGGGAGATGTTTAAACTGTCTCTTCTTGGAGTTGATTATTATCTGGCCCTAATGACACATGATGTTTCTTGCCACCTATCAGCAAACATGATATCGAGGATCATGACTGTTGTCATGGGATGCTTCATCATCTGAAGAATTGTAAATTGAACTGAACACTTTTAATTTGTTTATGAAATGTTGGTATTCAATCTTTCCCTCATTCTATTTTGCATATGTTTGTTAAAATAAATTTTATTTCCAACATTTAAAGTACATCAGCAATGCATTATATAGTCCTCTCCTTAAAATTATGGAACTCGAATACCTGAAAACTTGAAAAAAAAACCTCTAGCATTCCTGTAATATCCTAGTTTTTCTTCTGTTAAATGCAATTTAACTTCATTAGTGTGAAGTAAATACAATTAAATTAAATACAATGAAGTTTTATCTTCAGACACAGCACAAGTATCACCATTAGGAAGTTTTCCACTTAATAATTATGTACCCACCGAGTTATTGCATTATTCCTCTATCTTGAAAACATTTAGTATCTGAAATAGATCCATAGGTTGTTGTATTGCCTCCCTTACTCAGTTGTTGAAGGAGCAGCTATTTTTAAGTTATTTGGTTGTTTTATTAAATAGAATCTCTCAACAGTTGAGCAGCAACACTACCCAGATACTCTCTCAGCGTTTATATTGGGTATCTCAATAACTTAGAAGGTTCTTGGCTATCTTTTATCAGTTACTTAAGGTTATTAAGGAACAAATTGATCACCCACGAGTTCTATCAGTCACTAAAATTGACTCCGAGCCGCACCAGAATTGGGTTCTGATTAAGTGGCCTGTATGTGTGTGGAGATGTAATAATCAATTTCAGGGAAAACTAATATGAACACTTTATGTGCAAACTTCCCTAGTAATATTTCACATGTAAAATATTGCAAAATATGAGAGTCTTCTTCAGAAATTAAAGAATCTTTCTAGCATTTAACTATTTTTGTTCATTTCACAATACTGGTTTCTTTTTAAATGTGTTCATCACCAAGCTTATTTATATACTAAGTAAATGTTCTTAGATACTGGTTTTGATTTTCAGTCCATGGTAGTTCAACTACTTAGACGAGGATAGCCTGCATTGTGATTTATTAATTGGATAACTATGCTTAATTAGTTTCCAGTTTTAGCAACACATGAATCAGTACTTGATATTTGTTTTGTTAAAACTCACAAGATAGCCTGTGCTTCCTGTGTCAGATTTAACTCTGCTTCAGTCACTTGTTTCTGTGTAACTTTTGCAAGAATATTCATAATTTGTTTTTACTTTTTTTCCAGCCCACTGTATTTAACACATTGGAGTATCTCATTAACTGGTTTGGAGATAAAAAATTATATCCAGAATTAGTAAGTGATTACTTCCCTCTGGTCTATATAGATTGTTTTAAAATCAGTTGGAAGTATCTTCTTTGGCATACTGCCTGTTGCTGTAGATGACCATAAATCATGGATGTGCATAATTTACTTGAGGCATCAAAAAACCTTTTTTCCATCTTCTATTGCTTGGTCTACCAATGCAATGCAATGCAGCAGCAGCAAAGGCAACCAGCTACCGACCTTGTATTAATTATGATCTGTCTGATCAAGAAATCAATTGCATATTAGAATTCTATTGAACTTTTTTATGGTCTAGGTACACCCAAACTAGCTTAGTTTCCAATTGATTTCTACTTCATTAACGTCTTTGACTCTGTTGGCTTACCATTTAAGGAATTATGTTTTTTTTGCTACCATGCAATAGTTTTTGTTTTCTAACCTAGTTTACCTTTAACCAATATTCTGGATTCACCTTAGCAAAATTTACCAGGATGATAACAGGATTGGGTGATGTGAGTTGCAGGGAAAATCTGAATCAATAACTACCCCAGGTTTGAGTATGATTTTATGGAGGCATTCAAAATGATAAAAGGAATAGACAAGGATTTTTCACAATTGATAAACTGAGATCAGATGGCCATGATCTCAAGATAAGAACATAAATTGAGAGGTAGAATATGGTATATGAACAAGCTTTGCCAATAGTGTGATTGGTGCTAAATTTATTACTGCAATCAAAATGGATTGAATCATTAATTAAAGAAAATTGCTATGAGAGTGGTGGGGTTTGAGTGGGTTCTTGTGGCTCAGTGATAGGGTCCAAGGTTCAAGTCTCACCTGCTCCAAAAGGATGTCATAACATCTCTGAACAGTTTGATTGTTTAAAAAAAAAGGGGACGTAGTTTAAAGAAAAGGATGTGGGGGAGAAAGCTGAAACCTTAGGATAGATTTTCCACTGGCTGGTTGTCAGATAAAAGTTGCACTTGGGGACTTGGCCACACTTAACGTATGCACCTACACTTGACAGAAGCTGTTAAAGTGGACATCAGGACTTCGAAATGTCAGACTATGGTTGCTGACTGCTGTGGAAAAGGGGGTTGAGGTTTGCCTATTCTACAAAAGAACTGTCAGAATGGAAATAAGGCTACCCATTCCTGAGGGAGATCTGAGCGAAATCTCCTCTCAAATGCAGAGCCCCCCTCCTTTCATAAAAAAGGATTGGCCTGAGTGGCAATCTACATGAGACTGCCACTCCTCAGAAAATCTGGCCCAATAAGTTTACGGAAAAAGCAAAGTCTTGTGAACATTCTCCCGGTGCACCTAAATTTCAGAGTCTAGTTTTCTTTCTTATATGGCCCTAGCATTAGGAAAAGTCTCAGTGGACTGCTGCTGATATTATTTGTAGATTATTAATATAGATTGCAAAATGTCCGGTAGGATCCTTATCTAATGACTACCCAAATAGGTTCTAGAGCTTAAGAACTTTTAATCTTTCTCAATAGTTTATTCTTCTTGTGCTTCGCCAAACTAACATCCATGCAACGTTGACCCTTTTAACACCAAAAATTGTACACTATGCTGTAAGGACAGTTTACCAATTCATTGTGAAGGTCATGACCACTATAGACTTGTGTGTAGTTTGCTGTGTCAATACTGTTTCAATTTTTTTCACAGGGCAGATGGTTGTATGCACTGTTAGCCTGTATAGAAAAGCCATTACTACCAGAGGCCCATTCACTTATTCGACAACTGGCTAGAAGATGCTCTGCAGTTCGTGCTAAACTAGTAAGTTTTTTTTTTACAGGAAACATAGTTAATGCATGAAATTTAAAAATAGCTTTGTTCAATGTTGCAACTTCATCCTTAAAATATATATATTTAACTGTGGCACAGTGTCTTATGTGTGTACATGTAGATATTGTTTTACAGTTGCAAAGCCAAAAATACATTTACTGCAGTTAATTACTGAGCATTTTATTGCAGGTGTGAGTCGACATTCTATTACTCCAAAGCACAGTAAATAAGAGCTTTGCTGTCTGTTGCAGTACTAATACAACAATGACAGATCCGGGGTAAAAAAGGGATATTACCGTTAGGAATAACAAAATTTCTGCTGCACAAGAGGATACAGTTAAATGAGATTGATGCAATTATTTCAGCAATAGGTTAAAGAACTGGGATATATCTGTCTCTGAGGTTCTGTCAACGAATGATGATAAATAGGAAGTGAAACTTCTGAACCGTATTTATCCAAGCCCCAACCTCTTTTTGTCCTTATGGTTTTCTCCCTTTTCTGAATTTCTTAATTTTTTCTTTCTTTATTTATTTATTTTTAAATAATCATCTTCCCAAACAGTGTTTTTTATGGAGCCTTGCAGCTGAGCATCAGGTTTATTTGGATTATTTCTCACTCCAAATTGTGGATACTGAGACCCATTTATAAGTGTCCTTACTCAGATTGCATTACAGATGAGGGAATGATTCTGGGGCTGTCCTCGTCTATAAATCAGTTGCTGCTGCCTGAACCATTCAAGAAATTAGGATTTATATGACATTAATTTCTCAATTATTTTCAGTATGTGCTTTTGAAAGATGAAGACTGCTGCAATGATCTTTCTCCTCCTGAAAAGAGTGCAGGCACTTCCTGAGAACACTTAATGTGCACTGGGTTTTTAAAAACCCAAAGTTACTGATTTCATGTCTATCCATCAGCAAACAGATTGTTAGAGCATAGTAAATTCAGTCTCTTAATACTGAAACAGGCTAAGTCAGATTGTGGCTCTTCTGTTAATTAATTACACCTACCATCTTTTATTAACCCTTAATAAGTTAACCTACCTTAACAAAGCCAGGAGAACATGGGAGTGATTCTGAAATTGCTGGTGCAGAGAAATGATAAACAGTTTGGTTCATTTTATATATTGCAAATTCGCAGGTATTGATTCTTCAGAAACTTTATGGGCTGGAGTTTATGTGCCTCCACTTGGTCTGTTTTCATTGTGGTCTATTTTCCTAACTCCATAACTAGGGAAGTAGTGAGGTTTTTAAATTGAATAGTGGAGGCAAGAGATCAAATTTGGGAAGATGTGGTAAATGAAAGAGTACAGTCAAAGCAAAAGAGAAAAGTATTAACACGGTAAATGATAAACAGATCATAACAGGAAAGGACACAGTATGAATCTCAACCAACAGCTAAGACTTAAATTTGCAAAGAGGGTTATAAAGTGTAAACTAAAGGCTCTTAGCAGAACAGAAAATACAGATAGGAATGAATAAGCGTGATCTGATAGCCATTACAGAGACATGAGATGACATTGATTGGAACCTGAATCTTGAAGGATACAGGACACTTTGGAATGACAGTAGTAAAAAGTGGAGAGGTAGCTTTGTTGGTTAATAATTGATTTTGCACAATATGGAGAGATGACTTCAGTTCTGGAAACTAAGATGTAGAATTAGTTTGGGTAGAAATGAGAAATGATAAAGAAGTCACATGTGGGATTGGTGTAAAGACCCCCTGACAGTAACCACAAGAGAGTGGCATAAAGGAAGAAATAATGAGTTTGTCAGAAAGGTAGTGGGAAATTTTAATACGAAATTTTAACCTGAATTATTGACTGGAAAAGTCAGATGGACAAAGGTAGCCTAGATGACAAGTTCATTAATTTTTTTTTCAGGGTAATTTCATAGAACAAACAATTCTTGAACCAACCAGAGACAGGCTATACTAGTTCTGATTCTGTACAACAAGATTAATTAATGATCTCCAATTGAAAGCACCCCTAGATAGCATCGAGCATAATATGACTGAATTTTACAGTCAGTTTGAATTATAGAGGAGTGGGTCTGAGAACTGCTTTTTAATATAAATAAGGACATTTAAGTAGACATTTCAAAGTATATAGAATAGACACATTGAAGCAAGTAAGAAAAAATTCCCTGTCCGTGGTTAACTAGAAATATAGAAATAATAGTATCAAACTTAAAGAAAAAGCATTTAATTGTACAAAAACAAATGTCAGGCAGGTCAGACGATAAATCTGAATCTAAAAAACGGCAAAGAATCCTAACCAGAAATAATAAAGCAAATAGTAAGTTTCTAGACATATTGAAAGAAAAGGAGTGAACAAAGTGAGCTTTGGTCCAATAGAAAGCAAGGTTTGAGAATTAATGGCCGAAAATAAGGAAATGACAGATGGATCGAACAGATATTTTGCATCAGTCTTCACTGTAGAGTATAGAAGTAACATGCCATAAGGATTGATTAATCAGAAAATTAGGAGAGGAACTCAAGAAAATCACAATCACCAGTGAATAGGTACTGTATAAATTGTTAAAGCTGTGGACCAACAAGTGCCTGGGTTCTGATGGACGTCGTAGAGTCATAGAGCTGTACAGCATGGAAACAGTCCCTTCGGTCCAACTCATCCATGTCGACCGGACATCCAAAATAATCCAGTCCAATATGCCAGCACTGGGCCCATATCCCTCTAAACCCTTCCCATTCATACACCCATCCAGATGCCTTGTAAATGTTGTAACTGTTCCAGCCTCCACCACATCCTCTAGCAGCTCACTCCATACAAGCACCACCCTCTGTATGAAAAAGTTGCCCCTTAGATCCCATTTCAATCTTTCCCCTCTCACCTTAAACCTGTGCCCTCTAGTTTTGGACTTTGCTACCCTCGGGAAAAGGCTTTGGTCATTCATCCTATCTGTGCCTCTCATGATTTTATAAATTTCTAAACACCTTAGCGTCTGACCCTCTAGGGAAAATAGCCCCAGCCTATTCAGCCTCTCTCCATAACTCAAACACTCAAACCCTGGCAAATTCCTTGTAACTTGTTTCTAAACCCTTTCAAGTTTCACAACACCATTCCTATAGCGGGGAGACCAGAATTGTATTCCATAAGTGGCCTAACCAATGTCCTGTACAGCCACAACATGACGTCCCAACTCCTATAGTCAGTGCAGTGACCAATAAAGGCAAGCATACCAAATGCCTTCTTCACTCTCCTATCTACCTGCATCTCTCCTTTCAAGGAACTATGAACCTACACTCCAAGATCTCCTTGTTCAACAACAATCCACAGGACCTTACCATTAAGTGTAAATGTCCTGCCCTGATTTGCCTTCCCAAAATGCAGCACCTCACATTTATCTAAATTAAACTCTATCTGCCACTCCTCAGCCCACCGCCCCATCTGATCAAGGTCCTGTTGTACTCTGAGGCAACCTTCTTGGCTGTCCTCTACACCACCAATTTTGGTGTTATCAGCAGACTTAGTAACTATACTTCCTATGTTCACCATCCAGATCATTTATATAAATGATAAAAAGCAGTGACACAGCACCAATCCTTGTCGCACACCACTGGTCACAGACCTCCAGTCTGAAAAGCAAGCCTCCACTACCACCCTCTGTGTTCTACCTTCAAGCCAGCTCTGTATCCAAATGGCTAGTTCTCCCTGTATTCCATGTGATCGAACCTTGCTAACCAGTCTACCATATGGAATCTAGTCAAACACCTTACTATAGTCCGTATAGATCACATCTCCATCCTTGGGTCCTTTGAAAAATTCACTAGTGAGACAGTTGCTGCATTGGTTTTAATTCTCCAACTTGAGTCATTCCGTTAAATTGGAAGATAGTGACTGCAGCTCCTTTAATCAAACAGGGAGACAGGAAACTGTCAGCCACTTAGCTTAACATCTGTAGCAGATATTTTCAACAAGTTATAGCAGGATACGTTCAAGGTAGTTGGGCAGAGTCAGCATGGTTTTGCGAAAGAGAAGTCACGTTTAACCAATCTATTTGAGTTCTTTGGTGGCATGTATTGTGGATAAAGGAGAACTAGTATATATACTACACTAGATTTCCAGAGGTATTTGATAAGGTGCCACTTCAATGACCTTCAAACGTTATTGCAGAAAAAAAGTTCATAGTATAGGAGACAACATATTGGCTAGAACAGAAGATTCACTGGCTAACATGAAGCAGCAGGTAGGTATTGATGGTTATTTTTCAAGTTGGCAAGATGTAACGAGGTGTACCGTAGACATCAGAGGTGGAACCTCAGCTGTTTGCAAATTATGTAAGATTTTGATGAAAGAAGAAAAATATTGTTGCCAAATTTGCTGTTGACAAAAAGATAGGTAGGAAAGTATGTTGTGAATTGAACATATGGAGGTTACAAAAAGATATTGATATGTAAAGTGAATAGACAAAGATATGACAAATGGACTGTAACATAGGAAAATGTGAAATTATCCATTTCAAAAGGAAGAATAAAAAGCATATTTAAATAATGGGAGGATGCAGAGACATTAGGTATTTTCATGCTTGAACTGCAAAAGCTTAGCATGCAGCTATAGCAAGTAGTTAGGAATGCTGATAGAATGGTTTCATCATGAGGGAAATTGAATACAGAAGTAGGAGTGTATGTTTCAGTATTGCAGGTGTTTTGATACAGGGACAGTAAGCCAAACCAAATCAGCCTTACTATCACTGGATTTGCAAAAGGATGAAATTAAAAGGTTCAATAACCCTCGAAATTTGCCCCTAGATCTGGATTAAACTTTACAAATAAAAGATCTTGGACTCCAAGTTTATACCTTAAATTATTAATTTTTGTTTATTATTAGAAGTGTAACTTTAGCAGGACAAAGCTAAACAACAAGCTAATCTAATTAATATCTATGATTTTAAAAACAAACATCTTTATCAAAACCTCCACACACGCACAGACCACCAGACACAGTGAGAGATAAATTGAAAAGCAAAATAAAAGAATTGTAACTTGCCAGTTCAATTAATAGCTTCAAACAATAGATGCCAAGTCTTTGTAATCCTTGGCTAATGAGTTATTCACTTGTACTTAACTGTAAATTCTAATTTCTAAATCACCTGAATGCAAACAGTTTCAGTAGACTTCCAGAATTAATTACTTATTTCTTAGTCTTGGATTCTTCTCTCATAATATTCAAAAATTCTTTAAGTGGACAAAAAATACTAGAGAGAATAAAAACAGGAGCCAATGTCAAAGCTTTCAACAAATCATTCTGAATCAGACAAAACCAGTCAGAACCACTTTGCTCTTTTCCCTTTTTTTAAAATATCAGTATTCTGTGGTTGGTTGGTTAGCCAGCATCAATCTCCCATGACCAACTCAACATCCAACCAGCTGCCAGTCCTGGGCATGGCAATACTCGACGCCACATTATCCATAATGTTCTTTAGATCAGTAAAGAAGTTACGTTATCTTATAGCCTCATCACCAACAGCAAACATCAGCATTTGTTTTCTTCTCTTTTAAAAGATGCAGCTTTAAAAGTTCAACTAACCCTTACCTCAACTCTCAGTTCCAAAAAAAATGAAAGAAATATAGTGAAGGTCATTACACTGGGCATTATGAGACCACTTCTGGAGTACTGTGTGCAGTGTTGGTCACCTTAAGGGTGTGAATGCATTAGAGACAGTTCAGAGAAGCACTAATCTATTACCCAGAATGGGTGTGTTGCCTTAATCAAGAATCACTCGAATCCAGTAGAGATTAGAGTACAAAGTGACTTGAAAAATCCTGAGCAGCCTTCACAGGAAAGGTATGCAGAGGATGGTTCCTCTTGTAGGTGAATCTAGAACTCGGAGTTATTGTTTTTGAAAAAAAAAGTTTCCTGTTAAAACAAATGAGGTGAAATTTTTGAGGCTAAAGGTTCTGTAGAATTGTCCCCAAAAATTTGATGGAAGCAGAGTCTTTTAAAATTTTTAAGGCAGAGTGAATGGATTCTTGTTGAGCAAGGGAGTGAATGGTTATTGAATAATCAGGAATGTGGATTTGAGCTTAAAATTAGCTGTGATCTCAGTGAATGGCAGAGCAGATTCAAGGGCTGAATAGCCTACTGCCCTGATTTGTATCCCATTCATATGGGACACGTAAAATAGATTGGTGGATAGCCAGCCACCTTCATACCCATCCATACTCTCAGCCATCGTACAGATGGTAGCTGGGTGTTGAAATCAGCAGCTGGCTCACCATATGT
Organism: Ginglymostoma cirratum; assembly: GCA_024137785.1. Taxonomy (NCBI): domain Eukaryota; kingdom Metazoa; phylum Chordata; class Chondrichthyes; order Orectolobiformes; family Ginglymostomatidae; genus Ginglymostoma; species Ginglymostoma cirratum. The sequence goes on along the minus strand of JAHRHZ010000133.1, from coordinate 31,842,905 downwards.
AAATAAGTAATTAAGGGTCTACTGAGCTTAAAAAAAATTCTGTTAACTCAAATTACGTTGCTGACTCCTTAAACAGTTGGCTTAAGCAGCCAAGTAAAACAGAGGGCAGTTTTAAAACAGCCAATAGTTAAGGGGTACTTCAAGCTGGTAGTAGCCCCTCTTGTTCCCATACCTAAGATGGTCACGCTCCAGCATTTCAGCTCACTTGTAACTCTTTATGGCTGCAGGATTGACTTTGGTTTTTCAGCTAACTACTGAGTTTCTTCCCCACCATCCGTAATTTTCTACCATTGGTTTCAAAGTCAAATTGCCTCAGTTCAGTTACTTGCCATACCATCTTTTATTTTCTAGTAAAGAAATACTGCATATTTAATTATTTGCGGCTCATCAGAAACGTGAGAAGAATGCTACTTTCTCAGACTTAAGGAAGGAGGCGTTGTGGCTATAGAATGATGGTTCAGAGATGCTTGTTGACTATCAAAATGACCCTGTACTATACAGTGGCACTTCTGTGGAAGAGTGGTAGGAAGAAGCTGGATGGTTTTACTCTGCCTCTTAAGTGACTATTTGTCCAGCCAACAAAGGTAGTTGCTTGTGCTATCACCGTATTAAGTTGAAATGACCAAACTACAAAGATCTGTTGAATTTTGTATGCTTTTATATTTATACCCTGGTATATCGTTATCACTCTACCTCAATCCCTCCCAAATGTCATGATTTTCATTCATTTTTCTTTTCTTCTAGGAAAATCCAGAAGATGCAGAATTGTCAGCAGTGAATTTACTTATTTGTTTAGTTGCCAGGTATTTAAATTTGCTATAGACTTCACATCTGCATATTTGAGAGCTCATCAAGTTTGAGTGTCTTATCTTATCCAGGGAAGACGGAAAGAAGAAACTGGGAGTCATTGGCCAAGTGGCATGACACTTCTAATAGAGAAGATAGTAGAATCTATTGTTGAGGACATGGTAATAGAGTAGAGTAGTGGAAAAATCAAAATATGCTAGGGTCAAATGGTTTTGTAAAAAGAAAACATCTGTGACAAATCCATTGGAGCTTTTGTGGGTGTAACAAGAAGGGGAAATGAGGGGAAACCTGTGGGATACATTCCAGAAGACATTAGATAGTGCCATGTTGCCATGTAAGAGGTACTATCAAAGTTGGGTAATATCTCAGCATGGATTTAAGATTGATTAATAGACAGCAAATAAAATGTAGAAATGAACAGGTAGTTTCAGGATGGGGAGCTTTAGCTAGTGGAATACCCTGAAGATTGGTGCTTAGACCTAGGCTAATTATAAATCATTATGACACGTCATAATATTCTAGTACACAAAAAATAACAAAAGCTGTAAGAAATTGAAGGAATATAGATGAGTTTGTCACTGGACAAGCAGGTAGCAAACAATGTGGGGAAGTATGAAATTATCTTTGTGCTTGTGAACAATGAGGAGTCTAAACGACAAATACATGGGAGAAAGTCTTCTGAACCAGCACAGGTAATTATAATTTTCTTTGCCAAACTAAAAGCTGCAAAACACTGAACTAGATAGGACCTTAGGAATGTGATGCAGAAATTTAAAATGAGTTTAGGATCTTTCTAGATAAATTTATGGAGAACAACAATCTTAATTCTGACACACTGTTATAAAGAAAGGGAATTTTCTCTCTGTAGAAAGTAGCTGGGTGAATGTATTTCACTGTAAACATTTACTTTAATTTGTTTGCTTTTTCAGGTATTTTGAACAGAGTGATCTTGCAGATAATGATTAACATGACTGCAGTCTGGAATAAGAATTCTACTATAATTTTCAACTTGCTTATTTCATTATCCTTTTTTAAAATGTGGATCTTTCTATTTTGATGGACGAACAATGCCTGAAATTTGAGGATATTAAACAAACTGCAGAGACATATTTAAAACTGAAGATAAAGTGCACAGATGAAAAACATATTGCCAAATAACTTTGTTTTGAATAAATAGTCTGACTAGTTTTGGAATGGTTTGTTATTGATTTGATTTAATTATCAAACTACTTCTTGCAAAAAAAAAAACCTGTATACCAAGTTATTTACTGAAACAGTGAAGCCACAAAATTCCAAAGTTTAAACAAAACTTTTTAACCACGTAAGAGACAAGAATGGTAAGAAATATCTTAAGCTCACTGCTTATGTGGATTCTAGCTAACTGGTTCTGAAAGATTAATCCTGATAATTGGTCAGAATACCATTGCTTGTGGGATATCAGTTGTAAAACGAGCTGTGAGGCAGCAGTGCTAACCTAAATCAGCGCTAGGGAGTTGGGTTCAATTCCAGCCTCGGGTGACTGTGCAAACTCCACACCGACATTCTCCCCCTGTCGACATGGGTTTTCCTCTGGGTGCTCTGGTTTCCTCCCACAAATGTGCAGGTTAAGTGGAGGAGGCATGCTAAATTTCCCATGGCATCCAGGGATGTGCAGGCTAGGCTGGTTAGCAGGGTTACAAGGATCGGATAGGGGAATGGATCTGGGTAGGATGCTTTTCTGAGGGTTAGTGTGGACTTGATGGGCTGAATGGCCTGCTTCCCCACTAGGGATTCTGAAATTCTACAGAAGATTGTGCCTAGAGGATGAAAAAAAAAATACATGCAATGGACCAGTCCTTTTTTTTTCAAATTCTACAGTAGTCTCCATTCATGCATTTGCATTATGCCATGATACTACCTTAGACTGGATAGCTAATTAAAAAGTCTGCATAAGGTGTCAATTTTCTGCCTCAAATTCCCAATATCCACACTTACATCAGAAACTAATCTACCTATGTAAACTTCCACTGATCAAAGGATGCAGTTAGTGATGTTGCAGTTACCACAAGCAGGAGAATACAACCATTGTGACAAGGCTAGATTACAAATATGGACAAGAGAATTTATAATAAAACAAAAATAAATTTAAAATGGGAAACAAGTTGCTTATAGCTTTAATCTAATTGCTATTCAAGCCTGTTAGACCATAAGACATAGGAGTGGAAGGAAGGCCATTCGGCCCATCGAGTCCACTCCGCCATTTAATCATGGCTGATGGGCATCTCAACTCCACTTACCTGCACTCTCTTACTGTTACTGTTATATTTAGCTCTGATGTGCAATCCCATATTAAAAATCGTACTTGTCAAACAGCACATTTCATAAACCTGTCACCTGTGTTCCATTGAAGAACATTATGGCTTATTGTTTCTTTTCCTACCGTTTTCTCCAAATTTTTTAAATGTACATCTGTAATGTTTGGTCTTTCTGATGAAAATATCCAAAAAGATCTGACTTGTCCAATGCTGTCCATTCTGCTACCTATATAGGACCAGTTCATCCATCACCTCTGCACTCACCGATCTTCACTGATTCCTGACTTCGCCGATACTTTGGACAGGAAGAGAATTTCAAGCACTTCTATGGTTTCTGTCCGCCCCTTCTTTGTAATTTCTCTTCTGCCTTGCAATCTTCAAGAAGTGTTCCTCCAACTCTGGACTCTGCACACCTTTTACTCCATTCACTACAACTTTGGCAGTTGCATTTTCATCAGTTTAAGATTCCCAAATTTAACCTTTATTATCTTACATTTAAATAGCACATCTAACAGAAATACACCAAAAGTACTTCACATGAGCGTTAAGCCTGTACAACCACATTAGGGGACCTGAGGGCAGAGGACCGAAAGGCTTTTTTTTGGTTGTGTAAAAGAAAATTGGTGCAAACTGCAAGGGGCCAGCAAGTTGAAAAGAATGGGTTTTAAGGAATGTCAGATACCAGAGTTTAGGATTTTAACAGCTGAAGGAATAGCTGTCAGTTGTGCAATTAGTAATTAAGATAAGGGATGAGGTGGAGGAGAGAATAGGGGTATGGTCAGAAGTTTTTGAAAGTGATCAGAATTTTTAAAAGAGAGTGGTTGCTCAACTAGGAGCTAATGTAACTGTTTTAACTAAGGTTATGACGAAGGGTCACTCAAACTGAGATAAAAACTCTGATTTCTCTCCACAGATGCTACCTGACTGCTTTTCCAGCATTTTTTGTTTTGGATATTGGGGGATTACAAGTTATTTCAAAACAAAAATGTCACCAGTAAAATTTCATGTCTAAGGTGAAATTTATATTTATTTGGCTAGAACAGATACAACCACTGTCTAAATTTATCTTGAACGGAACTCAGTTTCTCTCCCTTCAAACATTCTTTTTCGTATTAACAAAACTTATATTTGTAAGTTAGAGTTGAAAAACTCGTTTATACTTGAACTGGGATAAGACAAGACACGGTGGCTTAGTATTTGTATGTTGGAAAAACAGCAAGGTTTTTTTTTCCCCCATCCTTTATTAACATCTTCAATCCAGTCAAAATATTACAATAAATCTGAAAAGTTATAGAATTTATCAAATTCAGAAGTTAGTCTAATGTATACAAGTTACAGAAAGTAAACATGCTCACTCACAAAGATAAAATAAATATGGACTACATTTTAATTAATTCTATATAGCAAATTTATATTCTTAATGCTGGCCCAAATAAGGAACAATAAAAATAGATTGCACTGTCTTTTTTTCTGGCCTACCTAATTGTCAACAGATCTTAACACACCCCATTTCTGACGTAAGTTATAATGGAGAGGAAACATGGTAAACCAATTAGATGCATTTTTTCGTTCTGTCTTCACAAAAAGAGGACTCAAATAACATCCCAAAAGCAGTGGGAACACAGGATCTAGTGAGAGGGAGGAACTGAAGGACGTCAATATTTGTAGAGAAATAATGTTGGAGAAATTGGTGGGATTAAAGGCTGATAAATCCCACAGTACTTACAGAAACAAAGTGACTGCATCGGTGGTCATTTTTCAAGATTCTAGAGAGTCTGGAACAGTTTGGATTGGATGGCAGCTAATGTAACCCCACTATTTAAAAAAAGTGGAGAGAAAACAGCACATGGGATTGGGGCAGTGCACCGATATGGAGAGAGAACTGATTGTCAGAAACAGCGTAGGAATAAATGGTCTTATTCGGAGTACGGCAGTAACTGGTGGGGTATTGCAGGGATCAGCACTCAGATCCCAGCTATGTACAATATATTTTCATGATTTAGGTATGATATCTCCAAGTTTGCAAACAGTACAAAGGTAAGTGGGAGGGTGCAGTGTGACGAGGATACAAGGATGTTTCAGTATGATTTGGATAAGTTGGACGAATGGGCAAATGTATGGCAGATGTAGTGTAATGTAGACAAAGATGAAGTTATCCATTTTGGTAGAGAAAGAAAAGGCAGAATGGCAATAGATTGGGAAAATGGGAGGTGAAACTAGACCTGTGTGTCCTTGTGCACCAATCACAAGGACAACCACCCCAAGGTGAAGGGCTCCTCCTTTTAGGGTAGCTCGGTGGGTAGCACTGCTGCCTCACAGCACCAGGGACCTGGGGTCGATTCCACTCTCGGATAACTGTCTGTGTGGAGTTTGCCCATTCTCCCAGTGTCTGCATGGGTTTCCTCTGGGTGCTCCGGTTTCCTCCCAGAGTCCAGAACTGTGCAGGGTAGGTGGATTGGCTATGCTAAGTTGTCCAGGGATGTTTAGGTTTGGTGGGTTAGACATGGGCAATGCAGAGGTAGGGGAATGGGTCTGGATGGAATGCTCTTCGGGGGGGCGGTGTAGACTTGTTGAGCCAAATGGCCTGTTTCCGCACTGTAGGGATTCTATGACATGCACGTACAGCAGGCAGTGAAGAAGGAAAATATGTTGGACTTCATAGCAAAAGGATTGGAGTACAGCAGTTGTACAGGGCCTTGGTGAGACCACACCTGGAGTACTGTGCGCTGTTTTGGTCTCCTTTTCAGAGGGTGGATGTTCTGGCCATGGACAGAATGCAAACAAAGGTTTTCCAGACTGATTCCTGGGAATGGCAAGACTAACTGATGGAGATAGAATGGATCAGTTAAGACTATATTCAATGGAATTTAGAAGAAGATTGACAGGAGATTTCATTGAAACCCATAAAACTCTAAGTGGATTAGTCAGGGTAAATGCAGGAAGGATGTTCCCAATGACCAGAAAGTCTAGAACTAGGTATCACAGTTTAAGGATACGTGGTAGGCTATTTAAGATAAGAGAAATTTCTTCATCCCGAGAGTGAGATTCTCTGCCACAGAAACTGGTTGAGACCAAATCATTGCATGTTTTCAAGAAAGGAGAGTTAGGTATAGGTCTTAAGGCTAAAGGAATCAAAGGATATGGGGAGAAAGCAGGAACTGGGAACTCAGGACTGAGTTAGATGATCAGCCATAATCACATGGAGTCTACTCTGCCATTCAAAGCGCTTAGTAATCTACTACAATCCTATTTTCTATGTTAACAGTCCATAGAACCAGTTGTTCTGAACAATTTCAATCCTTTCTCTTACATACTTCAGTTGGATAAACAGTTTAGTTCATGATTGCTTTGTAAATGAAAGCTGAAGAGAAGGACGGCCTAGTGGTATTAATCACTGTACTGTTAATCCCAGATAATGTCCCAGGACCCAAGTTTGAATCCCACCATAGCAGTTAGTGGAATTTGAATTCAGTAAAACTCTGGAATTAAGAATCTAATGATGAGCATAAATACATTGCCGATTGTCAGGAAAAACCTGACAATGTCCTTTAGGGAAGGAAACTGACATCCTTACCTAGACTAACTCCAGACCCACAGCAATGTGGCTGACTCTTAACAGCCCACTAGGCAATTAGGGATGGCCAATAAACGCTGGCCTCATCCACAACAGAAGAAATAAACAGCCAATTACTGACGATAACATGCTCAATTTAGCCAAGAAGAAAAACAAAAAAACCAAAACCACTGTCATTGGAAGACATCAATGGTTACTCTATCTGGTTGAGTGTGCGTG
>JAHRHZ010000133.1:31775230-31835611 GCA_024137785.1 Ginglymostoma cirratum | reverse complement strand
TGCGTGACAGAGTGTGCGTGACAGAGTGTGCGTGACAGAGTGTGCGTTTGGGGAGGACTATAGTTTGTTGCACAAGTAAGCAAATAAGTGAAGAATTATTAAACATACAGAGCTATCCCTCAATTTGCTTCTCACCATAATTTTACACTTATATTGACAAATTTTGTTTATTACTCCAAAACCAGTACTAAATTATTACATCTGCATATTCTGTATGTGTAAGCCTAAGCTTCTTTATTCCAGCACAACATGCCGAGTATGCAGTAAAACTTAGCACTTCCATACTAATAGGTTTAAATGTCCTATTTATCTTCCCGTTCCAGGAGAAATATTTGCCCAATTCTTTAAGAGGGGCTGTATCTGAGAAAACATGAATGCAGCATTATTTAAAGGCAATTGAAAAAAATCAGCAGTGATTCCTATCTCACCTACTCTACCATCTCATCTGAATGAAAGCACCTTTGCTATAACAGCATTTCAGTCAGTACTGCACTAGTGTGTCGCCTCAAAGCATGTCCCTGGAATGGGACTTTACCCCAAATATGGACTAAGGAGGGCTCTTCTGGCACAATGGTAGTGTTCCAACCTTGGGCCAGGTGGTTCAAGTCCCACCTTCTCCAGAGGTGCATCATAACGTATCTGAACAGGTTGATTCAAAATTTACCTAAACTGACCAAGGATCTTCACCTAAAACTGTTCTGCCTTGAAATGCTGCAAATGGTTGTATATTTTAAAAATTTTATTCCAATTCTGAATTTCTGCACTTGCAGATAGTTGTGTTTCATCCAATCAAAGTAAAAATAAACTAAGTTTTTTTTAAATGAATTGCAAAGTAAAACAAATAGATCAACCTAGTTACATCTCTAAAAACAAATTGGAATACGCACCAGGAGTCCGATTTATTAACCTAGTCTAAACTGAATTTTTACTCTGCCAGTGATCAATGCAGTGGTATATGGTGATCACTAAACTCCCGTTTAAAAGTTACAAAACTTAAACACAGAGCTGAAGACAATCATTAATGTAAACAAATTCATTGTAATGTCATTTCACAGAAAATAACATAATACTTTCAATGTTTTAAACCATCTAGATTTTTAAAGCTAATACTTGAGTGCTTGAGAAGATATCTTCTACATCTTTTGTATCATTACTTGGAATTTACCTGCAAAAAAAAAGAAATATTAGATAACTATTTCATTTGAGATACAAAAGCTCTTGCAATTATTTCCTTTAGTTAATTTTGCTTTATCACTGTATACTAACAATCATAATTGTACCCGAGTTTGAACACATCCTTTAAGTAAAACTACAGTTTTCTTAATATATTATTCATAAGCAATCAAGGGGAAAAACATTACAAGGCAGCTTAGTTGCAAAGGTAAAAGCAGAGTTTCGGCCAAATATTCTAAAATGATAACCAATTCTCTCACTATATTTTGCCATAATTCTGTTTATCAGAATTTCTATTCTTGGTGATCAAAGAGTGGCAAAATGCATGGAAGATGATCAGCTAATCAAAAAGTACTGACAACTAATGTGGAGCAACCCCTTAGCTCCAAGCAGTTGTAACACAAACCAAAAACCCTCAAATGCAACAATTATTTTTAAGACACCAGATAACTTACATGCAGGCATTGCAGTAACTTCCACTGTCACAATACTTTTAATTCCCAAGTTCGACAACGCACCTCGAACTAATCCACAAGTAAACGCCAAATACTGAAATAAAAGATAAGGATGCTGTTAACCTCCTGTAATATGTAAAGAATATTGAAAATCAATATTAAATCAAAACTCAACATAGCTAGCCAAAGTTAGCACCACTGCCTCACATCGCCAGGGTCCGATGTTCGATTCCAGCCTCAGGTGACTGTGTGGAGTTTACATGTTCTCCCTGTATCTGCACGGGTTTCTTCTGGCTGTTCTGGTTTCCTCCCATAGATCAAAGATGTGAAAGTTCGGTGGATTGGTTGTGCTAAGTTGCCCACTGCGTCCAGGCTAGCTGGGTTAGCAGGGTTACAGGGACAGGGTGGGGGGGTGGGGCGGCTCTTGGAGGGTTCGTGTGGACTGGATGGACCGAATGGCCTGCTTCCACATTGTAAGGACTCTATGATCCTTAATGTCCACTTTGCACTAAATGCACAACTAAAGTTCTGCAAGATAGCTCAATACGTGTAATGACATTTTTAAATGTATGATACATGAAATACATGTGATTCCATTTATATTTTTCCTCTCTTCCAAATAAAACATTCTCAGAGTCAGAAGAATGCAAACAGAAATCTCAATTTAAAAAACTAAGCTTTTGGCTAGCAGTACAACAATCAAGGGCTATTTCAGGTACTGTTTATTGAACGGCATGAACTGTTCATGGGTCTGTGTCTCACTTTAGCATTATGAAAACCTGGATATCAAAAATACACTTAACTCCCAATCAAGTGTCTATTAAGTTTCTAAGTGTGTTAGACACAAGGTTGTGCATTTCTAAGTGTATTGATATTGCTAAAACAAGACAGTCCCACAATTTAGTGAGCAGTCATCTAGGATGAGTTTTAAAAAAATAGTTTGTAGAATTCATTTGGATCATGCCCTACGCAACAGTGAGGTGCACAAATATCTCATTTTTCAATATGATCCGTTAGTGCAATTATTTTGCCTGAAAAAGGTGTGTAAAGTACGAAACCCTCCCCTGTGAGCCAAGGTATTTCTAATACATCATGGTCTTGTCACGCTTGCAGATCACCAACCTTAACATATTACTTGCATCTGTTCATCTACACTCCCAGCACATCTTACACCAACTTGTATTCCCACCGGATCTCTTAGTTCTTAAAGCAAATTTAACTTTATTTCCCCTCTAAATTCTTTCCACTCTACTTTCGTCCTGGTGGACCATCCCTTGCTAAAACAAGTTAAATCTTCACTGTAACAACAGTTAACGTTTCATTGAAGACAGTGGTTCTTTCTAGAAATTTCTACCATGAATAGATTCCAAAGCCCCATCCTCCTGCACCATTTCTCCAGCCACTCACGAAGCTATCATATCCTGTTATTTCTATACTCAATGTTCGCTATTGGAGGTTTTCCAGGCATTACTACCTTGAAGACCCTGTTCCTTAATTTCCTCTTGCAGGTCCATAACCCTTCTCTTTCCTACATTGTTGCTTCCTATGGAGACCATGACTACGGCTGTTCCCTTTTCTCCCTCAAAAATATTTTGCAGCCTCACTGCATTCTCTTTTGCCAAGCACTAGGGAAGCATCATCATTGGTGGATCCTCACAGATGAGGATGACTCTCTTCCACTCAGGGCAAGTCCACAGGTGGCTATACAGACTGATGCAGCTTCCACAGGATCCATTACACTTGGGACAGAAGGTGGTCACAGGAAGGAGTGAGTGAGGCATTGGTGTGGCAGTGCTCTCCTTATGCTGTTTTCGCTTGGCCTCTGCTTCTTCCCCCGATGGCAAGTCTCAAAATGCGTGACACCTTGCCAGGTGCTCCTCCACCACTTTGGATGGTCTTGGGCCAGTGATTCCCAGTTGCCTGTGAGAATGTCGCACTTAGTCAGTGAGGCCTCAAGGGTATTACTGAAGCGCTTCCTCTGTCCACCTGCCGTTTCAGAGCTGGAAGTACAGCGCCTGCTTGGGGAGTCTCATGTTGGTCATGTGGATGACGTGCCCAGCCTATCGTAGCCTCAGTGCCTCAATGCTGGGGATGTTGGCCTCGTCGAGGACACTTGTGTTGGTGCGTCTTTCTTCTAAGCAGATTCTCAGGATCTTGCACAGGTGCAGCGCCAGCATCTTGAGAAGTCTGCTGTAGACAGTGCACATTTCAGAGCCGTAAAGAGACCAGGAACCACCAAAGCTCTGTAAACCAGGAGCTTGGTATCAGATCTGATGTTGTTCTTGAAAACCCTTTTACACAGGCGGCCAAAGGCTGTGCTAGCACAATGGGAGGTAATAGTGAATCTCTTCATCAACAGTGGCTTTGGCGGACAGGAAACTCGAGGTATGGGAAACTTATCTCTCGAGATTCCAGTTCGCAGTTGCAGAATTGTTCAGCTATGAAATTCCCTACAATTCAGTGAATTTCTAGGTTTTACTGTGTGAAATAACTCCACAAACACCAATATCCTGTTACCCTTTATTTATACATGCATAGTACAAGACACTGACCCAGCTAGCAGAGAGCCGGCTCCTAGAGTGAACAGATCTTCTGACGCTCTTGTTTATACCTATGAGCCAGGACTCCCTGATTAGGGCTGTCAATCTGATCCAATCAAGGAATTCATATTCTATGGAGCTCTACCTGGCTGACCTCATTTCAATCACTATATTCCCTCCCCCTCTAAGTCCTGGGATATAAGCCCATTAATATTCCTGTAGCTTCTCCAGGTCTGGTTCCTCCAACTCCGCCTCAGATACTGGCAGCATGTAGCCCGCCTCTTGCACCCAGAGCTTCTCAGAAGAAATGCACCTTCTTCAGGTAGTAACAACATTGAAGCAGCAGCATCTGCTATGTCCATCCTGTCCTCACAGGGTTCTTCAACGCTAGACAAGAGGGGAGAAGCCATGGGTTCTGACAGCCCTGCCAGATGTTCTGAGGGGCCAGGTATATTTTGCTCCCACACCATTTGCGAGATTCCAGCTTTCATGTGGACCACATGCTTGTTCAGGTCCACCTCTTCTACCTGCGCTTTGGACATCACGAGACCTGCAATGCACGCAGGGCTAATCCCATGGTTTTGGCACCAAACTTCGTCCCCCTAAAGTAAACTGCATCTCTCGATTAGTCTTGTGTCCAACACTGGCAGTCCTGATATCGTTATGCCCCAATCAGAGAACTTGTGTTCTAAAGAGATCCACCTGGCTGACCTTGTTCCAATCACTACACTGTGCCCACCTTGTAGTTATTTGTTTTGATGCCATAGATGTGCTGTATTTGTCCTCCCCTAAGCTCCCTTGACAGTTTTTAAATGGTGAATGCTGAGAGTTCAGTGCTCCTAGATTACTGCGCTGTCTTTTTCCTACCCGAGTTTGAGAAACCAGACAGTAATTCCTGCAGAAGTATTTATTCAAGACAAAACAAAAAAATTCTTTAAGTTTCCACATGGCATTGGAGCGTCAAGTAATGGGTATCAGTGTGGTTATGGATTTTAATGTTTAAGTTTACCATTTCCCAACTCCTGTTTACTTCGGAATTATTTATGTATACCAGGTTTTTATTTAATACAGTTCAGGTCCCTATCATATTGGTATCCTCTAATTAGCTCATCTTAATTTTATCATTAAGCATGTCCTTCCCCAGCTCACTAAATTCCCATCTCTATTTCTTTCAGCAAATCAAACAGATTCATCTAACTGTAGACACGATGTATATTAGCAAATTGCCATATGTACTTTCTCAAAGCAACAAGTTACAACTAGCTATTCAGTTGCCAGCCACAATAAACAAACATACTGGTGTTCTAGTGCAAAGAGCTGTCCACAAACAAGTCGTGCATACTGGGATATTTCATGATCAAGGACTATAAGCTGAAGGATGCACTAAAGTTTGGGGAAGGTGCCACAAAGGGTCAACTGGGAAAAGGCCACCCCTTTAAGGCCTTTCAGCTTCAGTACACAGAAGATTGGAAACTAGATAAAACCAAGGCTGTACATTACAATGTAATGGATCTTGTAAATATTAATTGTAATTATAGATGCAGTAATATGCAGTGTTAGAATGAAGCAATTTAGTTTGAAATTCAATTTTGAACAGTTGTGATGTACTTTTATAAATATTACTAAAGCATATTTTTGGAAAAAAATTGCCAGGCACAATAATTAACACTTAGTCAGAGATACAGGACAAATCTGCCTCACAGCCGTGAGACACTGTAGATGGACTAAGATAGTGCAAAGTAGGACTTCAACCCAGCAAAGGCATGGTGCCCCACCTTCGGGAGCTGTTAGCCAATCAAACAGGCCAGCAGCTGCTAGGACTGCAGACAGGCTCATTAAGGAGACCCAATGGGAATCCAGATCTCGGTAAATCGAGGTCACGTAGGAGAGGTCGGAGGACTGCATTTTAAAAAGCCATGTGGCTACTATTACACAACGAGTAAAGAGCACCATCCAAATAAACATAGTACCTGCTTCCTTCCTGCCATTCTAAAAACAAACATGCAGTCCACACCAAATGCATTATGGTGAAGGTAGGCAGTGGTATAGTGGTAATGTAATATACGATAGTAATCCAGAGCAACAGACCAATGTTGGGACTCATGCCCTGTCCTCAACATGGCAGGTGGTGAAATCTGAATACAAATAAACTCCAGAACGCTTAACTAGTTATATTGGTTATTTGTCATAAAAGCCTCTGGTTCATTAATGTAATTTACGGAAAGAATATCTGCCATCCTTACCTAGTTTGGCCTACATGTAACTCCAGACCGACAGTAGTGCGATTGACTCTGTCTTGGCCCCTGAAATGACCTAGTAAGCCAGTCGGTTTAAGGGCACTTGGAGACAGGGAATAAATGCTGGCTCTGGGACCCACGTCCTATGAATAATAAATTGTTGTTATTCAATCAACTTTTAACAACTTTAATTGACCCTTAAATTATTTATCTATATCGGTTGGTGGTCTGCCAGTTTCAATGCCAACCCCATATTATGTAGTGAACTTGTGGGTAGGTAATTTAGCCACGTGGCCTATTTTGCTTGCCTCAACTGATGGAGGCTTGTAATTTCCAATCCACACTTGGACCTGACTGACTAAAACTTCAAGGAGCAATTATCGAAAAAAAGAGAAAAACCAGATTAAACTTCAGTACTTTCTGTTTCACTTGTTAGGTAATTCCAAATCTCACCAAATTCCTGTTGTCATTCCATTCAGCAAGCTATTTCAACAATCAGGTCATACAGCTGTTATGCACAATTCAAACACAAAGTATCATATGATCGTGAGCATCACCTTGCAAATAAATATACCATCAATTACTGAATTCATGATTCAAACGTTTCTGTACCAGTACCACTCAAAAATCAAAAGTTAAAATATTGCAAAAGCCAGAAATCTGAAAAATAGAAATACTTGTAGGATAACTTTCACTCCATTTCATTTGGTGAAAACCTACTACATTTCTACTTTTTGTCAGCTTTGATAAAAGATTACCAACCTCAAAACATTAACTTTTTCCTGTAAATGCTGCCTGACTTGCTGAATATTTCAGCTCAAATTATTGTTGTTGTTAGAGAAAATATTTAAACCAACTCTCAAGTGATCAAGAAAATAAATAAGGAATCAAACTAGTGTATTTCTTGTGGAGGATATTAGCTATGCTACTGCAATTAATTTATTCCCTAAAGGAGTTGCAATTAAAATGTTACTTCTTTCATTCTTAGAATAAGAACACAATCTTTATTACCTATTTAGCAGTTTAGATATTTTCATCGGTTGGTCCTGTAGCAAGAACCTTTACAAAGATAAGCCAGAATCCAAGATGCATATATTGCAAATTTCACTCATTATTCAAGGGAAGTGATCTAGGCACTGCTGAAAATCAAAAAAAAGTGAAAGTCATTCATAACAGCTAACCACTCCAAGCTTTGCACTGTTACTTTTCAGACCCTTCCTATCTTGAAACAAAGTCTACACAACCTCAAATCTGTATGGAAATTGGAACCAGACAGACAACTTGAGCAGGTCTCCATTAAATGTCATTTTTTGTCAATTAACTAACATTGCTATAGCAGGTTTCATATTATCTTATATTTTGATTGATGTTCTTTATAATTTCTGTTCAGATTTTCTTACATTCAATTAATTTGTCCATCGTTTTAAAACCAGAAAGTAAAGCCTGGTCTTTCCTCTCCCAAGTGCAGAAACAAAATGAGTTTTGTTAACTTTATTATGGCTATTGCCATAAAATCTTTTTCATTGAATCATTATATTTTGGAGCACAGAAATACATAATTTATTTTAACGGTTTTGCACCCTTCTATCGAACACCTAGTCTAAAGTCCAATTTCACATTTGCTATATTCCAATAAAATTTACTCTTTATCAAAGCATCGATATTGGTGTCCCACAGGATTCATGTTTGTTGGTCAATAATTCATGATTTATTAATGACTTACATAATAGGCACTACTCCTTTCTCCTTTAAATCTGCCATAATCACCCCTTTCCTCAAAAGGAAAAGGCTCTGACCTCACTGTTCTTGAAAACTATCAACCCCACCTCCATCCTTCCAAGGACCTCGAACATACTGTTACCTCCTAAACCAATGCCCATCTTTTCCAGAACACTTAATCCTAACAGATTTCAGTTTCTGCACCCACTCAGCTGCTGACCAGAAGGCTAGCCCAATACTTTACCTAGCTCAGTATCATGTTTGAGGGGGGATGGGAGGGAATGTGCTCTAGGGGAGAGAAAGTGGGAAACACATGATTCTAATGAGCTTTACATACACATTTGCTTTTAAGATAGTTAATCTCATTAAAACGGATTCCATTCTACTACTACAAGTTACACAGGCATATTCTACCATTCTAACATCTTTAGAAGGGTACAGAAACCAGTCCCTTTTGGACAAGAGATTGGTCAGTGCAGTGATTGCAACGAGGTCAACCAGCTGGACCTCACACACGAATTCCCTGATTGGACCAGATTAACAGCCCTAAATCAGGAAGACCTGGCTGACATAAAAGGATTAATGTCAGGGATACTGAAGCCCTGAATGCCTGACTCGAGAGAAGCAGTGCTATTGTCAAAGGCCATGCATTTATATAGAAGGGTGATTGCTGATGGGATGCCAGCCTTTGAAGAGTTATTTCGGTCAGTTAGTTGATAGCTTCATGGCTCAGTGAATGACTTATCACTCCAATTCGAAATGCCTCCACTTCAATGTGAGTCCAAGATACCCAAATGCTGTTATGGTTAAACTACCTGGTTGGATGCATTGACTGAACAAAAGCCAGAACGTTAGGGTGTCAAAGTAAACCATCTAGAATGGTGTATAATGCTTGAGATTATAACTCAAAAATACTGACACCAGAAGAACTCCCCAGCTCTTCTCAGAATACTGCCATAGGATCAATGTTCACACAAAGAGGGGCAGACAGAGCATCAATGTAAAATTTCATCAGAAATTTGGCATCTGGAAAGGACAATATTCGCCCAGCACTGCAGGGAAGTGTCAGCTCAGATTATTTGCTTGTATGTCTGGAAGACAGCTTTGGGGCATAACCTTCTGGCTCTGAACAGAGTCTACTACCACTGAGTTGAGGGACTAGAGGAAAGAGAATTATGTTATTCTCAATCTAAAAAAAATTTAAAAAACATTCGAGTAGGTACATGGATGAGAAGGGTTTAGAGGGATACGGACCAAAGGTGGGTAATTGGAACTAGCTGAGTGGGCATCATGGTTAGCATGGACCAGTTTGGGCCGAAGGGCCTGTTTCCGTGCTGTATTAACTCTATGACTCTAAATGCAAGCAAATTTACTGAAGGGTCATCATTAGTGCCTTAACTACAGAAGTGATGCTGGGCAACCTATAGTGTTTCTCCTGTGCACAATGAACTGACAGACTGACAAAACAATCACTTAGATTTGGGGTAAAAGCAAAATATTTAAATTACTTCTAGTAAACTGAAATCTCAAAACAGATTCACAATGCCAAGTACAAGAACAGAGTTTGTTTGCATCCTAAAACAGTCCGAAATCTTGAGTAGAGTTTCTAGTTTAGGAGTGCATTTCAGCTTAAGTAGCACTCATATCCACATTTGTTTCCTGAATTGAACTTTCAATTCAAATTCACGTTCATTCTACACAACTTTCCATGAACAGGGATTTAAATGCAATAAAATTACATTGATCAATATTTTAGTTAAGTGCAATAAATTGGAACAGCTTAAACAAAATTCTGCAGTTATTGATCATGGGGTGGCACTTGTTGCTAACGTCGAACCAAACTACCTGCAAATACTTGTCTGCTTTGTATGCCAATTTTTCCTGCGATGACATCAATTTCATTCTAGTGCAATCCATACGTAATCTCTGATATCCAGAGGTAGTGAAAACAACAAGCAAAATGAACATCAGGCTGAAAGCTTCTCAAAATTCAAACCACTGGTTTAGGTAGTCAAGAGTGCTGACATCATTAATGTACCTCTGGAACAGAAATCAGCACTCACTCCACCAGCACTGCATGCTGCTGGCGCCATTACTGTGCTCGGTGGCAAACTCCTGTGATCAGTACACACCCCCCTCTGCTCAGGTTGCCAACCTACATATTTGGTCAGCCCTATGTAAGCTACAAACCTGAACCATGATAGAAGGTTGACTGAGTAAGGTCACAAAACTTAAGATTCTGCGCATCAGGAAAACTTTTGAAAAATTTCACATTTTGTTGGTTCTGTAGTTGTTAAAATAGTTTAAAATAACTCAAATTATGCATGGTCCTAAACTTCAGTGTGCCTGGCAGTTACATCTGAGGAGCTGAGACTGCCTAGGAAGTGACAGTACTTTCCTAAAGTTTTTGATAAGGTTCTACATGGTAGACAAATTAGTAAAATTAGATCACATGGGATTCAGGGTCAGCTTGCTAGGTGAATACAAAATTGGTTGTATGGTAGGAAAGAGAGCATGTTGGAGAAGAGTTTTTTTTTCAGATTGAAGGCCTGGGCCTGTGACCAGCAGTGTTCCGCAGGGATCGGTACTGGGTCCGCTTTGTTTGTCATTTATATAAATAACTTGGATGGCCTGGATAGTACGTTTGCAGATGACACCATAATTGGTGGTATAGTGGACAATGAAGAAGGTTATCTAAAATTACAAAGAGATCTTGATCAATTGGGTCAATTAAGTGAGCAGTGGCAGATAGAATTTAATTTGGATAAATAGGAGATATTGCATTTTGGTAAAACAGACTAGAGCAGGACTTATACAATTAATGCTAGAGTCCTGGGTACTGTGGTAGAACAGAAAGACCTAGGGGTTCAGGTGCATAATTCTTTGAAACTTGCATCGCAGGTAGACTGGGTGGTTAAGGAGGCATTTAACACACTTGCCTTTAATGCTCAGACCTTGGAGTATAGGGGATGAGACAAGCTGAGGTTGTTTAGGACATTGGTAAGGCCTCTTCTGGAGTACTATGTGCAGTTCTGGTCACCTTGCAATAGGAAGGATATTATTAAACTTGAGAGGGCTCAGAAAAGATTTATCAGAACGTTGCTGGGAATGGAGGGTTTGAGTTATAAAAATAGGCTGGGACTTTTTCCACTGGAATGTACAAGTTTAAGGGATGACCTTATGGAGATTCATGAAATCATGAGGGGCATAGATAAAATGAATAACAAAAGGTCTTTTCCTTAAGGCAAGGGGTCTTCAAAACCAGGGGGCATATTTTTAGTGAAAGGAGAAAGATTTTAAATGACATGGGGCAACTTTTTTTTTGGTTAGAGTGCTTCATGTGTGGAATGAACTGTGAGAGGAAGTGGTGGATGCAGGTACAATTACAACATTTAAAAGACGTTTGCAAGAGTACATGAATAGGAAAAGTTGGGGGCGATATGGGCCAAACGCAGGCTGATGAGAGTAGTTTAGTTTGGGAACATGGTCAGTGTGGACTAGTTGGACTGAAGGGTCTGTTTCCATACTGTACAACTCTGTACACACTACAGTCTGGTGGCAGTCTAACTTTAAAGTGCCAATTTAAGAGACAAGAGGATACAACGAGCAGAAGTTTGCCTTGGCAACTAATTCATTCAAATCTAACATGTAGCCAGTTTTCTGGTGGAGATTTCTTCCCCTCCAGTGTAATTTTTTTTTTTTAAATGCAAAAGATTGTGAATGTTGATTCGCATTAGGCATGATCTATTTGAAATGCTACAATAATTTCCACTAGTTCGAATGATTTTGGGCAAAATATCACAAGTAGCAGTTCACCTCACAGAAACTTCACCTCTATACAGCTGGTGAAACATTCATTTCAGCAATACAAATCATACCCACGTTTCCTTTATGTTTACAAAAGTTGGACAGACAGGAAGTATTTCATCTGCTAGGAATCAAAGTTATTTTAAATTAAGTGACCAGTTGATGGGCAAACAACTGCTTATATTGTAAGCATAATGTTCTTGTTTTGAAACAGAAAAGAAATATTTAAATCAACACATTTGCTCAGAAATAGCTCCCATCTTATGCATATTTACTTCGTTATTTGCGACAGTAATTTGTTTTCAATGAGGTTAAGCATTTAGATGGTCCAAAACAATAATCAATACTCTTGGAATGTAGTACCATTTTCAGCTTCCACATTTTAACCAAAAGCACTGGTACCTTTCCATGCTGCTGTTGATTTAGAGGTTTAAAAACAAAGACTTCATACATTTAAAGACCTAGCCTCTCAAAGCAAAGTATTCTCTTTGGGATATAGCAAAAAAAAGTGCAGCTTTAAATCCAACATTGTGTTTAATTAGTCTAATAACATGCTGCTCACATTAAATCAGCACTGCACCAGCATTCAAGAACATTACTTTAACTGAGTACTAATTTTGTTGCAACATCAACTATAATATGAAGCATAGCACTGGCAGGAGAATACAAACTTTAAAAAAGAAGCACAACACAAAATCTAGAACAAAAAGGAGATATTTGGGGTCAAAGGAGTCTCCTCATCTTGCGAGCAAAAGCATCAGTAAAAATCAGTGATATTAACCAAGCAAATTAAAGAGTCAGAGAAAACATTTTATAACAAGAGGAATAATATATTGCGTAGCACATTCTGCATTTATTGTTGGACTGGTACATAATCCGATGTATCATTACTAACAGTGTATCACCTACACGCTATCCCCTCCTGCCGTGAAATATAGACTAGAAGAACTAACAAAATTACTACTCCTTTCATTTACTTTGTTAAAAATGAGCAATAGAAATTTAATTACACCAGAACGCCGATGAAATTGCAAAAAGCTTCCAAAGGATACATCATTATGGACATGTACAACACAAAATGGTAAATATGCTTGCATTAAGAGTACTGATAAAACTGAGAATATCAAAAGCAAGCAGAAAGAAAGTTTTAATTTATAACCAAGCAATTTTCAAACAGGAACACTTTCTTTACTCAAGGAATGTTAGATGCTTGGATCTGATAGGATCTTCCTGAGTATGCAAGATTGGGCTGCAAAGACATCACTCCAAGGTCTGATCTGCCATGTGAACAACAAGGAACATTTGTGGTTTTACCACCAGGCAAAACTTGCTGGGAAGATCAAGAGTTTCAAGGGGCCCAGAAAAGTAGTTTGTTTCTGCGCAAGAATTCTCCTTAGCGCCCCATAGAAAAGTTCTGGACTGCTCTTGCTTCACAGTATCTCCTGCCACTTTTTGCCAGGGGCCATACACTATTCCCCTGCTGCCCAATTCTAACAGTTGAACTTCTGTCTTACTAATTGGTAGATCACATGCTAATAAAATATTGCTGTTAAAAAGTCAGCCAAGCCTGCCTTTTGCCATTCCCAAATGAACACACTGTTTGTTTTGTCACTTCCCATTCTGGAATTGCAACCAAGACGATTATATGACTTCGATATTGTTCACGCATAAAGCTATGAAAAATCTTAATACCACCAAACTGTTCTGACTAAATTTTCTCTGCCAAAGAGAATTTGGGGTATTTAGTGGTTCTAATATTACCAAATTGGCCAAACAAATTTTAACGGTTTACAGCATAGGAGCATATTCGTACATCACATATGTGCTTTTTCTTTTAAATAAGCAGTCAAAACTAGATCCATTTACCTCAATCTATTTCTATAGCTTATGTTCTTTTATTTCTAGTACTGCATTCTTTAAACCAAATGGATGAATGGTCTCTGCCATCTGACAACATAAAGAAGCTAGTACATTAAACAATTGATGACTTTAATCTCCATGTAAATAGGGAGAGACAGATTGGCAGAGGTAACCACAAGAAAGAATTTATAGCTTAAAATATGGTATATCTCCCAGAACAATATGTAGATCCAGGATATTTTGTCTCTGGTAATATGTGATGATGCAGGTTTAATAAATGTTGTCAGACTAAAAGATCCCTGGGGAACAGTGACCATAACATGATATATCGTCATTTAGTAGAGAATCTTGGGTCAGAAACAACTGCACTAAGCTTAAATAAGGACAATTACAAAAGGAAATGAGTTCAGATGTAGCTAGAGTGGACTGGGAAAGGAGTTTAGCAGCAAAACCATTGAGGAGCAATGGCAGAAAATAGTTCATGGCTCACAGCAAAGATATATCTCAATAACAAAGAAGGATTCTCGGAAGGGGATAAGCCAACCGCTGTTAATCAGTGAAGTTAAGGATAGCATCAAACTAAAAAAAAAAACATTCAATCAGTGGTAAGCCAGACAATTGGGAAAATTTAAAAACTAAAGATGACCAAAAAAAATCATCAAGATGGAGACCGTGAGGTTAAATTTACAAGAAATAGCAAGACAGACAGCAAGAGCTTCTTTAACTATGTAAGAGTGAAGCTAAAGTTAACATAGATCCCTCAGAAAATAACAATGATAATAGTGGGGAAACAAGAAATGACAGAGGGATTGAATGAATACTTTACATCAGTCTTCACAGTAAAAGGCACGAATAGCATTCCAACAACAATTGAAAGACAAAAGAAGGGGGAGGAACAGAATACAGTGAATAATTATTAGAGAAAAAGGACAAAGCGAACTTCATGGGACTAAAGACCGATATGTCCACTGGACCTGACGGGGTGTGTCCTAAGATAATAGAAGAAGCTACAGAGATAACGCATTGGTTGTAATCTTCCAATAACATAGATTCTGGAAAGGTCTCAAAGAATTTCAAATAAAGGAAAAAATTAAAAGACAAAAATCAGCCAGTTAGCTTAATATCTGTTATCAGGAAAATGGTCAAATCCAATATAAAGTATGAAATAGCAAAACGTTTAGAAATATATAATACAAAGAGTTAGCATGGAGCCAATGGCCTAGAGGTATTATCACTGGACTGTTAATGCTGAGACCCAAGTAACGTTCTGGTGGTGCGGGTTCGAATCCTGCCACAGCTGATGGTGGAACCTGAATTCAATAAATATCTGGAATTAAGAGTCTAACGATGACTGCGAATCTATTGCCGATTGTTGGAAAAACCCATCCGGCTCACTAATGTCTTGTAGGGAAGGAAACTGTCATCCTTACCTGATCTGGCCTACATGTGACTCCAGACCCATAGTAATGTTGTTGACTCTTAACTGGCCTCTGGGCACTTAGGGATGGGCAATAAATGTTGGCCTAGCCACCGATGTCCTCATCCCATGATCATACAAACAAAAAGTCATTTTTAACAAATTTATTAGAATTTTTTGGGACTAACAGGTAGCATAGATAAAAGGAGAAGCAGTGAATTTGATATATTTAGATTTTTCAGACATCACTTGATCAGATGTCCCTACACGTTAGGCTACTTAATCAGATGAAGGTCACATTTTCCCATGGATACAAGACTGGCTAACTTATAGAAGACACAGTTGGGTTAAGGGGAACATTTTCAGGATGGCAATTTGTAATTAGTACAGTGCCACAGGGATCCGTGCTGGAGGCACAGTTATTTACAATGTAAAAATGACTTTGATGAGGAAAGTGAATGTACTTTTGCCAAATTTGTAAATGACAAAAAAAGTGGTGGTAAAATCAAATGGTGAGGATGGCACAAAGTCTGCCAAGGGACATAGCCAAGTTCATTGAGTGAAGATAATTGAGTGGGCAAAAATTTGGCAATTGAATAGAATGTGGGAAACTGTAGAATTATGCACTTTGGTATAAAGAACAGGGCAGATGAATACTCAAATGGAGAAAGACTGTAGAAAAGGTCCTTGTTCATAAATCACAAAAATCTAGCATTTAAGTTCAACAAATAATAGGGAAGACAAACAGAGTGGGCGTTGATTTTGTTTTTAAAAAGGAATGGAGTATAAATAAAAAATGTTAATGAAACTATATATGCCACTAATCAGATTACACTTGGAATACGGCGAATAATTTTGGTCCCCTTATCAAAGGGAAGAATATAGTGGCCTTAGTGTCAGTCCAGAGAAGGTTCACTAGGTTGATCCCAGGTATGAACAGACTGCCTCATGAGGAGAAATTGAGTAGGCTAGCCTGTGCTCAGTGGAATTTAGGAGAACTTAATGTAACATACAGGATTCGAAGGGAACTGGAGAGGGTAGAGCAAAATGGTCATTTCCCCCTCTGAGAAAATCTAGGACCAAAGAACATTTTCAGAATGGAGAGGTGGCCTATGTAATATAGAAGAAAGGAACATTTTTCCCTCATCCAGTAGTGAATCTATGGAATTCCACATTGCAGAAAGCTGTAGAGGCTCGATCATTAAATATATTCAAGACTGAAACAAACAGATTTTTAAGCAGTAAGAGAATCAAGTATTATTTGGAAAAGGAAAGGTGGAGTTGAGGATCATCAGTGGATCTTATTGAATGGAGAACAGACTGGATGAGCTGAATGGTCTACATCTTCTCCTACATTTTATGGCCATTCCATAATCCAATGACTCTACATAAGAATCACCTCCTAAATAATCCCTTCACTCGCAAGTCTTTTAAATGGACCAACCTCCACCATCCATTGAAATTTACCAATGTAGGTACATAAAAGAAAAAAAAAAAATCAACTTTTAAAAACCAGGTAAATCTTCAACTGATGAGCTGAGTTTTTTTTGGCTGTTCTGTTAGATATATTTCATAGCATTATTCTTTCCAGATCATCAACATGTGGCTCTGCGGACCCACTTCTTCATGCAGGATAACTAGAACTTATACCTTGGGTGCATGTTCCAAATATTGTTTCCCTGCAGACATCTGAGTAAGGAGGCGGAACTTATTGTCTTGGAGCACATAAATACCCTGCAAAGTTAAAGGCAAAGGTATCAACAAATTAAAAGGACAATGACATCAGTTGGCATAGCAATCTAAACGTTATGATAAGATTCAACATTAAACATTAAAATAAATAGATTGACTGAGGATACTGCATTGCCATATACATCATTCTTTGGTGGAGACATTGAACATAATGCCATCTTTATGATTCAAGGAGATACTACAAATTCCACTGGCACTATTCAAAGAGAGGCTGGGAGTTCTGTGTCCTCGTCAGCATTTCCTCCTTCAAAATGACACAAATAAAATGAATTGGTCAGTCATCCAATTGTAGAGGATGCTATCGTCGTAAGACACAGGTTAGGTTTCTGCCTGCAATTCATCAGACAGAGGCTTCCTGATCCTGTTCATGGTTTCACAGAAGAGGGACCGACAGTCCCATTTTCTTTCTTAAATTGTCAGTTGAGTTTCTCAGGTCAATTTTATGTACAAAGAAACCTAAAACAATGTTGTAACTAGAACTAAGGAGGTCTATTCTCTTAAAAGGTTATCCACTAAGTCATGATGTTCTGTCCTTTCCTCACATCATTTTATATTCTTCTTACCTACTCATATTCTGCACTACAAAAGGTGCCCAGAGATCTGAAGAGGAGAGAGGAAGTTAGAACTCTGATAATGGAACTACATCTCCTTAGCAAAACAAAATATGCCAAGCCAACTTATATTTACATTTGTTCCAATTGTTCTGGTCCGGACCAGAACTGCCCCAGAATCACCCCCCTCCAAACAAAGTATATTCAAGGAGGTAGCCAAGACCCTAACTTGTATATGTCTAAAAGGCAAGTATAATGCACAGTGCTCCAGATATGATTCAACTGGTCCACCACCAGGCTTTAATCAAAACACCTTGTTCTTACAACAGTTAAAATACAAAAAGAATTAGCATAACTTGACTCTATTGAAATATTTAACAAGATATGTATATGTACCCACTAATCAGCAACTGTTCCAATATCGGCAACATCCCTTAAGCATACCCTTGGCAAAGGCAATTCTTACAACACAGTTATTATCCTCTTGTGCTGCCTCTCTCCAGTCCAGCAGAAAGAAACAATCTGCCCTTTTGCCTCACCATCGAAGATTTCACGAGAGCGGCAGAGAACTCAAGCTTTCAGCTCCAGCAGCCAGCAAAACCTACTCAACTGAATGCAAAACAAAAGTTTCCAGGTCTGTGTGAGCCTGACCCCACCCACTCATTATTCATTTGTCTTACATTTTAAAACAAACATCCAGGAAGAACACAAAAGCTGTTTACCAACTGCCTGTCTGAAGGTGGCATTTCAGCACCACTGTAACTACATCCCTCTGCAAGAGAAACAGGTCAGAACTCATCTCTTAAAGGCACAATATCGTCAGAGTCATACAGCACAGAAACAGATTCTTCAGTCCAACCAGTCCATGCCAACCATAATCCCAAACTAAAATAGGCCCACCTGCCTGCGCTTGATCCATTTTCCTCCAAACATTTCTTATTCAGGTACTTATCCAAATATCTTTTAAATGGTGTAATTGTACCTGCATCCACCACTTCATCTGGAAGTTCACGCCACATACAAACCACCCTCTGTGTAAAAGAAAAGTTACCCCTCATGTTTTTAATTTTGAAATCTTTCTCCTCTCCCCTTAAAAATATGCCCTCTAGTCTGGAAATCCCCCATGCTAGGGAAATGACACCTGCCATTCAGCTTACTTATACCAGTCATGAAAGTTCCAACATATCCAGCCTCTCCTTATACCTCAAACCCTACATTCCCGGCAACATTCTGGTAAATCTTTTCTGAACCCTCACCATCTTGATAATCTCCTTCCTATTACAGGGTGGACATTTCTCATTACTTATTTTGCCAGCTGTATCAGCAAGATTCATTTTTAGAAATGCAGCTACTGAACTAGCAAGGTTTAAATATACAAATTACTTACCTGATGATTAGTCCGAAGATTGTCAATCTGTTTTTTAAATACACTGGTCCAAAAGTCTTTACATATGAATTTCATGACATCTAGTTCATCCTTGAATCGTGCAGTATCTTTAGTAAATCTGTGATAAAATCAGAGGAAATATGAACATCCAATGACATTAACTGAACATGATTAATGTCCTTTGAAACAGAGGTTTTCAATAAGAACATAAACAAAATGCAAAAACAGCATCCTGCAAACACTAATTTCACTGAATGAAGAATGCAATTTATAAATTTGACTTTAAATGACCCGCTAGCTAATTTTAGCAGTGACATAATTTAAAATTTAAGGCAAGCACTAGTGGAACAGGTAAAGTTGACAGGGCTTACACTTTGCTGATATAAACTTCTTATACTGATGGCAATAATTTATTTAAAATCAGCTCCTTCTCCATATAATTCCAACCAATATTGATGATGCCTGTGTCGGTACTAAATATAGCAAAGAGTAGGCTTCTTTTTTTCTCAAAGCAATAGGAGTAGATGATTGGTAGAGTATTCAATTGTGTTTTAAAATTATAAAGCTCCTACGCTTTACCGGCAGCAACACCAAAACACTCATACAATCTCAATGTTGTAGGTTTAATGACAATACTTTTATGCGCTTGTGGAAGTCTGTGACCTGAAACCAGTGACAAATATTTGCAGCCAAACCATTGATACCATTCAAAACTTATGCATAAAATGTATGAAGCGGTCTACAACCTGTGATCCAGTTTTTATCTGTGTTTCAAATTCAATTACAGAAAAGGAAATAAACTGCAAAGACTGCGCTCAAAACACAGGAACACTTCAGAAGTGTTTTGCAAAGTTTTTTGTTTAAAAAGTTGGTTGATATGCAACAAAAAATGGCTACCAGTTACAGAGCAATGCAATACACTAGGAATTTCAGAAATGAATGCACAGGACAACAAATTTGAAAAAATAAACTAAGCCGCACACATGCAACTATTGGCAGCAATTATGTTATTGAATCAGACATACTAACAAAGGGATAAGATGGAGAAACTACTCATGAAGAAATTGCTGACAGTGAGGAACTGGAAAGCACTGAACCAGTTGTTCTTGATGAGTTCACAAAGGCTGGAATAGAGATGGTTTTGAATTGGCCAACAAAATAGCTACAGTAGCCATTGAGGGAAAAAAATAGAAATAATATGAAGCAATCTATCACAAAGGAAAACACCACAGGTGCTTTAAAAAAAGTAAAAAGCAGGAACTGCTGGAAATACGTCTGACAGGTCCAGCAGCAATTAATGACATATGGTTTGTTTCTTTTTGTAACTAATTTGCCATTTTATTGTTGTAACAAATCACCAATTCTTAACATACTGATCAGTCTAATTCAACAATCTTTTACATCTACCTGAGGAGGGTTTATAATTGCGAAGTTTGACTAATTCCAGATTTCTGTTAAAAAGTCAAATTCAGGTCAAGCGCAATTTGGAGCTAGCGCTGCGGAATTCTCGGCAGCCCATACTCCCTGAACAATATTCCAGCAAAGCAATTATGAATAAGCCCTCACATTCCTTGAATATGTATGAGATACATAATTCCACGGAAATGACAATTCCCTTTGGCTGCAAAGCTTCTTGCTTTGTGGCCAGCAAAATGGATATCCAAATGAATTGAAGATTTGAATATGCACTACAAATGTAAAACAGGTGCTTTTAACTCCAGTCTTTCTGCCCCCTCCCCCAACAAAAAGATGTAAGCATGATTTGTCATCAAATAAAACAATTAGAATACAGATCACTAATTTACTGTTCAATCATTTCAAAAGCCGCCACTGCTTTCTACCTTTCAATTAGTCCTTGTCCCACTCTGAATCCCATGTTTTCCAATTTGGTGACACATCTTCCACTTTCCTAAGAAAAGGGAAAAGTATTTAGTTGCATAGCTTTTGTATTACCAAAGCACATTGAGGAATTTATATACACTTAGATTAGATTTCTCACTTGCTACCAGTTTTCATGTGATGAAATAACTTACTGACTGAACAATCTTCCTTCCTTGAAGGCAGAAGAAAAAACAACTTGCTCCTATATGAAAATAACTTTGCATTATATACTATACAACACAAAAATGAATGTTTCGATGTAACAACATGCATCAATGGTGATATAGTTTCAACTGGCAAAATGAAACTGAATCCTCATGACTCGAAGTTTCTTACCTTGAGAAAAACAAAGATGGTAGCTGCAAAGTAAATCCAAGTTCAAATTCCAGCCAAGTAGCACCTCATTTAACTGTCAGGCTCCACTTAGAATTATCCTGCTCTCTGAACACTGACTAATAGACACATTCAAAAACATGAACAAACTTTTGAAATCAAATACTTTAAGTGGGAATAGAAATATTTGCAACTTCAACATCCAAATCAGTGCAATAAAATTTTGGAACTTTCAGTGTCTGCAAGCTTTGATAATAACACACAAGTGGATATGGCATTCTACTTGGAGGTAAGTGTTTTGAAATTCTAACATTACAACAGAAAGATACCTTCAAACGTTCTGTTGTGGGGCGTGCGAAGTTAAAATAATGGAAAAAAAACATGAAATCAAAAAACAAAATAAGCAGAATCAAACTATCCCTGCATGTTTCCTGAGTAGATGGCATGCCTAATGTCTTGCCATAAGACATAGGTGACCTGAAGGTAAAAGATAATGGACCTTACAAGATGATTAAACATTTTAATTAATATTTCAATTAAGGATTCATCTGATTAGAAGCAACAAGTGCATTTCATTCCATTTTGCAGATGGACTCAAGATTATAAAAACTGCAAATGTTACCTTCCAAATACAAATTGGACAAGGTAGTTTTTTTTTAAATCTGATACTATTTCTCCCTGCTTTTTCTGCAAAGAACAATAGCTAAATTATTTAAGTTAGTTTATTTCACAAATATTTTTCTGTTTTTGTTCCAATTTATAATACATTTTATATAATTTGGCAACAGCGTAACAGTTTTCACCCAACCAAAACACTTAAAGAAAAATTCAAGAAGCATACAATAGAGAACAAACATCCCTGACCCTGGAAGGTTTTCATCTCAGTAAGGAGAATTAAATGAGCCAGCTATGAAGCATTCTTAATAAAAAAAAGTTAAAGTACCTAATATGATCTACAGAAGATTAAGTATTTGAAGCGCAAGTACATTAGTCTTGTGTTTTAATATCCTTTATTGTCCTATTAGCCGATATTGCAAATTTTTCTTTTCGGCTTTTGTACGTTTCTACTTTAATTGTTGAATATTGCCTCCTCAAAAAAGCATAAATTCACCCTTCTGTCCTTATAAACCAAGGTCTATCTTCAAATTCCCTATCCTCTCAAGTTCTTTAATGTGTTTTGTTTTCTCGCCAAATCCATTTTCTTTCATGTAGCTCTATGACTGAATCCCACCACATAGGTTTCCACTCCACCTTGGTATTGAAACAGCTCAAAGTCACAAAATGATAATGTATGTAACTGTGATATTGGTGAACTCTCCCTCCTCATCCTTCCCTGCAGCATTCAATATGTTGATCACAGCATCTCTCTGCAATGTCTTGTCATGGTCATCTAGCTAGGTAGAAATGCTTTCATCTTTGCTATCCAATCACAGTCATACAGCATGGAAACAGACCCTTTGGTCCAACTAGTCCATGCGGAACATAATCCCAAACTAAACTAGTCCCACCTGTTTGCTCCCGGCCATATCCCTTCAAACTTTTCCTATTCATGTATCCATCAAAAGGTCTTTTAAAAATTGTAATTGTTACCACATCCACCACTTCCTCAGGAGGTTCACTCCACACACAAACCAGCCTCTTTTAAAAAAAAACTTGCCCTTACATCTTTTTTCACAATCTCTCTCCTCTCACCTCAAAAATGTGTCCCCTTGTTGTGAAATTCCCCACCCTAGGAAAAAGACAACCACCATTTACTCTATCTATACTACACATTATTTTATAAACTTCTATCAGGTTTCCTCTCACCCTCCTACGCTTCAGCGAAAAAAGTCCCAGCCTAACTAGCCTTTCTTTATAACTCAAACCTTCCATACCTGGCAACATCCTGGTAAATCTCTTCTGAACCCTCCCAGGCTTGACAGTATCCTTCCTATAACTGGGTGATCAGAAATGGACACAGTATTCCAGAACAGCCTCACCAATATCCTGTACAACCTCAACATAACGTCCCAACTCCTATACTCAAAAGGACTGAACAACGAAGGCAAGCATGCCAAATGCCTTTTTAACCATCCTGTCCATATGTGACAGGAACTTCATAGAATTATGTACCTGCACGCTTAGGTCCCTCTCTTCTACAACACTACCCAAGCCCTATCATTAATTGTATAAGCCCTTCCCTTGTCTGTTGTACTAAAACGCAATTCTTCGCATTTAATCAGATTGAACTCCATCTGCCATTTTTCAGCCTATTGACGTATTTGATCAAGATCCCTCTGTAATCTCAGAAAAAAAACTTCACTGTCCACAATGCCACTGGAATACATTAGATCAGATCCTGGAGATTTATGCACCTTCATATTCTCTAAGACCTCCCGAACTTCCTCTTCTGCAACGTCAGAGAACCACTCGCAATCAACTCTGCGGCTCTCCCTCTGTTTCACGTGATCCCCATCTCTTTGTTGATGATGCAGTGTAGACCAACAGGGTAGTAATTAGCCACATTGGATTTCTCCTGCATTTTGTGCCCAGGACATGCCTGGGTAATTTTCCCCACATCAAGCTAAATGACCGTATTGTAACTAGGCTAAAGACGTGGCCAGTTCTGCAGCACTATTGCCAGAAGTTTTTCGGGCCCATTGGATATGGCAACAGTTTCTCCATATCATGTGTAATGAATCGAAATGGTTGAAGATTGTCATCTGTGATGCTGGGGATCTTGGGGGGCCGAGATGGATCATCCATTCAGTGATTCAGGCTGAAGACAGACCGTAATACTTCAGCTTTGTCCTTTGTAGTAATGTGCTAGGCTTCTTTATGCCAATAAAGTACTAGGTAAATCAATGCTGTCTTCTGCACAACAAAACTGTATTTTCAACATTTTGGTTATTATTTAACTTGTTTGTGTACTTTGGAAAATTAAATTAATAGCATGGCTATATCTGGAGTGTGGATTAAAATGGGAAGTTTAGTTTTAAAGACTGTGGCTTATAATTCCATAAGTAGAGCATTTTTGCGTCTAATTAACAAACAGAGGTGGCCTTTGTACAAAATCTTTTGCAAACATAAATTGAAACCTTAATTACCCATGTTCCAATTTTTCACCTGATTTTTCAGTCACATGCAGTCTTATGCAAGATGCTGCCTCACTGATTAGTCTTAACACCAATCTCACTCCTCCCTTCCAAATCAAATTCTCAATCATGTTACGCCTCACAGGGGTAACACGCTGAAAATAAAGCCCCACCGTTCCCAGAGTCATCACAAAAGTTAAAAATTTCATAAAAGTATGCAAAATTTACCAATTTACCTGTCCCTTAGATCCAGGTTAACAGAAAGCACAGACCTGGTTTCTGCATTATTCATAAATAGTAATTTTGTCAAAACAGATTCTGAAACAAAATCAGAAACAAAACCAGAAATTGATGGAAAAACTCAGCAGGTCTGGCAGCATCTGTGGAGGGAAAAAAAAAATTAACATTTTGAGTTTAGCCACTCTTCGTTAGAATTGATAGCTAGGAAAACATTGGTATATATGCTAAAGATGGGGTGGGGTTGGGGAGGGGGTTGAGGTAAAAAAAAATGTTAGGCAGACAAAGGAGTGGGCAAAGGTCAGCCCAGGAGAATGAATAGTTGCTCATGGGGCCTATTAATGGCTGACAATGAGGTGTTTGTGGTAACAACCCATGTGGTGACAGGACCTCGATTGTGGAGGTTGGGGTAAGGTGATGGGAAAAGGTGCTTCGGACCTGAAATTATTGAACTCAACATGGAGTCCAGAGGGTTGCAGGGTTCCAAGCAGAAAATGAGTGTTGTTCTTCTAGCTTGCTCAGGGCTTTGCTGGAGCACTGTAGCAGGCCCAAGACAGAGATGTTGGCCAGGGAACATGGTGGTGTGTTAAAACGGGAGGCGACCAGAAGCTCAGAGTCATTTTTGCAGAATCACGCTCACTAATATAGTAGGGGTCGTCATATTGTTTTTCTAATCAATTGAAGCTACGATAAAATGGAGAATTAACCCCAGTTACAATGAGAAAGAGAACTATTGAAAAAGGATATTGTAAAGGATAATCCAGGTAATTATCGACCAGTGAGCCTGACGTCAGTGGTAGGGAAGCTGCTGGAGAAGATACTGAAGGATAGGATCTATTCCCATTTGGAAGAAAATGGGCTTATCAGTGATAGACAACATGGTTTTGTGCAGGGAAGGTCATGTCTTACCAACTTAATAGAATTCTTTGAGGACATGACAAAGTTGATTGATGAGGGAAAGGCTGTAGATGTCATATACATGGATTTCAGTAAGGCGTTTGATAAGGTTCCCCATGGCAGGCTGATGGAGAAAGTGAAGTCGCATGGGGTCCAGGGTGTGCTAGTAGATGAATAAAAAACTGGCTAGGCAACAGGAGACAGAGAGTAGTAGTGGAAGGGGGTTTCTCAAATTGGAGACCTGTGACCCGTGGTGTTCCACAGGGATCTGTGCTGGGACCACTGCTGTTTGTGATATACGTGAATGATTTGGAGGAAGGTATAGGTGGTCTGATTAGCAAGTTTGCAGATGACACTAAGATTGGTGGAGTAGCAGATAGTGAAGGGGACAGTCAGAGATTACAGCAGAATATAGATAGATTGGAGAGTTGGGCAGATAAATGGCAGATGGAGTTCAATCCCGGCAAATGCGAGGTGATGCATTTTGGAAGATCTAATTCAAGAGCAGATTATACAGTAAATGGAAAAGTTCTGGGGAATATTGGTGTACAGAGAGATCTGGGTGTTCAGGTCCATTGTTCCCTGAAGGTGGCAACGCAGGTCGATAGAGTGGTCAAGGCGGCATACGCATGCTTTCCTTCATCGGACGGGGTATTGAGTACAAGAGTTGGCAGGTCATGTTACAGTTGTATAAGACTTTGGTTCGGCCACATTTAGAGTACTGCGTACAGTTCTGGTCGCCACATTACCAAAAGGATGTGGATGCTTTGGAGAGGGTGCAGAGGAGGTTCACCAGGATGTTGCCTGGTATGGAGGGCGCTAGCTATGAAGAAAGGTTGAGTAGACTAGGATTATTTTCATTAGAAAGACGGAGATTGAGGGGGGGACCTGATTGAGGTCTACAAAATCAGGAGGGGTATAGACAAGGTGGATAGCAAGAAGCTTTTACCCAGAGTGGGGGACTCAATTACTAGGGGTCATGAGCTCAAAGTGAGAGAAGGAAAGTTTATAGGAGATATGCGTGGAAAGTTCGTTACACAGAGGGTGGTGGGTGCCTGGAACACGTTGCCAGCGGAGGTGGTAGACGCAGACACGTTAGTGTCTTTTAAGATATACCTGGACAGGTACATGGATGGACAGGGAGCAAAGGGATACAGACCCTTAGGAAATAGATGACAGGTTTAGGCAGAGGATCTCGATCGGCGCAGGCTTGGAGGGCCGAAGGGCCTGTTCCTGTGCTGTAATTTTCTTTGTTCTAAAGTGCAATGATATTCTTTTATAGCACAACTTGATGGCTTATGAATCAGTAATATCAAACGTTACATCAGTGAAAATTCAACTACAGGCAGGTATACTTACAAGTTAACTTACTAAATCTCCATCACTAATTCAAAAATATTTTGTTGTGAACATTCTACATTTCTTCAGGTTAGGATCTTAACAGATCATTAAAGCACACCTTCCTAATATTACCATTTTAAACTATGTAGTCAAAAAAGTCAGTTAGCAACCACAGAGCAAGCATTTTCCAGGTACAGTTGCATTTCACACAGTTAATAAGCTAAAATAAATAAAGAGCAGTATTCATATTTGCACCTCTAGAGGTAATTTCTTTGTGCTAGCAGCTTTACTTAACCAGGTAACTGAAGTGAGAAAAACAAAAGTTCACCACATTCAAGTTGACTCAGTTTGGAATATACTCAATTCTATTTTGTCTACTGACTAAAAATTTAGTATTTTCCTCCCACAATTTGCCAACTGAAGTCAAGAAGTAGGGCTTGCCACCTATTTCCAATGGCACTCTAAAATAGTCACAATGTTTACATGGTATTGTCCTGCCCTATGGTTAATTCAGTCACTGACACCTCTTAGAAAAATTGAGCTATTTTTCGCAACTCAGTGACGTAAAAAGTCAGAAGAATAAAAATGTATTCAAAATTTGAGAGTTGCTGAATAAAAAACATGCTGTCAAAGCTTTTCGTCTTGTACTCATCCTTCTTGAATCACAAGAACAAATTTCGAAGAGAACAACAATTTATACTGCTGGAGAAGGTGGTGCTCAATTGGTTGACACATGAACTCTGATGAGCAGACGTGGTGCTATATACCAGGGAACAATTAATTGCCAAGCTTTTAATTAAATTCAAACCAGGCAAGTTGACCCTGTCTGCGTGGGTTTCCTCCGGGTGCTCCAGTTTCTTCCCACAGTCCAAAGATGTGCAGGCTAGGTGGATTGGCCATGCTAAATTGCCCATAGTGTTCAGGGGTGCGTGGGTTATCGGGGGATGGATCTGGGTGGGATGTTCCAAGGGTCAGTGCGGACTTGTTGGGCCGAAGGGCTTGTTTCCACACTGTAGGGATTCTAATTCTAAATTCTAATAGTCAAGTCATTGTCAATGACAAGGCACTATTAAATGGCTGTCCCCCAAGCTTTGGTTTCATTGAAAAACGTGACTGCATTAATGTTCTATTTGTGAAGAACAACGTAACCTTAACACAAACAGGATTGTTTTGCCTCTGCTGTCAAATAGAGGTTTTGTCTACCACACAAACATGGCATACGAATTTCAGAGCTAGTGTGATGCTAGGTACATAGGTTCTACGTACCAACTAACGGAATGCATCAAACAGCATGTCTATTCTGCTTTTCACAACAAGACGAATACTGCTCATAACTGACAAGCCCTTGCTTCAAAAACTCAGAATCAAGTATCTAAGATTAGGTGCTATTCCATGATTAGATAACACTTGCTAGACAACTTCCCATGCAGTATAAATTGTTGCTCCCTTTGTTGCACTCATCAAGGCAGAATCACAGGACAAAATGCTTTGAAACTATGTCTCTTTTCAGCCAAATGCAAGTTCTGCACTACCAATAAACTATTCATCTTCAAAATTCTGGACCACTAACACTGATTACCACAGAGAGAGAAAAAAAATCACATCATGGACTCCATAGCAAGGCTGTCCAACACAAAATATCATAAATGCTTTTCACTTCTACAAAGAATTTCTCCACATTAAATAGCAAAAGCTGAGCGTAACCAATAAAACCTCCACTTCGTACTTTAAGAAATTTTCTGTTAGTTATTTTGGTTTAGTACCATGTCATGCAATATCAATGGGTGGATTTTAGTTTCAAGCCAAGAACATGATCAGGCTTCTTACAATTCTGCTCACTGGCAACTTTAGTTTTTTTCCCCCACTATGTGCACAGTAACAAATTTAAGACTATTGTTTCACATTGTTTGTTTGATTTTTTTGTTCTTCCTGCATTGCATGCAGCATCCTTCCTTCCAAACTGCTCTGGCACAGGCTACGTGGACATGTACTGGTTGCACTATTCCTTCTCTAATAGGAAATGCCAACAGTCCAGTATACACTACCTTAATAAAAACTGTTAGATCCTGTAGTTTGGTGCTGTGTCAACTGCATATCAAATAAACACCATTGTTCCATAATCTCGAAGACGCATTGTTGTCCTGCTTCCCCACTCCTTTCTACAAAAGTTGTAATGAATAATAAAAATCCAAGCAAATTCTCACATATATTCCAGTTACAAAAATAAATTCTTGGCATAATAGTGACTGCATGCAATAAATAAAATAGGCTTGGGAGTATTAACAGCTAGGAGCAGCACAGGCTAACTGGATACAAAAACTGAAGGATTGGGTGGACATTTGGTAAATGAAATTTAATGCAAGAGTGAGGTGATACATTTTTCTAGCAAAGACCTAGGAGGCAACATTAAGAGCATGCAGAAATCAAAGGTGTTACAGCAGATTGAGAAGGTGGCTCAAAAGGCATTTGGGGACGACTTTTAAAAATTCATTCATAGGATATGAAGATTATTAGCTGGGTCAACATTTAATGCCCACTGCTAATTGCCCTTGACAAGGTGGTTGTGAGGTGTCTTCTAACCCTACAGTTCTTGGGATCTAAATTTCCCTACAGCTCTATTACAAATAGATTCTAAGATTTTGACCCACAAGTGATGGAACAGCAACAGTGAAAAAACAGCATAGTTCCTAGTCTTTGACTTGCTCTTCCAGCTACAACATTTATATGGCTGGTCAATGATAAAAATCAGAATGTTGACTCTGGGGAATTCAGCAAATATTACTAAAATGTCAAGGGGAGATCATTAGATTCATTCGTGTGGGAGATTGTCACAAACAGGCCAGGCCTACCTAGATCTTTCAAAAGTGGCTTGGATAGTTGGAGAGAAATAAATTGCAAAGTTAAAAGGGCATAAGAGTAAGACTAGTTCAGTTGTTTATGCAGGAAACCATCACAGACACGTAGGCTAATTGAAATCCATCATTGCTGCAACAATTCTTAATGAATTACAATGGAATCATTTGCATACCATCTTTACCTCGACACAAAGTAGTACTTGCTTTGCAGTGATGCAAACAAGGTTGCAGACAGATTTATTTTGGGCCTGTTGA
This sequence comes from Ginglymostoma cirratum, assembly GCA_024137785.1. Classification (NCBI taxonomy): domain Eukaryota; kingdom Metazoa; phylum Chordata; class Chondrichthyes; order Orectolobiformes; family Ginglymostomatidae; genus Ginglymostoma; species Ginglymostoma cirratum. The sequence goes on along the minus strand of JAHRHZ010000133.1, from coordinate 31,805,840 downwards.
TTTGAGATCCAACTGCAGTGAAAATACAATCTGCTACAGTTCATATCCCAAAGAACACATTCTAAGCAGGGCCAAGAAAAAAATAATGCAATGCAAAACCATATCAAACTGTTTGTCTCTTCTTCCGTTTTCATGATGGGATATCACTGGGCAAATTCACCATTTGCTCCCCAACCTAATTGTCCTTTGGATGGTGTTGAGTTACATTCTTCAACGGAAAGTTCAATCTTGCCATTAGATGGGAAATTCCAGACAGTTTTTTTTTTAAATTCACTTGCCCAGCATCTACAAGGCACAAGTCAGGAATGGGACAGAATACTTTCCACTTGCTCGAGAGGCATGAAGCTCCAACAACACTCAAGAAGCTTGACACCATCTAGGACAAAGCAGCCATAAGCATCTGCTCCCTCCACCAATGACGCTCAGTAGCAGCAGTGTGTACTATTCACAAAATACAGAAATTCACCAAACATCCTTAGACAAAACCTTTCTAACCCACAACCATTTCCAACTAGAAGGACCGAGACAGCAGGAACTCGAAGACACCACCAATTACAAGTTCCTCTGCAAATCACTCACCTTTCTGACTTGGGAATAAATTACTGCACCATTTTTTGTTGCTGGATCAAAACCCTGGAATTCCCTCCCTAAGGGCATTGTGGCTATGCCTACAGCACGTGGACAGCTGTGGTTCAAGATGACAGCTCACCACCCCGTTCTCAAGGACAGTCAGGGATTGGCAATGCAGGCTGACTAGCCAGCATCACCCACATCCCGGAAAAGAATATATAAAAGAAAAATTACTCATGAGATGCGAGCATTGCCATTTGGGCTAGCATTTGTTGCCTTTGAAAACATGGTGATGGTGAACCACTTCTTTGAATTACTGCAGTGCATGTGCTGTAGGTAGACCCATAATCGCTATAAATATGGACATACAAGTTATTTCACAGGAGCATAAAATAAAGTATGATGCCAAACCACAGAAGGAGATTGAGGTCAGATGACCAAAAGGATGAGAATGTTTGAATCAAACATTGCTTGACCATACATAAGAACTAGGAGCAGGAGTAGGCCATCCGGCCCCTCGAGCCTGTCCCGCCATTTAATAAGATCATGGCTGATCTTTTTGAGACTCAGCTCCACTTTCCCGCCCACTCACCATAACCCTTAATTCCTTTACTGTTCAAAACAATTTATCTAGCCTTGCCTTAAAAACATTCAGCAAGGTAGCTTCAACCGCTTCACTGGGCAGGGAATTCCACAGATTCACAACCCTTTGGGTGAAGAGGTTCCTCCTGACCTCAGTCCGACATCTGCTTCCCTTTATTTTGAGGCGATGCCCTCTAGTCCTAGTTTCAACTCCTAGTGGAAACAACCTCCCTGCCTCCACCTAATCTATTCCCTTCATTATCTTATAAGTTTCTATAAGATCGCCCCTCATTCTTCTGAATTCCAATGAGTATAATATCAGTCTACTCAGCCTGTCCTCATAATCCAACCCTCTCAACTCTGGAATCAACCGAGTGAATCTCCTCTGCACCCCCTCCAGTGCTAGTATATCTCTTCTCAAGTAAGGAGACCAAAACTGCACACAGTACTCCAGGTGTGGCCTCACCAGGACCCTATACAGCTGCAGCATAGCCTCCCTGCTTTTAAACTCCATCCCTCTAGCAATGGCAGACAAAATTCCATTTGCCTTTTTAATTACCTGCTGCACCTGCAATCCTACTTTTAGCGATTCATGCACAAGGACACCCAAGTCCCTCTGCACAGCAGCGTACTGCAGTTTTTCACCATTTAAAACATAGTCCATTTTGCTGTTATTCCTACCAAAATGGACAACCTCACACTTATCAACATTGTACTCCATCTGCCAGACCTTTGCCTACTCACTTAGACTATCTATATCCCTCTGCAGACTTTCAGTGTCTTCTGCATACTTTGCTCTACCACTCATCTTAGTGTCATCTGCAAATTTTGACATACCACACTTAGTCCCCAACTCCAAATCATCTATGTAAACTGTGAAGAATTGTGGTCTCAACACTGATCCCTGAGGCACAGCACTAGCCACTGACCGCCAACCAGAAAAACACCCATTTACCCCTAGTCTTTGCTTTCTACTGGTCAACCAATCCTCTATCCATGCCAATACATTACCTGTAATACCATGCAACTTTATCTTATGTAGCAGCCTTTGGTGTGGCACCTTGTCAAATGCCTTCTGGAAATCCAGATACACCACATCCACAGGTTCCCCATTGAGGACATTGCTTGCATGGTGGACAAAGAATTCCACCAAATTAGTTAAACATAACCTACCTTTCATGAACCCATGCTGGGTATTCCCAATGGGACAATTTATATCCAGATGTCTTGCTATTTCTTCTTTAATGATAGATTCAAACATTTTCCCCACTACCGAAGTTAAGCTAACTGGCCTATAGTTGCCTGCTTTTTGTCTACTTCCTTTTTTAAACAGTGGCGTCACATTGGCTGTTTTCCAATCTGCAGGAACCACCCCAGAGTCTGGTGAATTTTGGCAAATACCCTGGGATGCATTTCATCAGGGCCAGGAGACTTGCCTACCTTTAGCCCCATTAGCTTGCCCAGCACTGCCTCCTTAGTGATGATGATAGTTTCTCAGTCCTCACCTGCTATAACCTTCTTGCCATTAGTTTTCGGCAGTTATTTGTGCCTTCCACAGTGAAGACCAACACGAAATAACTGTTTAATGTCGCAGCTATTTCCTCATTCCTAGTTATTAAATTGGCCTGCTCATCCTCTAAAGGACCAATGTTTACTTTTGCCACTCTTTTACAATTTACATATTTATAGAAACTTTTGCTGCCTGTTTTTATATTCTGAGCTAGTTTACTCTCATAATCTATCTTACTTTTCTTTATAACATTTTTTGGGGCTTTCTGTTGACCTTTAAAAATTTCCTAGTCTACTAGTTTCCCACTACTCTTTGCTTTTTTGTATGTGTTTTTTTTTCAAATCTGATACTTTCCTTTATTTCCTTAGAAATCCATGGCTGGCTATCTCTTTTCCCACAGTTCTTCCTTATCACTGGAATATACTTCTGCTGAGCACTGTGAAAAATGACCATGACCAAACAGTATCTCTCCGTCACGGGCATTATTCACATCCATTTCAAAGCCATCGACAACTGTTAACTTGACCATTTCAACAACATACAAGATGTTACAGCACACGTGCAAACACTGACTGATGGGCATACAATGTCTCATTCCTAACATGCAATCCAAACAACAAAAAGAGGCATGAAATGTAAATGTGAAGGTGAGCCATTAATTTAACTGCAGCGAAACATGGAGTGTATTGACAGCCATTTAAACGGTATCGCACTTTATGTGACATCTAATTTGAATGGTAGGTAACTTGAAAAGAACTGAAGGAAGATGTTAAGTATTTTTTTGCAAAAAAGTGGCAAAAATCTCCTTAATTCTGATACTGAGGAATCTAAATTCTAATTTTAAGTTTCAGCAGTGCCGTTCCCATCATTCTTCGCTCGCCCTGCCCAACCCTCAGTCACTCCCCTCCTCACCATCTCGCCTTGCTCAGCCGATTTATAAACGTAGGAAACGATCTCTGTGTGAAGGAGCTGGAAGAGAGCCTCGTCTGCCATCTCCTGCCTGTTCATATTACAGCCAGTGTCTCCAGGCCGCTCGACTCTAACTCACGGCCGTTCAGCGCTGGCTCGAGCCCGGCCGGGCCCGGTTCCCATGCCAACTACACGGGTACGGGGAGGGGGGCGGGGGAAACGGGGGTAATGCGTCACTTCCTGATGCACGGCTCCTCTGCAATGTCCTGAATGAACGCAACTGTCGTTCAATGGATTCACGTCCAGTGACAATGCTTTCCCCGTTCCGTGCAATTAAAGTCAAAATGAAGTTCTGATAATCAACCCGAAATGTCAACTCTTCCTCTCTCTCTACAGATGCAGAGTATTTCAAGCGTTTGCTGTTTTCATTCCAGATTTTCCACAGCATTTTGCTTCTGTCTATGTTTTAAAACATTTCCAAACTGTATCTCTTTTATTACTAAGTTGCGCAGCCCAACAGACGAAACGAGTTTCCCGTTACGCATCATAAATATAGTTGCAAAATGGTGAATGTTGTCATTCCTTCGAAATTTCAGAATGCCTGGAAAAGACACCGCAACACTGAAATGGATCACTTGGTGGCGACATTCGACACATAACGCGAAAAGTCAACCTGCACCAAATCTTGAGCTAACCACTGAAAACGCATCCTGCCCGTCCAGCTTCTCCCAGCCCTGCATCAAAAAGTAGTGAAAAAGGCGAGGCCATTCATTCCTACTATCTCCATTCAGTCGATTGTGACTCTACTGGTCATAAAAGAAAACTGGTCACTGTGTAACCAAGCCGCAATTTCCAGTTTCAACGATTCAGATTCCTACATTCAGGCTGAGTAGAGACCCCGCTGTCAAGATGTAAAATTCGCTTATACCATCTTTTAATCCTTCTACCAATTTATTATTTTAAATTTATCACCAAGGAAATGGCTCCTTCCTATTAATTCTATCTAGCCACCTCACTTGTTTTATACAGCCCACAATCTCTCCTGTTCTAACATTGTTAAAGTGAAGGTCACTTAGCTAACTTAGCTGGATGGTTTACAATACAAAATAACACCAACCGTATGAGTTCAATTCCTTCTCCTGGCTGAAGTTACTGTGAAGAACCTTCCTTGACCATTGCCTCGTCTGAGGCATGGTGACCCCATGGTTAAATCACCTCCAGGCCTCTCTCTCTCTAATAAGAGTGCAATATCAGGCTGACCTTTTTTTAAAATCTTTGTGAAATATTAGCAGAGATACAATCATAGGAAATATTCCACACGAACTGTAGATGATGGTTTAGATGTTGATCTAATCTAGTAATTATACTTCCTATAAAACTCCAGTGTTAAGCCAAGTCTCCTCATCCCCAATAGTTGGGTTGTCCAACAGAATTCAGCCCGCCAGGTTGCTGGATGGGGGCATTATCCAACCTGGAAACTTAGGGGTCAAAATACAAGAATGGAAGGAACCTTGCACTTCTCCAATCAGGTGAGCTTATCAGCGCCAAATGTGGAAAAGAAGCAGTCTGCTACTGGGGGAGCATTGACCAGTGTAAGGTGGGTTGTTTATTTTTTGGTTTAGCAAACGTACATTCTCTTATAGGGTGCTTGTAGAACAGTGGTAATGTCCCTACCTTTCAGCTAGGTGGCCTGGGTTTAAATCCCACCCGCTTCTCGAGGTGTGTCATAACACATTCCCCTGGCTAATGTTCTAAAAAGCGCTATTGTGGCACAATGGTAATTCTAATCCTAAACCTTCCTCTTGGCCAGAAGGTCCAGGTTAAAGTCCAACATGCCCTAGATGTGTATCCTAACATGTCCGACCAGATTCATTAAAATAACTGCATTCACCTACAACAACACCTGCAAGTTCTCCTCCAAGCCACTCAGCATACTGACATGGAAATATATCACCGTTTCTTCACTGTCACAGGGTCCACACCTTGGAATTCTCTCCCCAAGGGCATTGTGGGTCAACCTACAGCACATGGACTGCAGTAGTTCAAGAAGGCAGCTACCACCTTCTCAAGGGAAAGTAGGGCTGGACAGTAAATGCTGTCCCAGCCAGTGAGGCCTATGTCCCAAAAGTGAATTAAAAAAAGGTAACCTACTTCCAATTCCCAGTTTTGTACTAAGCTCATGTAAGTTCAGTTTGGAGTGTAAGACAACAAAGGCAAACACAAGGTCAGTGTTAGTTAAACTCAATCCAGTATCTTGATGGCAGTTTCTACTCCCTTTCCAAGTGATGGAAACTGAGTGTCGCATCAAGGAGCCCCAGAAAAACTGGAATCAATAGGAATTGGGGCAAACTCTACACTTGTTGGAGTCATAGATCGCACAAAGAAAGCTGGTTGTTGTTGTGCAGGTCAGGCATCTCAGCTCCAGGACATGTCTGCAGGAGTTCCTCAGGATAGCATCCTAGGTCTAACCATTTTCAGTTGCTTCATCAGTGACCTTCCCTCAAACATAAGGTCAGAAGTGGAGATGTTCACCGATGATCACACAATGTTCAGCACCATTCGCTACTGAAGTGGTCCGTGTTCAAATGCAACAAGGTTTGGCCAATATCCGGGGTTGGGCTCACAAGTGGCAAATAACATTTCTGCCATACAAATGCCAAGCAATGACCATCTCCAATAAAAGACAATCTAACCACTGCCCCTTGACACTCAATAAGTGTTACCATCGACCAGAAACTCAACTGGACTCCCCAAATAAATACCGCGGCTAGAAGAGCAGGTCAGAGGCTAGGAATACTGTGGCGTGTAACTCACCTCTCACACCCCAAAGCCTATCCACCATCCACTAGGCCCAATTCAGGAATGTGATGGAATACTCCCCATTTGCCTAGAGGAGTGTCGTTCCAATAACACTCAAGCTGCTTGACATCACTCAGGACAAAGCAGCCTGCATATCAAAAAACATCCACTCCCTCCTCTGCCTACAGTCAGTAGCAGCAGCATGTACCATCTACAGGATGCACTGCAGAAATGCACCAAAGATCCTTAAACAACACATTCCAAAATTTTAACCTCTTCCATCTAACAGCAGCAGATACATGGGAGTACCACCACCTGCAAGTTTTCCTCCAAGCCTGTCACCATCCAGACTTGGAGGTATATTTTCACCCTGTCTCTGTTGCTGGGTCAGAACCCTAGAACTCCCTCCTTAACAGTATTGTAGGTCTTACTACAGCAAGTAGACTGCAACAGTTCAAGAAGGCAGCCCACCACCACCTTCTCAAGCAACTAGAGATGGGCAATAAATGCTGGTCCAACCATTGATGACCATGTCCAATGAGTGAATAAAAAAAGAACAGCAATATATCAAGTCAGGATAGTGAGTGGTTTGGAGGGAACTTGCAGATGGTAGTGTTCCGCCGTATCTGTGGCCCTTTCTCCTTGTGATAATGGTTGTGTGTTTTGGAAGGTGCTGTCAGAGGAGTCATGGTGAATTTCTGCAGTCGTTCTTATAGGTGGTACACAATGCTGTTACTATACGTTCGAGGTAGAGGGAGTGAATGTTAGTGCACGTGTTGCGAATCAAGTGGTCTGCTTTGACTTGAGTGATGTGGGCGCTGCATTCATCCTGTCAAGTGGATCGTTTTCCATCAATCTTTTCACTCTTGCCTTGTACATTGTGAACAGGCTTTAGGGTGTCGAGAGGTATGTTGCTCGGGTCGTTAGTTTCTGATCTGCTCTTGTAGCAACAGCACATGGCTAGCCCACTTCAGTTTCTGGTCAATAGTAACCTCCAGATTGTTGATAGTGGTGGTAAAGCCATTGAATATGAAGGGGCTGTGCTGCTTGGTAACTTTTAGAGGTAATTTTTTGCGATTTACCTTGTTAAAAAATATATCAAACTCCTCTGACATTGATTTTCTTTGTTATAAATTCGCGCTTAACTTGGAGCCACACCTCACTGGCTCCTTACGTGAAAAAAAATTCCTGAGACGTGACAGGAAGGTTTCTGAGGAAGGGTCACCGGACCCGTAACGTTAATTCTGAATTTTGTTTTCATCACACATGCTGCCAGACCTGCTGAGCTTTTTCGGCAACATCTGTTTTTGTTCCTGAAACACGAACCCTGCCCGACTCTGCAGCAGCAGTCTGCCAGGTACACTCAGGCACTCCTCAATAGGAGACCACTGATTGGCCATTGCCCTTGCCGGCGGCTATTTGATTGGACGTTGTTCCAGGGATCGCTCATCGTTGATTGGCGCGTCGGTCTGCCCATCACTAACTTTAGGCCGGTCGTTTGGGGAAGGGGTGGGGCCTGGCCTGTTCCCAGAGTGCTGTGCGCACGGCGGCGAGGGAAAAGATGGCGGTGGCGGTGCGAAGTTTACAGGATCAACTGGAGAAAGCGAAGGAAAGTTTGAAGAATGTGGACGAGAACATTCGGAAACTGACCGGCCGGGATCCGAACGACCTCAGGTGCCTGCCTCTCAGCCTACGACACCTCAGACTTGGCTCTCAGGGGCTCGGGATTCTCCGCTTTATATCCACTGGGCCGCCAGGTGGTCGGGCCCGGGCTTCTCCCGCGGTAGGAGGGTTAAGCGCCGAGACGAAACGGGAAGGGAGAGTTGGAGGCCGAGCCCCGGGACTTGCCCAAGATTGGCTGCGGCGGGATCCCACTCCTTGGTCCGTCTGACCGCCTCTCTCAGGCCCGTGCCTTGTCTCTTGGGCCCTGCCGCCTCCCGGCAAGCGGCCCCATGGCCTGCCCAATCGCGGAACTCACCAGCGGAGGAATGCCCCACCTGTGGAGGGGTGGGCGATTATCTTAAGTGAACGGAAGAAGTGGTGAAAGGGCATCAACCCCATTCAATGGCCACGACTTTCAACACATTTTGACGATCGAAACGTGCAGAACGCCCTCCCCTTGCACCGCTGTGAAATTCTCCCTTCGCTTTTCGCGGTTACTAACAGATTCCCGCGTTTCAGGACCTCACTTTCTTCCCGCCGCAGAATCAAGTCACGACATTTAAAAGAATCTTAGTAATTAAGAGGTGTATTCGTAATTAGCCACATTTCGGGGCAGCCACTTGTAAACCAGGGTGTCTCATTACGACCGTTTCCACTTAATTCAATACACGGCGACCAAAGATAAATGTGAACAGTAGGTGGGATTTTCTGCAGAAAGTATCGAGTCACTTCTCCACTGTGTACCAAAACACCACTAATAAATTAGTTCTCCTGGTTTTAGTACATTCATTAATTTATTGATTGATTTTATAATGTCATGAAGTTTTGAGATTTGTAACATACTGCAGAATGATAGCAAGTCAGACTCTGTTTTGTCCCTCATCAATCCTAAAATAGGAAGTGGAAAACTACTGAATGCAAAATAACAATTTCCTCCCTGCCCCATCCCCATTCCAAAGCTCATATGTTTTCTGGAATAACTCGAGAGCTGAGTCTTGGCTAATTTGACATCACCTCAGTTCTTGATGTATTTCTCACCTTTGAAGAATTAGGCTATCTTTCTGTGTTAAAGATCTTTTTTAAAATGTTGGATGAGTGCTTTTAAAAAGGACACTATAATTGTAATTCAATAAAGCCTAGAGTGATGACTGCAGTTTAAAGGCAATAAAGGGCTTTATTGTGGTAGAGTGACCAAGGACTGTTGATCCATATTTGCATATGGTGGCCGACTGATTGGGAGGAATGGACAAAATCCACCTGATCAATAACAAAAGCACAAGGATTTCGGTACCAAGTGCATGTTAGGGTTTAGTTTAAACAAATAGTTTAGCTTTTTGCAATGCATTTTAGTAATTTGTTTCTCAAAAATGACTAGGTGGCTTTCTTGCCAGTATTTGGCCTGAGCCATCTGGCTTCTGTATTTTCAATGGGCAGATGTTAAGACACCAAGGTGGATCATAAGGTCTACCAGGTTAACCTCATCCTTTGAGATTATGTTGAGAGGCATTACATTTGAGAATTGTACAAGAATTTGTGGAGTAGTAATGGAACTGACCAGGCAGGAGTGGGTAGAGATCTTGTTGCATTCCTATTATTAAAGGTAATAGGAATAGCAACAAGAAAGGAGAAAGTAAGTGTGTTGTGATATAGTGGTAGAGAAAGCGTAAGTGGCCAACTGTATCCAAAGCCTTGAGCTCAAGAGAAGGAATTCATTGTGGTCATTGACCATAAACAGGATTGTCCCCACTCAGAAGAGATTTGAGTGCTAAGTCAAAGGGAGGCAGACGATAAGAGGAAAATTTCTTCCATTTATTTCTTTGTTTGCCATTTCATCCTGTTGAATTGAAAGGTGTTTTGCAGTGGATTGTTGCTGGTTTACGGTTATTCTTGTTTAATATGACATTATGCATCACTTACTAAATCCTTATTTCCTAATCAAAAAGGCAAGTGGTGATTTTTGAGCTATACATTCCCTTCTGTGAGTGAAGGTCATAGATGTTAGCTAACAGTTGCAAAAGATGTTCTCACTTTCACAATATTTCTTATAGTTTACTGTACAAAATCCCCTACTTGGGTATATCACTGGCTTTATTGCATGTTAATTCAAATTTATTTTTGAATACAGGCCCGGCCAAGCTAGGCGGTTATCCATCGCAGGTCCTGGTGGAGGTAGGGGACGTGGGCTTGGATTACTTAGGTAAGATTGAAATTCATTACGTTTCCTTAATACCTTTTACGTTTTCACTTGATAGAATGAAATCTCTTGCTATGTTGTACATCTTAAATTTTAAAGGATTTGCATTTATTTTATGTAAATGGCAAAGTAAGATTCAAACTTAGGATGTAATTTTATTACATCTTATTGGCATATGCTTTTAGCTTTAGTTTGTAATTTAACGTGTACTAGGAATTCTGTGAAATTTTGGTTTGTAATTTGGTCGTAGAGATATACAGCACGGAAACAGACCCTTAGATCCAACTTATATAGGATATCTGGTCAGCATAGATAAATCCAGTCCCATTTGGCAGCATTTGGCTCATATCCCTCTAAGCCCTTCCTGTTCACATATGCATCCAGATGCCTTTTAAAAGTTGTAATTGTCCCAACCCCTCCACTTTCTCTGGCAGCTCATTCCACATAAGCACCCCCCTCTGCATGGAAAATGTAGCACTTTTAGGACCCTTTTATATTTTTATACTGTCTAGTTTTGGACTCGTCTTTCTTCTGAACCCTTTCAAGTACCATAACATCCTTCCAAAGGAGGGAGAATCGAATTGCACACAATACAAAAGCTGCAGCATGACCTCTCAACTCCTATACTCAATGCACTGACCTATAAAGGTAAGCAAACCAAATGCCTTCCTCACTATCCTATCTACCTGCAACTCCACTTTCAAGGAACTCTGAAGCTGCACTCAAGGTCTCTTTGTTTAGTAACACACCCCGGATCTTGCCATTAAGTGTATAAGCCCTGCCCTTATTTGCCTTTCCAAAATGCTGTACCGTACATTTTTCTAAATTAAACTCCATCTGCTACTCCTTGGCCCACTAGCCCATATGATTAAGATCCTGATGTACTCTGAGATAACCCTATTTGTTGTCCACTGCACCTCCAATCTTAGTGTCACCTACTAACCATACCCCTTATATTCACATCCAAATCATTAATATAAATGACAAAATGTAGTGGGCCCAGCTTGTGAGACACGGCCAGTCACTGGCCTTCAGTCTGAAAAGCAACCCTCCCCCACCATTGTCTGTCTTCTACCTTTGAGCCAATTCTGTATCCAAGTAGCTAATTCTCCCCGTATTCCACATGATCTAACCTTGCTAACCAGTCTACCATGAGGAACCTAGTTGAATGCTTTACTGAAGTTCATATGGATCACATCCACCATTCTGCCGCCCTCAATTCTCATTGTTACTGCTTCAGAAAATTCAGTCAAGTTAGTGACAGGTGACTTCCCATGCACAGAGCCGTGTTGACTATCCCTAATCCCTCTATGCCTTGCCAAATACATGTAAATCCTATCCCTCAGGATTCCCTCAACAACTTGCCCACCACTGATGGCAGACTTACCAATTCCCTGGCTTTTCCTTAGCACCTTTCTTTGATAGTGGCACAGCGCAAGCCAACCTCCATTCTTCTGACACTTCACCTCTGACTATCAATACAAATATCTGAGCAAAGGTGGGCCAGCAATCTCTTCCCTCACTGCCCACAGAGTTCTAGATTACACCTGATTAGATGCCGGGGATTTATCCACCTTCATGCGTTTTAAGATGTTCAGCACCACCTCCTGTGTAATATGGACACTTTAAGATGTCACTATTTATTTTCCCACATTCTTTGTCTTCTATATCGTTCTTCACAATAAACACTAATGCAAAATACCCATTTAGTATCTCCCCATCCCCTGCTGTTCGACGCATGGGTGGCTTTGTTGATCTTTAAGGGGCCCTACTCCCTCCTACTTTTGTCTTTAATATATTTGTAGAATCTTTTTAGATTCTCCCCAATCCTATTTGCCGATGCTATTTTATGTCCCCTTTTTGCCCTCCTGATTTCTCTCAAGTATACTTCTACTGCCTTACACTCTAACAATTTGCTCGATCCCTGCTGTCTGTACCTAACCTATCTCCTTTTTCTTAACCAAAACCCCAATTTTTCTAGTCATCTAGCATTCCCTACACCTACCAGCCTTGACCATCACCCTTATGGGAACATACTGTCTCTAGACTCGTTATCTTATTTTTGAATGCTTCCCATTTTCCAGCCATCCCTTTACCTGCGAACATTCGCCCCCAATCGCCTTTTGAAAGTTCTTGCCTAATATCGTCAAAATTGACCTTCGTCCAATTTAGAATTTTGTCTTTTAGATCCAGTCTTTCTTTGTCCAACACTTCTAAAACTAATAGGATCATGGTCACTGGCCCCAAAGTGCTCCCCCCACTGACACCTCAATCACCTGCCCTGCCTTATTTCTCAAGAGTAGGTCATGTTTTGCACCTCCTCTGGTAGGTTCATCCACATACTGCATAAGAAAATTTTCTTGAATAAAATTAACAAATGCCTCTCCATCCAAGCCCTTAACACTATGGCAGTTCCAGTCTACCTTCGGAAAACTTTAAAATCCCCTACCATAACCATCCTATTATTCTCAGACATCCTTACAAATTTGTTTCTCAATTTCCCACTGGCTATTAGATGGTCTATAGTGCAATCCCAATAAGGTGATCTTCTCTTTCTTACATCTGTTCTACCCAAATAACTTCCCCAGAGTATTCCCAGGAATATCCTCCATAAGTACAGCTGTAACGTTATCCTTAATAAAAATTGCCGCTCCCCTTTCTATCGTTCCTATAGCATCTATATCCTGGAACATTAAACTGCCAGCACTGTCCATCCTGAGCCATGTCTCTGTAATTGCTGAGATATCCAAGTCCCGTGTTCCTAACCATGCCGAGTTCATCTACCTTACCTGTTAAGCTTCTTGCATTGTCCTTTGCTTTGTTCCTACCTGCCTTGACTGTTTGACTTGCTCCTCCTCCCAACTGTATCAGTCTCAGACCGCTCTCTTTCCTCAGTGTCTCCCTGGGTCCCACCTGCCACCCGCCCACCCTTCCTAGTTTAAATCCTCCCGAGCAGCTCTACCAAATCTCCCCACCGGTATATTAGTCTCCTTCGGATTTGGGTGCAATCCATCCTCCTTATACAGGTCACTTCTATCCCAGATGATCCAAAAATCTGAATCCTTCTCCCCTACACCAGCACCTCAGCCACACATTCATCTGCTCTATCCTTCTTTTCCTACTGGCAGCAGGAGTAATCCAGATATTGCTATCCTTGAGGACCTCCCTTTTTAAATTTCTGCCTAACTTCCTATATTCCCTCCTCAGAATCTCGTCCTTCTCCATGAGTTCCAATGTGTGCAACAGCTTTATACGGGTCCCTCTCGCCTTTGAGTATATTCTGCACCCTCTCCAAGATACCCTTGATCCTGGCACCGGAGAGGTAACACACCACTCTGATGTCTTGCTGTTGGCTGTAGAACCGTCTGTTTGTGCCTCTGACTAGAGAGTCCTCTATCACTATCAACCACTTGGAGCCTGCTATACCCCTTGTTACATTAGAGCCAGTCTCAGTACCAGAAACCCCTCTGTCAGTGCTGCATTCCCCTGAGAGTCCATTCCCTGCTCTCTCTCTTTCCCCCCCCCCCCATCCCAAACCAACCCTACATTTTCCAAACCTGCTTACTTGCGATAAGGGTGACCATAGGAGACTTCTGCACTACTTTCTTTCCTCTCCTACCTTTCCTGGAGGTCACCGATCTACCTGACTATCTTCAGTTTATCTCCCTTCCTGCAGTTGCCATCCACCACACCCCCGGCTCCCATAAATTCTTCTTTGCCTCCAACTGCAATCCCAGCTGATCAATGCAACCAAGCACACTTCCTGCAGACGTAATCATTAGTAACATGGAAACTCTCACTCATCTCCCACATCCGACAAGAAGAGCACATTGTTAAGTTGCAAAGATGATCTTTAGTCGAGCAATCTGCAGACCCAGAAAATAGCATTCTTCCTGCTGCAAAAACACTGCTGCAGGCCAACTTAGTATGTATGTTTTACATTTTAATCCAGACAGATCTCAATAAAAAAACATAATAAAAAATACATACTCACTATTGCAGATTTACAAAATAAAACTAACCACTTCGCTGTTTCCCTGCCTGTGATCTCCCCGCACAGTTTCCTTAAGGTCAGGTGTGAGTTTCGCTGTTTATTTTCTTAGATAAACTCCTATGTCCAGAGGAGAGAATTTTTTTAAAAAGGTTGCACCAACTAACTGGACTGTTATTTTCTTGTTTAAATAGACGTGGACTCTCTGACAGCGGAGGAGGTCCCCCAGCTAAACAGAGAGATTTAGATGGGGCACTCAGCAGGTATCTTATCTATATCATTAAGTCTAATGTCACATTGGAAGAGTTTATTCTTGCAGACAACTGCATAAGCAATACAGTTTAAAAACAACTATTTGTTGTACTGACTTGTGTTAGTGTTTTGTATATGTTTAATTTTGAGTATTCTGTCCATAAGTGAAGTAGAGATGCTGAGGTGAATTCTTTAAGTAAATTCAAACAAGTGGCCCAGTATGTACCATATCTATCTTGACAAAAGAGTAATCTGAATTTCCACAGAAGAATCCTTATGGCATCTTTTCAAAGTGTAAACTTAATTGACTGAAGAATACACACAAATTGGGCAAGTGTTTATTCAGTTACTTTACTCTACTCTTGACACAAATATGCATGTTTTTAACAATGTTTTCCCACGTGTTATCCAATACATTCAGTAACATCATGGAAATGTACAACACAAAAGGAAGCCATCAATCTCTCTCCAGTCCAATTCCAGTTACCAGCGCTTAGCCCATAACCTTTCTCTTATTCACTCAAGGGGCATGGCCCAAAGGACAGGTGACTCAACCACGTTGTAGTGGGTCTTAAGCCTCATGCAGGCCATACCAGTTAAGAATGGCGGTCTCCTTCCCTTGAGGATATTGGTGAACAAGATGGGTTTTTCCTGAGAATTGCAGTAGTTTCATGGTAATCATTTCACCGTTAATTGCAGATTTTTACATTTTTATTCAGACTCACCATCTACTGTGATGGGATTCAAACCTGGGCCTCTGGGTTAGTAGTTTAGCGATTAGTACCATTTGGCTGTTGCCTCCCTCTAAGCTATTAAAGTACTCATGCTTTCTCAATTGTATTTTCTACCTGTTAATCTACCTTCAGGGATCTGTCAATGTGCTCACCAAGGCCCCTTTGTTCCTCTAATTAAATCTAATCTTTTTTTGTTCTCTTTCTTCAGTCATGGCTGTAATAGCAATTTTATTAAGGGAATGTCAAAATTATCTTGGAATTTTGTCATTTTGAACACTTCACACTTCAACCTATTAATTCTCCTAAGTCTGCTTTGACTCACCTTTTGATAGAGTAAAGTCTCTGACTTAATTTGTTGTAGAATTAATATGCAGGAGGAGACAATTGTGTGGTGGTAATATCACTGAAATAGTAGACCAGAATAGGGGAACACTGGTTCAATCCTGCTGTATCAGTTTCAATTAAATAATTGAATTAATAAAAGAAAAACATAAAGCTGTTTTCAGTAATGGTGATATGAATCTAAAATCAATTGTTAGAAAAACCCATTCGGTTTACGAATGCCCTTTCAGGAAGGATTCTGTGAATCCTACCTATTCTGGCCTCCATATAACTCCAGATCCACAGTAATGTGATTGGAAGTTTCAGAGTCAAAGAAGCCACTTGGTTCAGATAGTTAATGGGCAGCAAATCCTGTTTTTCCACCGAGTCCTGCATTATGTACCCTTTAAATCCTTTACTCCGAAGGATTTAATCATCTTCTGTTATAAACATTTTACGTTCGGGTCCCAACTGTTTCTGTGGCAGTGAATTCGACAGGCTGATTTCTCCTCCTCTCAATCTTATGGCCTGCCCTCATATCCTTAGGTTATAACCCCTGGTTCTGGATTCCCTTGTCATCGGGAGCATCCTTCCTGCATTTACCCTGCCTAGTCCTGTTTAAAATTTTACAGGTTTCTATGAAACCTTGCAACATTCTTCTGAACGCTAGTGAAATATGATCCCAAATGATGACGTGTCTCTCCATTCATCCGTCCTGCCTTTCCAAGAATCAGAATGGTAGGCTTTTGTTGACTTCCCTTCCTAGACAGGACACCTTTCCTCAGGTTAGGAGACCAAAACTCTGTGCACTGCTCCAGACCTTGTACAACTGCAGCAAGATATTCCTGCTCTTGTACTCAAATCCTCTCGCTATGAAAGCTGACATACCCTTTGCTTTGTGCACCATCTGCTGCACCTGCATGCTTGCTTCCAGCTACTGGTGTATGAGGACACCCAAGCCTCTTTCTGTAGTCTGTCTCATTAAATTATGCTTCATCTGCAATGTATTTGCCCACTCGCCCAATTTGCCCAAATCAAACTGAAATTATAAACAACAAAAACTTACATATGCTGGTGAGGAAACTATTAAGCTAGAATGCATTTTCTGGGGTCTAAACTGCTTTGAAAGTGGCCTAATCTGCGACTACGTTGAAACTCTATAATTGTCAACCCTAATTCTGTTCAATTCTTTTTAACTTGGATCGTTTTCTGTTTTCACTAAAAACCCCCGTGTTGTTCTTGTATGTATTTGCATTTTCGTGTGGACTTTTTTCAAAACATCTTTCCGCAAACTGATTTCATTTGATAAGATATATTGTTAGCTTGAACCTTGCTACCTACATTTCTTTTTAAAATTGACACCAGCGTCACCAACTTGATGTCACCTACTGCCCGTCCATGTTTCCCTTGTACAATAATTCATCTTTCATGAACACTTCAAAGGGCAGTTAAGTCAATTGAAACATTGCAAGATTTGAGTGTACGTAGGCCAGGGCTGTCTTGTGTCCTAAAGACAATCATAAACCAATTGTGATTTTTTTTTTTTTTAAAAATATAGCAGATGTGAGATTTCTGGTCACTCTTACTGATACAAACACTTTGCAGGTTTTAAAATTCCAAACTGCCATAATGGGATTGGACTTGTGGTCTATGAAAAATAAGTTCATGTCTTTGGATGATGTGTGTGTGGAACTGCAGGAAATGGGGGAAATAATAAAATTAATATTTTGCATCAGTGTTTACTGTGGAGAAGGATGTGGAAGCTAGGGAGCTTGAGGAAATAAGTAACAACATCTGGAAAAATGTCCATAATGCAGAGGAGGTGGTGCAAAACATCTTAATGCATAAAAGTGGAAAGATCATAGATAATCATAGTGTGGAAACAGGCCCTTCGGCCCAACAAGTCCACACCAAACCTCAGAGCATCCCACCCAGACCCGTCCCTCTATAACCCACAATCTACACTGCCCTGAACACTACAGGCAATTTAGCATAGCCAATCCACCTAATCTGCACATCTTTGGACTGTGGGAGGAAACCAGTGCACCCGGAGGAAATCCACACAGACACAGGGAGAATGTGCAAACTCCACACAGACAGTCGCCCGAGGCTGGAATGGAACCCGGGTCCCTGGCACTGAGGCAGCAGAGCTAACCACTGTGCCGATCCCTGGGCCCTGATCAGGTGTACTCCAGAACTTCGTGAGAAGCTAGGGAAATGATTGCTGGGCCCCTTGCTGAGATATTTGTATCATTGATAGCCACTGGCGAGATGCTGCAAGACTGGAGGCTGGCTGACATGATGCCATTATTTATTAAGGTGATAAGGAAAAGCCAGGGAACTATAGACTAGTGAGCCTGACATCACTGGTTGCAAGTTGTTGGAGGGATCCTGAGGGACAGGATTTATATATATTTTCAAAAGCAAGAACTGCTTAGGGATAGTCAACATGGCTTTGTCTGTGGGACATTGTGTGTCACCAATTTGGAGTTTCCTTTTGAAGTAACAAAGGACTGAAGGCAGTGGTGGACATGATCTGTATGGACTTCGGTAAGGCGTTTTGACAATGTTCTGCATGGTAAACTGGTTAGCAAGATTAGATTATGTGAAATACAAGGAGAATTAGCTATTTGGATGCAGAACTAGCTCAAAGGTGGTGGTGGTGGTGGTGGAGGGTTGCTTTTCAGACTGGAGACCTGTGACCAAGGATTGGTGCTGGATCCACTTTCTTTTTTTGTCATTTTATTTTAATGATTTGGATGTGAACTTTAGGGTATGGTTAGTAAGTTTGCAGATGACACCAAAATTGGTGATGTAGTGGACAGCAAAGAAAGTTGCCTCAGTACAATGGGACCTTGATCAGGTGGGCTGAGGAACAGTAGATGGAGTTTAATTTGGATAAATGACGTGCTGCCTTTTGGAAAAGCAAATCAGACAGGATGTGTGCACTTAATGGTAAAGTGCTGGGGAGTGTTGCTGAACAAAGAGACCTTGGAGTGCTGGTTCATAGTTCCTTGAAAGTAGAATTACAGGTAGACAGGCTAGTGAGGAAGGCATTTGGCTTGCTTACCTTTATTGGTCAATGCATTGAATATAGGAGTTGAGAAGTCATGTTGCGGCAATTCTGCTCTCCCTCCTATAGGAAGGATGTTATGGTACTAGAAAGGGTTCAGGGTTCGAGCTACAAGGAGAGGCTGTAAAGGCTAGGGTGAATTTTTTTTTTTTTCCTGGAATATCAGAGGCTGAAGGGTGACCTTATAGAAGTTAATAAAATCATGAGGGCCACAGGTACAGTGAATAGTCACGTCTTTTTTTTTTCCAGGGTAGCGGAGTCCAAAACTAGAGGGCATAGGTTTAAGGTGAGAAGGGAAAGATATAAAAGAGATCTAAGGGACAACTTTTTCATGCAGAGGGTGATACATATATGGAATGAGATGCCAGAGGACGTGATGGAGGCTGGTACAATTGCAACATTTAAAAGGCATCTGGGTGGCTATATGAATAGGAAGGATTTGGAGGGATATGGGCCAACTGCTGACGATGGGACTAGATTGATTTGGGATATAAGGTCGGTGTGGACAAGTTGGACCAAAGGATCTGTTTCCATGCTGTTCAGCTCTGTGTACTATATCAACAATCTTCAGATAGAAAGCTTAGAAGGAAAAACAATCTAATCTAACTTCTTTTTAGATTCCCTTTGCCACGTTGGCCTAGCTTTCCACAAGATGTTATTTGACTGATGTGAATTGACTCAGTCAGTACCCCTTTATTCTACCCAGAACTGCTCCTAAAGTTCATGAATCAGCCCTTCTCCAAGCAACTGTAGTCACACTTTTAGCGCCAGAGTATGGTGCTTTTATTGGTTAGCATGTGACACTGGTAGTAGTCCGAAGACTAGCTTTTTGATGCCTTGCTTAATCTATTTCACGTAATCCTCTGAAACCGAATCCTTTTATCCCTGTCCTCAATGTAATTGGTTTCAATTTGAACTCTGACTGGTGGCCAGTCCCAATTCGCTTTGAGGGCTTGTGTTTGACCTATTATGTATTTTCCAGATGCCAGGGTAGGGGCCATGCAATTCATGGTTTCTCCCAATTTTATGGCCCGCTGCTGTCTCTCTTCAACAATCCAATTCAGCTGCAACAAAGATTTGAGCTTTAAAGCACCACAAAATACTTAATTAAAATGTACTTAATTAATCTCCCCTAAAGCACTGAGGAGCTAATTACAAGATTTTCTGGATTTGAGAGGTTTTGTTATTTGATAATCCCTGTTCCCAACCATGTCCTAAGTTCATCTGTCTTATCTGATAGGCCCCTTGCATTGAAGTAAATGCAGTTCAGTTTCAGTCTTAGCGCATTCTCTACCAAGCTCCCTTCTGCCTTGACTGTTAAACTTGCTCCTCTTACTTTCTGTACCACCCTCAGCCTTTTCTGTTTTCTCACTATTGCTTTGCTTCCACCCTTCCCAAACCACCACTATCAGTATTTTAAGGCCTCCCAAGCAAATTTCTCTGCAAGGATATTAGTCCCCTTCCAATTCAAATTGAACCATCACTCATATATTTTATAGGCATTAGTTACATCAATAGACATACCACTAGCAATGGAAACAATGACAGTTTCACTGGGGTCTTGCTCTTGCTCCAGTAATGCTATCTCCACAGACAACATGCTCAAACTACTGGACCTATGCCTCACCACCCACTTCACTTTCAATGGCCAAATATACAAACAAATCAATGGGACACCCACGGGATCACCTATCTCTGGACTCGTAGCAGAGGCAGTGATGCAAAGACTAGAAAGGACGGCCCTTCCGCTAATCCATCCAAAACTATGGATGTGCTACATGAACAACACCTTTGTCGTCATTAAACGGACTAAACTAGAAGAGACACAAACTTACAAACAACACCCTCACCGGAATAAAATTCACCAGAGAAGAGAAGAACAAACAGCTCCCATTCCTGGACGTCATGGTAGAGTGCAAGACAAATGGGGAACTCCAAATGAAAATACACAGAAAAGGTACACACACGGACCAGGTACTGAACCTTTACAGTAACTATCCCAACACACTCAAACGAAGCTGTGTGCAAACACTATTTAAATGGGTAACAGCACACTGCAGCAACACAGAACTATGCCAAGAAGCAGAAGAATACCTCTTTCAGGTTTTTGAGGATAATGAATATCCAAAAAACAGGGTCAGAAGATGCCTACACGAACAACATCAGGAAGATACCACACACCCCGACACACTCATCACACTACTCTACATCAGGAACACATCGGAACTCCTACAACCGCTAGGTATCAGAGCGGCGCACAAGCCCACATCACCCCTACAACAACTGCCCACCTAAACTAAAGACCCACTCCACGCCATGGACAGGACCAGTGTCATCTATATGATCCCCTGCAGAGACTGAGAAACACTACATCGGACAAACAGGAAGGGAACTAAAAACAAGGGTACACGAACACCAACTGGCTACAAAAAGACACGACCAATATTCACTCATCTCAATCCACATGGATAAAGAGAAGTACCAATTTGACTGGAACAAGCTAAGCAGAGACAGGCACAGGAACTCCTAGAAGCCTGGGCACTCCACGAAGAAAGCCATTAATAAACACAGAACTCGACCCCCATATACACTCCACTACGAAGGAAAACTGGAAGTGAGGCAATGCAGCTCAACGGACTCCAGAGTTTAAAAATCAGGCAGGAAAACACACCGCTGCTTCATCGGAGGCTGCACTGACGATGTTACCCAGCATGGTAACCAAACGCCTGCGGAACATCAAACCAGCTCAACAGGTCATTTCTACCCCTGAAGAGACCCAAATAGTACAAAAATGTGAAACTCGCCGCCGCCGCCGCCACCCCCTCCAACTATGCGTTCATCTACTGTAACCTCCTTGGCTTGAACAGATCTAAAAGCAGAGTTTTTTCTCTCCCCGAAGGGCCAAATTCAGCATGTCTACAGGCCCTTTGGAAAAATATTTTTTTTTTCCTTTTTTTGTTTTTTTTTTGGTCTGTTCAAGTTAAGCCAAGCTATTTTTCTTAGTCTGAACAGATTACTGTAGATCCAAAAATGTCTTTTATCCAAATACCAGTTCATCCTGAAGTTTTTGGATGAGGATTTCCTGACTCGTACAGTATTCCTCAATATTCCATTTCCAAATTCAGTGTTCCCACACTTAACGTTATTCTCTCTGTCAACCACATCCAAGGTGAGAAGTTACTCCACAGCACCACAAAACACTTGGAATGTGACTTGCCATTCCTGCTTCAGCACTGTTTAACAGCTAGCACAAAACCCAGAGTCTGAACCAATTATTCCAGCATTTTCGTTGCCTGCATCTGTGCCCTAGGAATATCTTTGATCATCTTCTTAAATGAATTAACATTTCAGCAAGTTTTCAGAACACCTGTACACAAGTACTGCATGATAGATCTTCTCCACACTGCCATAATAAGTAAACATGTAACTACTTTCAGCTAAGTTCAATAGACGAATGTTAAATTTATATTTTTAATTAGCTGATTTTCTTATTTGTATAGTCTCCTGAATTTCTCTGCTGTGTAATCAGCATGCAGTCTTGCATCTGATCTTACCAAATCATCCCCACCATGCCCATATCACATTTCTGATCAAAAGAACAACAAAGCATCACTGGAAATGTGGAAGCGTTCGCCAAGAGTCTGACCCTTTTTCCTCTGCAAGAGAAGAAAATAAAAAGAATTATTTTATACCACTGTGTACCTCCTGATGATCAAATCATTCTTGGGAGTACTGTGGGTACTGCATATGTCATCCGAATATAGTAGATATTATGTCGACAAAAATCAGAAAATTGGAAGTTTAAATTTTAGTGCAAAATTCCTTATGGACAAAAATGCACTCACTAGAAGTGATTAATGTTTTTGCTGCATGCAAGATAAGTGCTTTAAATTATATTTCAAAAATCCAGTTGGTGCTCTCTTTTACTAGGCTGGGAGATCGTCGGTCTAGGAGAGAGTCACGTCAAGACAGCGACGCAGAGGATGATGAAGATACAAAAAAGGTATCTCTTAATTACAAAATAAAAGCTCTGCTCAATCCTGATTCAGTTGATAGATAAGTGTACCTCTTTATTCATTCAATGAATGTGGAATGTGACGAGGATTTATTTCTCATGCCTCCTCTTCTGGAGGAGATGTGGTGAGTTGGCTTCTTGAACCACTGCAGGGCATGGGATACCCGCAGTGCTGCTGGGGAGTTCCAAGCCTCTGACCTGGCGACAAATAGAAGCGATGATATGCTAGTGGGTGGGGATAGTGTGGGATCTGGACTGGGACTCGCAATGGTAATGTTCCAATGCATCAGCTGCCCTTATCCTTCTAGTTCAAAGTTTTCCGAATCGTTACCCACTGCAACCTTATTTCGTGTTTCGAAAATGATGAAGCTCTTCTTGGTGAGAATGAACGTCTGGTGTTGGGGAAAATTGGGGCAGAACACTGGCAGCTGTAGCTGCCTTAAAAGCTCAGTATAATGGCTAATACAGCCCAGTAAACACTGCAGATGACTGACCTACATCTGTGGGTTTCTCAAAATTGAGAGAACTGTACTATAGATTAGTTGAGCAATATCCTAACACTGACATTGTGACATATGATTCCATGAGTACAACTAAGATATCATTACCATCCCAAGGTAAATCTTATCCTGTGGGTAGGATGCCAATCAATTGAGTTTCTTTCTCCTAATTGTGTTGTGCTGCTTGAATATTGTTGGAACTGCACCTGTCCATTTGACTGGAGAAAATTTTGCTTGTAGTTCATGAACTTTAGAATTTTATAAAGAACAAAATCCTAGACACAAATTGGCTCAACCACAAACTTGCTTATTAAATAAACCTTCTAAACCCTGACATGAAACCTTGGATAGTCTAAATGACACAACATCTTGATCTGGTTCACCCTATTTTAAATCCCTCACTTAAAATCTCATGTTTCCAGCCTGAACCTAATTTAATTTGGTGATGGTTATACCGTTGAATGTAAAGGGGTGATGTTTAGGTTCTGTCTTTTCAAAGATGTTCTTTGACCAGCACATGTGTACCCTAACTGTTTTGGGGGTTGGGATAGTGAGGATGGTCTTTCACATCTGTGGAACTGAACATACCCAGGGATATTGTTGATGATCTCTTAGATATTGCAATAATTATGGAATCATATCGTAGACAATGTCAAGCTATTTCTTAATTAGACTGCAGTGCATGTCTTTGTTTTTGATGCTACCCCACAAATGTAGATAAGGAGGATTTTGCAGGTCTGCTGTTGTGGTGAGCTCTAAGGTAGAAATGATGCCCTGTTCCAATTTCCCTCCCACACTCTCGAGTCATCTTTTCGCTATCCTCATCTATCAGCTCTCGCTGAGGGAGCCATGAATCAGGCTATTCCCAGATCTTTATGGAATTCAATGCAAAGATAACAATATTGACTCCAAAGTTGCCTTTGTAGGCTTCGGCTAGATGAGCTTTTGCAAGCAAGTAGATTTTGGCTATCAGTGAAGAAATCTATCGGAAAAATACCAAAGAACAATGGATGCTGAAATTCCAAAACACAAATTGAAGTTACTGAAGAAACTCTGGCCTGGCAGCATCTGTGGTTAGAAAGAAGACTTAACATATTGGTTCTAGTGACCCTTAGAAATTGATTCTCCAATCGGTTCTGAAGAACTCTTAGGTTCCACTAAAATGTCAACATTATTGAATAGGCTACTGGCAATTGAAGAATGAGCACTTGGAGGTACTGTTACAGAGAATTTTCTCCAGTGAATTGGCTTTTCCCATTAGAGGGTAGTGACAAACTTTTTTGCTGAAATGAAATTAATAATTTCACATTGTTCTTCATAGCCAGCGTTGCAGTCTTCTGTTGTTGCTACCTCCAAAGAAAGAACACGCCGAGACCTTATTCAGGATCAAACGATGGATGAAAAAGGCAAAGAAAGGTATCGCTACTCCACAGACAGTATAGTGCACAGTATTAACTTCTTTGAAATGTATTATGAAAAAGACTGAAAATTTTCTAGTTGATACTTTGCCTCTGCTTCAATTAATATATAAAGTAGGTACAAGGAGGATAAATAACACGTCACTCCTGGGCAAGTGTAATTTAAGAAGGTTCACTATTTCAAATCAGCACTGGTGTAAACTAAAACTGCAGACTGTACATAATCTGATTTTTATTTTTTGTGTGTAATAGTAGCCAAGCAGTTTTACTTGGCCGTGGACACGGAATTCAAAGCTGAACTGAAAGGGGTTTGAACAATTAAGTTGTTAACACATTTTGTTTTCTAAGAATGTCTATTTACTGTTAACTCAGTGTTGTTCATCATCAGTCCTGCTAGAGGAGTATTTAATGGTTAAAAACTCTACAACCCCAGGAATAAATTGTAATCTCAGCGTGTTTGAATTTATTTTGCAGTATACTCTTGATAAACAAATTTTTGGTCCAATTCCAAGACAACAAGTACAAAGTATCTAATTGCTGTCTTTTACTTAATAGGAATCGGCGGATGTTTGGCCTGTTGATGGGTACTCTGCAAAAATTCAAACAGGAATCTAATGTTGCAACTGAGAGGGTATATTTTTCTCTTTATATTTGCTCTTCAGTTTCTGGATCTTGCATCGAGAATTTGGTCCTGATTATTGCAGTACAATAATGGTGTCTGAAAGTACTTCAAATCAAATTTGTGTACAACAGATGTCAGTATGAATCCATTTTGACCACACAAATGCATGTACACAATCTTTGTAACTTTTAAATTATGGCAAACTAGAATATGTCACATACGTTTTGTTCTAATCCCATGCAGCTTTCTGACTCCAGGCAGAAGAAAACTGATTTATTGTATTTGCTGTGAGTTGGTGAGGACCATGAGCATTGGATCTGGACCACTTCAGAGTGACACGGTGTATGAGTTAAATGCAAAATTAATGCAGAGCACCGATTTCCACGCTCACCTTTTATAGTAACTTTAAATTGAAATGCTGAGCCACAGTTTTAATTGGAATCAGAGGTGTAGTGTGCATATTTTAACTGTCTGAGTGGCTCTAAATGATGCTCAGTGAATACTAATTTGGGTTTTGCCAGTCAGGAAGTGTTCCCTGTAGAGAGAGATTTAGTGACAAATAATGATTCAGATCCTAAAAACTCTTGCAAAATATTCTCACTTGGTAAAACAGCCAGCCTGCTAGCTAATCATTGTATCATTCAGTGATGAATTTGAACATTGCCCAAGTGTGAAAGGACAGAGTGCTGGCGTACTGTTTTCTGGTCCCCTAAATCCATTCATAAAACCATTTTGTCTTCAGTTCCTGTCTGAATTGTACTAATGATTTCAGGGGTATTTCTCAACCATTCAAACAAACTTAAATATTTGATGGTGTGCTGAATAAATGTCATGCCAAAAAAATGTTCCTTTGTCCAATGGTGACTCTTGGGCTCACTTTAAGCACCTCAATTAGTGTATTGTTTCTTAGTTTGCAGCTCGTTGTCCAAGACGACATGTAAGTTTACTTAATTATTCTGTACTGCTCTATAATCCATACCTTCATTCCATTGGTTATCTCTGCAGATTTTGGTTGATTCTTCAGCAATTCTATTGATTAGAATCACAAAATTTCACAGGATTAACATAATCTGTGCTGTTTAGATTCAGTTCAAGTGTGACTGAACCTATAGGCTTTATCAAAGAATGTTACTAGCTATGAAATATATATATATGTATACATACACACACACGCAACGCAATGCTAGTATGTTGAATAAGTTATCGGCATACATAAGGACTGATGCAACTAAAAGATTGACCTCTGGTGCCTTTTCAATAATGTCTGTCTAGGAATGACAGTTAAGCCTTGACTGTACATTTAAGTAGAATGTACAGTCTTAATGATGCAGTCAAATGTGGTGATTTTCATAGTTATTACTTGTATTTGAGATGTTAACCTGTGCAGTATTTAGGGGTTGTTTTCTGTTATCAGTGTGATTTGAGAGGAAGCTGGTTATGAAGTTCTGGGGCTGGCATGAAATGACTATCCTGAATTGAATTTTTTTTTTTGATGTGGAGGTGCTGTCGTTGGACTGGGGTGGGCAGAGTCAGTCATGCAACACCAGATTATAATCGGGTGGAGCAGCGCTCCAAAAGTTTAATTTTAAATAAACCTGTTGGACTGTAATCTGGTGTCACGTAATTTGTCGTTT
Source organism: Ginglymostoma cirratum (assembly GCA_024137785.1). NCBI lineage: Eukaryota > Metazoa > Chordata > Chondrichthyes > Orectolobiformes > Ginglymostomatidae > Ginglymostoma > Ginglymostoma cirratum. The sequence continues at coordinate 31,779,054 of JAHRHZ010000133.1, read as the reverse complement.
TATACTTTGTGAGCAGAGTAGAACAGAGCTTGAAAGTTTGAGTTTTAATGCTTTTTTTCACCCACTTACCAACAGCAAAAAAGGCGTCAGGAAATAGAGCAGAAACTTGAAGTGCAAGCTGAAGAAGAACGTAAACAAGTAGAAAATGAGAGGAGAGAATTATTTGAGGAACGTCGTGCTAAACAAACTGAGCTAAGACTTCTAGAACAAAAAGTGGAACTGGCCCAGTTGGTAGGAATTTATGTTGCCTGTATAGAAAATTTGTGAATTTTGCATTCGCTTGATCTTTAATGTTTCTTCCTTTCTCAAACAGCAAGATGTATGGAATGAACATAATTTAAAAATAATCAAATACATCAGAACCAAGACAAAGCCTCATTTATTTTATATACCTGGCAAACATTGTCCAGCTACTCAAAAGCTTTTGGATGAATCACAAAGGAAGATGAATGGTAAGTGTTTTTGCAGTAGAATTACAGACAATGTCTTATCTCAAGCCAAAGAGTTTAAATCATGTAATTTCAGAAATGTAGTTTGCTAAACAAAATAGAATTGAGTTATGGTAATCACTTTTCCAGTATGTCACTAATTCATGTATAGAAGTTGGTCATTCTGCAAGTTCTATGTACAGTTATTCTAAAGAAGGATTAGCAAGTGAGGATATGGATTATTGTGAGTTATCGAGATGCAACGCCAAGTGTGACCCAAGTACAGGCACCCTTTTGAAAATATTCCAATGCAGATGGTGAGTGTGAGTTGAAAATGTAACACAGTGGGTACATGATGACATTTGCAGTTCAGAAGAAATAAAAGGATAACTATTGATAAGAGAATGGTTAGTTGTGTTTGAAAGGGAGAAGGGAGCTTTTTGATGCCTAGATGAAAAGGATTATCTTGAGGTGAAATTTTTTTGTCCTCATTTGGAGTGAGGTGGTAGGGCTGCCAAAATATTGGAACAGTACAATGTCTAGACAGATGTGGGTCTTGGACAGTTTCATTACTAAGGTACTATGTCTTTGTGTGAGGAAATCTTTGTTAAAGACCGAATCAAGTTTGAGAGCAGCAAGTCTGAAGGGCAATTTAATGTTATTTATCTTGTGCTTCAGAATCTCAAGTTGAATTCTTGGTAGCTCAGCAATTGGTTTTAGATCATGTTTCAGTGATTTTTTAAAAATAGTCTGTATTTAGAAATTGTTTTAATAGAAAACAGCCTGATTAAAAATCCATGTATCTTAATCAAATGAGATTGAAATGGAATGTGAGGAGAACAGATTGCAGAGAAAAATGCAAGTTAAATGTCTGGACAATGGGTATTAAGTATAATATGAGGGGAGCTGAGATTGCTCCCATTGTTGAGAATGCAAAGCTAGAGCATACTTTACAGGCATGTAGATATGGATACAAGAGCATGCACGTACAGTTAACTATTTGGAAGCAAATTGGCATTATAATTTCCTTACTGGAAGGAATATCTAAAGAAAGATGTACTATCTGCAAGCAAGTATATATCAAATGTAGAATGAGAAGATTGTCTTCTGCTGAGGGGCTGAGTTAATTGGGTCTGTGTGCTGAAATTTAGAAAAAAGTGTATCTTATTGAAATATTTAAGATGCTGAAGGAACTCTCTGACATTGACACGGAGGTTGTTTCCGCTGGCTGGGTAATCCGGAACTAGGAACGCAACCTCTGGCCAAGAACTCAGTCATTTAAGACTGAGTTGAGGGAATAGTTAACTTTTGGATTTCTCTACTGCCAGAAGATTATGACGCCTCCATTGTTGAGTATATTCAAGACTGAGTTGATCAGATTTTTGATCTCTGAAGTAAAGGATATAGATAAGTGGCAAGAAAATGGACTTGAGTTAAATGTGTACCGTGTTTACTTTAAATAGTGGATCATGGTTGAACAGCTGATTGGTCTACTTCTATTCCCATTTCTTGTGCTGTTGTGAATCAGCAACTACTTCAGTCAGTCTAACTTTCAAGTACTAATCTTAAAAAAGAAAAAGCAGTTCTTTTTTAATAAATTGGGTCAGCTTTGTTCTCTTTGAATAAGTTTAGCAATGAATGATTATGATACTGAATAAAAATCAGTTGAATTGTGATTGACTCACTGGCCAGTGATTGAACTTTTTTGCACCAGAAGGCCACCTTATAACAAAATGTCTGACCTGAGAAGGACCAAACCAATGTTTTTTTTTTTTAAAAAAAGATAAAAATAGTACAAGGCTCATTTTACCAGATGAATTCCAAGTAGCTTTACTTTGGGTTACTAAAACTGAATTACTTCAGTGTGTATGCACCCATCCTATTCTCATTTTGTGCAATCAAATACACTTTACACTCACCCAATATTCCTAGGTAATCGCACAAGTTTCAATTTAAAGGGTCCAACAGACATCACCCACCCAGCCCCCTCTGCCACCAAAAGAAAACACATTAGCAAATTACATTCTATAAATCAAAATGTCTTTGTTGCGTTTCAAGGGGTTGCACTAAATGTCTACCATATAGTCTTCATGCTAACTTCTAGAAGTGACTAATTCAGTTGAGCGAATTCCTGGCATCTGATCAGTCTTTCAGAAGTGTTGCATCATGATGCAGAGGTTCATTTAAACAGATAGTATATTCGTATAAAATCTAGGCAGTAATTTAGAGCACTCTTTAATACATGTGGTTTTAGAAGGAACATCAGTCTTAATGTATAATGCTCATACGGGGAATTGATTTCAGGAGTGATACCTTAGTTTGACGGAGAAATCTGAGGTAAAAGTACTTTTTCACCCTGAACACGCAAAGCTAAGAGGACATTTGATAGTCTAAAATACGAAAATGTTTTGCTGGTGAACAGGAAAACTCCTCCATGAATCGGTCACATTGGGGTTACCAAGTTATATGCTAGAGGATAACAAATTGAAAGTTTTCGGCGTGCCTTTGCAACCTGAAGATCTCCTACAAGGAGAGTGTAATTAAGGAGTGAAATGCAAAATCCTATATATGTAATGCAAGACCCCACAATTAGTAATTAAGATAAATGATTAGAAAATCTCGTGGTGACAGTTGAGAGAAAACTGTTGGCCATATCATTTTGAAAAATACCCAGAATGTTTTACCCCTACCTGAGAGACTGGCAAGACTTCAATTAAAAGGTGATATCTTAACTTTGGAACGCTTGCTGTGTTGAAGATGCACTTCACTTGACAAAGGGGCAATGCTCTGAGCACTTATGATTTCAAGTTAATCTGTTGGACTGTAACCTGGTGTTGTCTGACTTCTGACCTTGTCCACACCAGTCTAACACTGGCGCTATTGGCATTGAAGAGTAGGCATTGAGTGTTTTGGTTTTATGGAGTGGCACTTGTTGCTTGAAGTGATAATGAACCCAAAGTATTAAAGTTATCTAGAGGCTTGTTTAAAGCATGGGATGTAGTTGAAGATGCAGGTATTGGATTTGAGTTTTGATGTTCATGCGTCGAGTGGCCCGAACACAGTGATCTGAACGTCAGCTGTTAACTTTGTTCTATTAGAGCTGTCTTTCTGGTAACTATTGAACACTCCTTTAACTGTTACTGTTAGGTTTTATAGGCACTTTAAGAGCAGTTAGTTTTGGGTAATCCTTGTTCAAATAACTTAAACAGTGTATGCTTCAACTGTTTATTTCTGTGTAAACATGATCTAAAAATTAATTGTTTCAGAGATATTAGGAACTGCAGATACTGGAAAACCTGAAATGACAAGGTGTAGAGCTGGATGAACACAGCAGGCCAAGCAGCATCAGAGGAGCAGGAAGGCTGACGTTTCGGGCCTAGACCCTTCAGAAAATGA
>JAHRHZ010000133.1:31727358-31770230 GCA_024137785.1 Ginglymostoma cirratum | reverse complement strand
TTGACTCACTTGAGGTTACTTTGATTGACCAAATGATCTTAATCCTTGGATCAAATAATAGAGCAGATAGGTCATGACAGGAAGAAAAATTAAAATTGCGTTGTTTTAAAATAAAAAGACTGGAGAAAATTATACTAAGTGAAAAATGGAAAAGACTGAGAAAATTATACTAAATGAAATTTGAAGATACAATGGAATTGTCATGAGTTCTCTGTCCCCCCCAAGGTGTCCTTTTCGAACACAGCAAGCCATTTACTACATTGTGTATTTGTGTTATTCCTCCAGTAAAAGGGAAACTATCGATTGTGTGCCTTATCAGAGGCTACAGAACACACAACAATATCAACACACACACATATGATACATTAAAATACTAAATGTCTGATGGTCACAGCTCTTCTACAACATTATATTGGATATTTCAAGACATTTCTTAAGGCTTGAGGGTGACTCAAAAAGTCTGAGAGATTAAGTCAATCAAATTTTTTTATTGGTCTTCAGGGTTTATGGAACACTTTAGAAGTCCAGGGATTTATTTCTCGGGATATCGGACTGTAAAGCAGTAGAATGATGTCAAACTTAAATAAGACCCTGATCAGGCTGCCTTTTTTTTTGTGGAGGGGACATTCAATGAAAGCGGTTTGTCCTCACGGGCAGAAAAGTCCCATGGCACATTTTAAACAAGAGAAGGTCAATTAGCCCCAGGGTTCTGGCCAATATTTAACCCACGAACAATAACATAAAAACAGGTTATTATCTGCCCATTATCACATTTCTGTTTGTAGGCGTTTGCTTGATTGGCTGCAATGTAGGAAATATAGCAATGAATGGTCACTTTTGTAAAGTGCTTCAGCACATCCTGTATTTCTGAGAAGTACTATACAAGTAGATGTTTTTCTCATGTTTCCTTCCTTTTAAGCAAGGAGTTCTGATCTTAGGACAATAAATATTTTTAAAAAGTATTAACTATAATTAGGACTTTAGAAGAACTGAGAACTCAGTGGTTGGAAAGGACTGAGCAAGTATGGCCTTTTATCATTAATGACACTAGACTCAGAGGAAGTCTAATGAAGGACTTTAAATTTTTAAATGAAATAGAAAAGGTAAATGTGTAGACAATGGCCTGCACTTTCATGTATAGTCAGGAAGATTCGAGTTGGTTACAGTTGTAGCTTTTGAATCACACACCCAATTCATGACTGTTTTGGCCAAGAATCTTTTGGTTTTCTTGCACAAGGTTCAGGTTTATAGTGCAACTTTGTCAACCAAGAAGCAGCATGGAAGGACTGCAACTAGAGGTAGGCAGGTAAGATTGACCATTTCAGTTCTTGAGAACACAGCTCTGAGCATCATTTACTGGCCTACTAAACCTCATTCCAAACCCATCTGTTGTGCCACCTCACCTATCCATACTTCTTGAATGTGTAGCAATTCAACAGAACCCAGATTTAGTTCTGAACCAAGCATTCGTAATAATCAAAGCTATCAAGATAGCTGCTTGACACTGCAAAGAGTCTGAAATTGGGTTTAGGCCCGAAACGTCAAGTTTTCCTGCTCCTATGATGTTGCTTGACCTGCTGTGTTCATCCAGCCCCATGCTTGTTAACCCTAGGTATCTAATTTGCCAAGATTACGATTCTTCCATGCCAGGTTTTAAACCACACATCCATCTATCATTTCATTTTTACTGTCAGTTTACATGTGGCTTGAGTAATAATCCGGAAGTTACTTCCTTTTGTGGTTCTAATTTTTAAACTTAATCCTGAAGCACTTGGCTGAATCTCTTCTAGTTCTAACGATGTCAGTGGTAACTGCATGGACAATACTAATTGAATCGTTTCCCTTTCTGCCAATAGCAGCAGACAAGGAATGCAGCTTTCTGGAATATCTCATTCAAATGTAGAGAATAGTGTTCCCTACCACAACGCTATACTCCCCTCTCCGAAACAAGCACCATTACTCCTACTGTCACTACTGCCATCCCCAAACATCTTGTATGGCCCCTGCATTGTGATGCTATGGTCAGCTTGCTCAGCCTTATTGCAGTCTTTTGCTGTTCTTCATTAGCATCAAATCCACTGGATGATTGCAAGGGCTGAATCTCCTCCTTAAATCCTTCTGGAACCCTATATCTACTGCTTCAGTTTAGAAAGGACAAAAGGTTTTGTATGCACTTGGATAGCCTGATAACTTTAATCTAAAAACCTCAATGTTGATTCAGCTTTCCCGTAAGGCAGGACCAATGATTGTTTCGTTTAGCATTGTGAATACTGTCCCTGTCACCTCTTCTGATTTCAATCTACGGTTTTTTGAGTTCAGTTTCGCAAGTTATCCTGAGACTTAAATATGCAATATTTAGGTTCCAAGTCCATTGCCATATTTATAAGGCTGGCCCATATTACTGCTAATCTAAGATAACAAGGTGTAGAGCTGGATGAACACAGCAGGCCAAGCAGCATCAAAGAAGCAGAAAAGCCGACGTTTCAGGCCGAGACTCAGATTCTCCAGCATCTGCCGTTCCTACTATCTCTTACTGCTAATCTATACTGCTTTAATCTATAATTATACAGTAACTTCATTAAGTAAGTATTGTTGAATGAGACTCCTGGGAGACCTTGGCTGTATATTTAGACATTTGTCTTGTTGATTGAATTTTGTTTGTCGTAACAAATGGACTCAAGTTCCAGAACAATCTATGTTTCTAAACCTCCAAGTGTTTAAAGGTTTCACTTTGTTCCATTTGCTACAATTATTAATATCATCTCACTATGCAAGGTCTGTTACAAGGAAGTAGTGAACATATTCCAAAAAAAAATTGAAAGAATACTGGACTTCATGTTGAAGAGTCAAACTCTAGCAGTCCTTTTAAGCACCCTATTCTTAATTTCTCAGTCAAATGTATGCAGGCCTTCATTTGAAACAAGCATCTTTGTAAGACAGCGGCTTGACAGTTTTATTGCAGATTTTTAACTAGTTTTATGCATTGGGTATTACAAGTTTAGTGACTTAATTAGCTATTGACTAATTTTGATGGTAACTCTTATTGTAGTAAACTGTAGTTACCTTTTGAATAGCATGAATTAGGGGTTTCTTAAGTGTCCATTTTCTTTAGTACTTTAAAGATGCAATGTATCCACTGCTCAATGTCGAATCTTCCAATTTCTAGTCCTGTTCCATCACTAAGGTCATATTTTTATTCAGTCAGATGTTAAACAAAGTCTGATCACTTGAAACAGTTTCTCTTACTCATAATTTAGAATTCCTCTCTTGAATTAAAATAGTTCTTTCTGTCTTTTTTAAAAAAACAATTTAACCCATTCAAATTTCTGATTTTTGGTTTTGAGCAAACAATGATTTCAGATTGACAAACTATAAATGAAGTGCTGGAAGTTCTGGTACCCTGGGAAACTACAGAAACTGCTTATTCCTGTCAAGCAGTTCTTCAAATATTGCTGTTTGCAAAGTGATTGCAGGTCTTGCTCACTGCACTGAAATAAATGTGCAAAAAGGATATGTTTTCATTTGTGGGAAGCGTGCAGTGCAAGTCCTGCTTCCCTACCCCTCTTCCCTTTCAAAACCTTGGATGATACTTCTCCAGTATTGTTTTGCCTTCCCTGTTTTGTATTTGCCATTTTTGATCTGTTTGCTTCAACCGTGTCACCCCTATGAATATCTAATTCTTTAAGCAGCAAGAAAACTAGCTAATCTCTCTAATCGGCATACCTTGTGGTAAAGCTAGGAATATTACCTAAACATGGATCTCAATTTAAGCAGAACCTAAATCACTGATCGTTTATCATTGTCATCTTTTAGCATTTCTATGGGGAGGCAATGGCCTAGTGGTATTATCATTTGGACTCCAGAGACCCAGATAATGTTCTGGGGACCCAGGTTCAAATCCCATCACGACACATGGTGGAATTTGAATTCAATAAATATCTGGAATTAAGAATCTAATGACCGTGAATCCATTGATTGTTGGGGGAAAAACCCATCTGGTTCACTAATGTCCTTTGGGGAAGGAAACTGATATCCTTACCTGGAATGGTCTACATGTGATTCTAGACCCACAGCAATGTGATTGACCCTTAACCGTTAAGGATGGGCAATAAATGCTGCCTGGCCAACAACACCCTCATCCTGTGAATGAATAAAGAATAAATCATCTCATTTGCCTCCTCTTTTATACTCTCCTACACCACCATTACAATTTATTTATTTTTTGATTATGGTGCTACATTGTATATGTGTTCAGTTTTGTATGCAAGTTTGTTTATTTTTGAATCTTCAGGTATTTTTGAACACAGGCGCCTGGAGTTTGCAGATCAAATTAACAGAATGGAAGTTAGACCTAGACGTCAGTCACTGAAGGAAAAAGAACAGCGAGAGGTGCAGAAGGAAGAGCAACAAAACGAGGAACAGGAGGGTAAGGTGGCTCACCATGAGGAGGTGGAGGATTTGGGTAACCAGAATAATGATGTAGAAATGGAGGCAGCAGAAGAGGAAGTAGAAGTAGTTGCAGTTAAAAGTGTAGAGAAACAGCAGGAGAAGCAGCAGGAAGTGGAGGCTGAGGAAGAAGAGGAGATAGAGGAGGGGGAAAACAACAGTCAGTCAGAGAGTATGCCTGTTGATGATAAGGAAGTAAGCCAAAATGTGGAGAATGATCAGGATATGGTGGAGGAAGTAGATGAGTGTCGGGAGGAGAGAGTAGAAGTAGTTTGTAAGGAACCTGAGCCTGAGCCAGAACCAGAGCCTGAATTGGAGCCAGAATCTGAACCCAAACCAGTACCTGAGTTCAAGAACAAACCGGAATCCGAGCCCAAGCCTGAGCCAGAGCTTGAATGTTCGGTTGGGAATGAACCAGAACGAGCAAGTCCTGTAAATACTCAGCCAGTGGATTTACAAGTAGAGCCAGTTAGGGTGTCACCAAGGAAAAGCACAAGTAGGAGCAAGAGCAGTAGCAGGAGTAAAAGCAGAGGTCGTGAGAAGACCAAGAGTAAAAGTAGGAGTCGAAGCAGCAGTAGCACTAGCTCGACTAGTAGTTCAAGTACCAGTAGCAGTGGCAGTAGCTCAAGCAGTGGTAGCAGCAGTAGAAGCAGTTCCAGCACAAGCAGTAGCAGTGGCAGTAGTAGCAGAGATAGCAGCAGTAGCACTAGCAGCAGTAGTGAGAGTCGGAGTAGAAGCCGTAGTCGGGGTCACAGCAGGGACAGAAAACGTAGGAGGAGTTCAGATCGGAAACGTAGAGTTACTTCAAATGCAGACAAGGATCGTAAGTCATCAAAACCCAGTAGCAAAGATTTAAAAGGATCCAGGGAAAAAGGGTCACGGTCAGATAGGAAGAGATCTATAACAGAAAGTCATTCAGGCAAAAGATCTTCACGGACTGAAAGAGATCATAAATTGGACAGGAAAGACAAAAAACACTAATTCACAGAAGACTGAAAAATGACTTTAGGAAGGCTATATACAATGTACCTGATAAATGGAAGGATGTTTTCTTTCAGCTGGAGGATAAAGCCGCCTTAAGTCTTGCTTGCTGTATAGTACTTTTATTTGAAAACCATGAGACTTAAATTTGCCATTAGTCCCTGTACTTTTACAATGTTTTGTATGCACATGTTTCTCTAATTATAATTAAAGTGTATTTCTCAAGATGGCGTTGTATGGAAAATATTGTACTAAGCTTAATAGAAGGGCTAGCCTTCCTCCCTTTCCAGTGTTTTTAAATCTGTTGTATTCGACCAATGATGATGCAGTTCTGTACAGTTGCAATTCCAGGGGGAAAAGATGTCATCTGAACATTGTTAATTCTTAGCGTAAAGATGGTTGTCTTTGAATATGTACTATACAGTTCCTTTATGTAGAATTAAATGTACATTTTAAAAAGAGTGAAAACTGTTTGTCTTTCTATTAAAAAGCTTCTACAGAATTTGTGATATTTGAAATAGTCCTTGATTCGTGAAACAAGAACTCGCTCCTAAACAACAAACTTGCAAAGTTAACAGTCTGAGAGACTTAAATACCACAACTTCAGTGGTTGAGTGCATTGAATACAGTCCAGAAGATCCCAGATTCGGTTTGGCCTCTGCTTTGCTTAATCCTGGTTGGGATAGTTAATCTTCAGTGTCCCAGGATTGGAGAGAGGAAAAGTTAGTTGGTGTTTCCTTCTTGATCACCTGTCCATGACCATATTTCCATGTGCACATCTTTAAGATGCAACTGTCAGTTTTGTTGATTCTGTGATTTAGATAGCATGTTAACATTGTTTTAAATTTTCAATCTAATACATTCTCAAGAGAGGGGAATTCAATTACTTCCCCCTCTTGCTGTCTGACTTATTGTGAAAGTGTTCTGACGCCCCTATTCATGTTAACTTATTCAGCAGTGCAATGTCAACAATTAAGTGTAGCAGCTTTATTCAGGTAAAGGCTTTTTTCTTCCATTTTGGTTGTCAGCTTCACAGTCCAATATCTATAACGTCGAGATTTACAAATGTGATTGAGTGTGATAATGACCAGACAATCTGTTTTGTGATCTTGATCAAGTATTAGATATTTGCCCAGGCCACTGAAGATAACTCACCTGCTCTTAAGTATTGCACTAGATCTTTTGAATCTACCTGAACAGGCTGGTGATGTTTCAAGTTAAAGACACAAGACAGACCTCAAGATTGCTGACTGCTTGACATCCTGGAGTACAAATGTAATTTCTTTTTGCAAATAACTGTGTCTTTGAGGTGAGCTGCACCCTAAATTCTAAATGTTATCCTTGCTTTAGCAGGGATATAAATGCTTTCTACTTGAGAGCAGCTGAAATTAATTTAAGATAGCCTAAATATTTACTGTACCTGGGACTGAGCTAATTCAGTGCTTCTAAATGGTTTCTCAGTTTGATTTGGTCTGACTTTTTCTAGCTTGAGAGCTGGGAGTTGGGTGAGTAATGGAGTTAGGTGAGGAGGGAAAGATGTGGTCCCTGCTTCTAATTCTTTTTCATTACAAGAGATGGCAGATTGATTGAAAAGCAAAATACCTGTTCTGTGTAGAAGGTGTGACTAACATACCAGAAATAGGTGTTAATCAGAAAATGGAAGTGAAGGCAAATGAAAGTAAGAAAATAACAACAAACTAAAAAGCTCAAGGTAATGAAGCAGTATCAATGTTATTTTATGAAAGGGAAATCACATTGATACTGCATCTGATGAAGTTGCAGCAAGTGTTATTGCAGAGATTAAAGATCACCTATGTAAGGCATAGCAATTTTGGCATAGATAGAAGATTGACTGACTAGTTAACAGGAGTGGTTTATTTTGTTGGCAAGAGTAATGAGTGGTGTGCCAAAGGGATCAGTGCTGGGCCTGCGCTCATTACAATTTATATGAATGACTTGGATGATGGAATTAAAGGTATGGCTGTTTAAATATTCTGATGACAGATAGGAAAATAAGTTGTGAAGAGGATGTAAGGAAGCTACAAAAAGGTTAAGTGACTGGGCACATTTTCTGAATAGTATGTAATGTGGGAAGAGGTGAAATTGTCCATTTTTTGGTGGGAAGAATAAGAAAACCATCTGAATTGAGCGATTGCAGAGCTGTTTTAAGATGCAGTGTGATCTCAGCTTTATGTATGGTTTTGTAGAGGGTTAATATGCAGGTACAGCAAGTAATTGGGAAAAACTAGTGGAGTGATAGGATTTATCATGGGGGAATTGAGTATAAAAGTAGGGAATTTATGCTCTGGTTACACAGACAACACTACCGAAGTTTGGTATTGGTCAGCTTAATAGAGGAAGTATGTAAGGACCATGGAAGCAGTTCAGAACATCTACCAGACTAAAGTCTGAAAATTGCAAGGTGTCTTTGGAAAAAATGTTGGACAGGCTAGGTTTATATCTGACAGAGCTTAGAGTAAGAAACTAATTGGAACAAAAGATCCCTCAATCTTGACAGGGTAAATGTCGAGAAGAACAAAGAAAATTACAGCACAGGAACAGGCCCTTCGGCCCTCCAAGCCTGCGCCGATCGAGATCCTCTGTCTAAACATGTCATCTATTTCCTAAGGATCTGTATCCTGTTGCTCCCTGTCCATCCATGTACCTGTCCAGATACATCTTAAAAGACACTAACGTGTCTGCGTCTACCACCTCCGCTGGCAACGTGTTCCAGGCACCCACCACCCTCTGTGTAACGAACTTTCCACGCATATCTCCTATAAACTTTCCTTCTCTCACTTTGAGCTCATGACCCCTAGTAATTGAGTCCCCCACTCTGGGTAAAAGCTTCTTGCTATCCACCTTGTCTATACCCCTTCTGATTTTGTAGACCTCAATCAGGTCCCCCCCTCAATCTCCGTCTTTCTAATGAAAATAATCCTAGTCTACTCAACCTTTCTTCATAGCTAGCGCCCTCCATACCAGGCAACATCCTGGTGAACCTCCTCTGCACCCTCTCCAAAGCATCCACATCCTTTTGGTAATGTGGCGACCAGAACTGTACGCAGTACTCTAAATGTGGCCGAACCAAAGTCTTATACAACTGTAACATGACCTGCCAACTCTTGTACTCAATACCCCGTCCGATGAAGGAAAGCATGCCGTAAGCTGCCTTGACCACTCTATTGACTTGCGTTGCCACCTTCAGGGAACAATGGACCTGAACACCCAGATCTCTCTGTACATCAATATTCCCCAGAACTTTTCCATTTACTGTATAATTTGCTCTTGAATTAGATCTTCCAAAATGCATCACCTTGCATTTGCCGGGATTGAACTCCATCTGCCCAACTCTCCAATCTATCTATATTCTGCTGTAATCTCTGACTGTCCCCTTCACTATCTGCTACTCCACCAATTTTCACAAAAGATTCTTCTTTTGTGGGAGAAGCAAGAACTAAGAGGCACAAGATTTTTAATTCAACTGTAAGAGTTGGTTGTTCAAACGTTGGCGAATCTTAGTATTTGTAAAACTTTCATGATTAGCAAGTGTGGTGAAGGTTATCGGGGGTGGGAGTACAGTAATTAGCTCATCTACGATCTTACCAATTTGCAGCAGGTCTGGGGGGTCAGTGGTCTTCTCTTAATTCACGTGTAACATGGCATCTCGCTGTCTGACCATTATTAAAATGTATTGAGTGGTGTTAAATAGCTGCAATGGCAGATTAAAATAAACAAAAACTTGCCGGAGCAGGTTTAGTTTTGCCCAACTCAGATTTAATGATGCATGAATGAATTGCATGTCATTAAAGTTAACCCTTGCACCACAAGTCTCAGGCAATGACCACCTCCAAGAGCAAAGTTGTAATATTTTGTAACATTACCATCTGTGAATCTCCCTAGCACCAATATTGTGTGTTACTATTAAATAAAAATTTACTCGACCAAATCATAAATATTGTGACTATAAGAACAGTTTAGAGGCTAGGAATTATGCGGCCAAAACTCTCATCCTGGCTGTCAAAATTTTATTTTCATGCTATTCTGACCTTTTCCCTGCGATCATGCATGTGGGGGCGATTCATTAAATTGAGACAAGCTCTTCTCAAATTCCTCACTTGAATTGGCCTTCACCATGCTCCCACGAGTTGCACCCCAGACCTTAACTACTTTTTATTTACTTGTGGGACACATGCATCAGTGGGTGGGTCAGCATTTATTGCCCATCCCTGATTGCTGTTGTGAAGGTGGTGGTGGTGGTGCTGCTGCTGCCTTGAACTGCTGCAGTGCATGTGTTGTAGGTGTACCAACAATGTCCTAAAGGAGAGAATTCCAAGATTTTGACCCAGGAACGGTGACACATTTCCTAGTCAAGGCAGTGATTGGCTTGGAGGGAAACTTGCAGGTGGCGGTGTTCCTATGTATCTGCTCCATTGTACTTTGTGGAATTGTATTTCAAACAACAACTGAAATCGGTGAATGGCTGGTGAAAATAGCCTCTTTATTGAGCATCAGCAGTAGGACAGTTTGAGGTGACAATGGAATCCCAAAGTGCAGTTCTTACAGTAGCTTCTTTGTACCCAATTTTTACATAAAACTGTAACAACAATGATAGAATTTTTAATCTATTGTACACATGCGTGTGTGACGTCTGTCCTGGGGAAGCAGGAGATTGTTTAAACATTTGCTAAGTGCTGGCTGTTACTTAGATTAGTGTCTGTCCAGTCCGCTTGCATAATTAAGAGGTGTTAGTCCTTTTATCTCAAGTTAAGAAATGTTCATAAAAATACTGGACCTATACAATCTAAAGTTAGAAATTATACATACATGAAATATAGGTATAAAGGATATTAAACTGATTACCGCAGCTGGGTCATGAGATTTTGTTTACCATTTGTCACTGTTTAATTCACTCATGCAATTTCACGAAGCGCAGTTTTTATAGTAACTTTCTTAAAGGGGGCCGAGGCCCTAATCAATGTGCATTCAACATGTACGTGCTAGTGGAGGAAACTTGTTTGACATTCTGCAACCTATTCAAATCTCGATGGTTGCTAAGGGGCTGATTAATATTATAATCTCTCCATAGTTTCGGAGACACTGGCAGTGAGGATATGGTTTCTGAAGAGGTTAGTTGTCTTTATTGAGGAAGCTTTTGGATTGTAAATAGGTCTGATAAGGGTTGAAGGTGTGAGGAAACAGTGGGTTTGGAAAGAATGTTTTAGTCTATTGCAATAGTAAAATATACTACAAAAATCATGGCTTTATGAATGAAAAACACAATCAGACAGAGTTAAAAGGTTGTGAATGAATGGGAATGCAGTATTAGTGAATACAGTGAGCTGGTGAGTGAATTAGTAACAAGACCTATAACACAGTATCTCAACTTCTAGATGGAAGCGTTTGGAGGGTGCTGCCTAAGGATGTTGAATATGGTAGGCAGTCTTTGGGGAATCAGGAGGTGAGTTACTCACTGCAGTGTTCCTGCTTTTGTAACCATTGTATTTATATAGCAAGTCCAGCTGAGTTTCTGATCAGTGGTAATCCCCAAGAAGTTGTTCATGGGGGAATTAGTGGTGAATGTCAAGGAACAGTGATTACATTGTCTGTCTTTACTGGAGATGAGAATTGTGTGGCAGGAATGTTACTTGTCAGCTGAAGCCTAGATATTGTCTGGGCCTTGTTGCATTTGGATGTGGACTGCTTCGGTATCCGAGTCGTGAATGGTGCTGAACATAGTGCAATCACCAGTAAACATTTCCACTTCTGACTTTTGTGGTGGGGAGGTTACAGATGAAACTACTGAAGCTGACTGCGGACAGGATACTACCCTGAGGAACTCCTGCAGAGTTGTCCTGGAGCGGAGGTGACTGACCTTCAATAAACGTAGTCACCTTCCTATATGCCATGTATGACTCCAACCAGTGGTGAATTAATTCCTGATTTCTGTTGATTTCAGCTTTGCTAGTGCCCCTCGATGCCACACTCCGGTCAAACACAGTCTTGGCATCAAGGCTGATGCTCTCACTTCATCTCTGAAACTCTGGTCTTTTGCCTATGTTTGGATCAGGGCTGTAATGAAGTCTGGCAGAACCCAAGCTGGGCACCACTGAGTAGGGTATAACTGAGCAGATGCTGCTTGATAGTACTGTTGATGATACCTTCAGTCACTTTACTAGTAATTGAGAACAGACTAATGGATGGTAATTGGTTGAGTTGGATTTGTCCTCTGTGTACAGGACATACCTGGGCAATTTTCGACACAGATATCAGTGTAGCTTTTACACGTGTAAAAAATGTTTTTTCCAATTTGTCTTTGTTCCTTTTGAAACACTTTAAAACAATGACATCTGGTTGATCCATTTGCAAGTAGGAACAGTTTCTCCCTATTTACTCTGATTAGACCTTGCATCATTCTGAAAAACTTTAAATCTCTTAGCCTTCTCTTCTCTGAGGAAAACTGTCCTAACCTTTTTGCACGTTTTTTTTCTCAGCTGAAGTGTCTCCTCTTTGGAACCATTCTGATAAACCTCTTTTGCACTCTTTCCAGTGTGTTCACATTCCTTCCTGTAGTGTGCTGCCAGGTGCTGTACACAGTACTCCAGCTGAGGTCTAATCCGTGTCTTTTAGAAATTCTTCATACTTCCCCAACCCTGTACTCTTCTGCTCCTGTTAATGAAATCTGGAAAACTCTGATCTAGGATGTCAGAACAGGCTCAAGGGCTAGAATAGCTTACTGCTTCTAAGTTTCAATCACTGCCCTGAGAGCAAATAGGAATGGGAAACCAATGCTGAGAGCCAGTGGTGCCCACAGTCTTTAGCCTTTTTTAAATTTTATTTTTTCATCTCAATACAGAGTCACAGAGTAATACAGCATGGAAACAGGCCCTTTGGCCCAAACTGGTCCATGATGCTAGTTACAACTGCCTGCATTTCGTCCATATCCCTCTAAACCCTTCCCATCCATGTACCAATCCAAATGTTTATTTTTTAAATGTTGCTATTTCACCTGCCTCGACCATGCCCTTTAGCACCCCATTCCATATACGCACCACTCAACTTGAAGTTGCCCCTCAGGTTCTCCTTTTAAATCTTCCCCCTCTCACTTTAAAACTATGCCCTCTAGTTTTCCATTCCCTATCCCCAGGAAGAAGACTAATACATTCATCCTATCTGTGGCCATCATTTTTTTTTTTTTAAATACACCTCAATAAGGTCACCCCTTATTCCACAGAATAAAGTCCTATCCTGGCCAACCTGTCCCTATAACTCAGGCCTACTATTCCTGGCAACATCCTCATTGTCCAGTTTAACTATGGCTTCCCTATAACAGGTGACCAAAACTGTACACAATTCCCCCAAGTGCAGCCTCACCAGCAACTTATACAACTGTAATATAGCATCCCAACTCCTATACTCAATGCCTCAACCGATGAAGGCCACTATCCTGTCTGCCTGTGATGTCTGTTTCAATGAACTATGTACTTGTACTCCTAGGTCCCTCTGTTCCACCACACTCCTCAGGACCTTTATCATTTACTGTAGAAATCCTACCTTGGTTTGACTTTCCAAAGAGCAACCTCTCACTTATCTGTATTGAATTGTATTTGCCAATCCTCAGCCCACTTCCCCATCTGATAAAGATCCCTCTAAGTTTTGATTAGCTTCCTCACTCAGTGACACCACCTAATTTTGTATCATCTGCAAACTTACTAATCATGCCCTGTACATTCACATCCAGATAATTTATGTAAATAATAAAGGTCCCAGCACTGACCCTTGTGGCACACCACTCGTCACAGGCCTCCAGCCTGAGAAACAACCTTCAACCATCACCCTCTACTTCCTACAATCGAGCCAATTTTGAATCCAATTAGCTAGCCCCTCCGGATCCCATGCGACCTAAACTTCGTGACTAGCCTGCCGTGCGGCGCCTTACTAAAGTCCGTATAGAGAACATGCGTTATCCTAACCTCAACTATCCTCTTGGTTACCTCTTTGAAAAATTCTAAACCATTTGTCAGACATGACTGGCTGACTGCACAAATCCATTCACCCCATATCATTCAAGATTTTTTTTATTTGCAGCTACATTCTATTTTATTCAAGAAACACAATTTGTAGTCTGTCAGCGTGGCATTTTAAATTCCTGTCTCGGGAACAAAAACAGGCTGATTCTAGGTTAAAACTCAGACTCTGGACAAGGGCTCACACCTACAATTGTGTCAGACCTGAGATGTCACCTATTGTATAATCTTATCGCTCTGCCTGTTTGAAGTTTGGAAAGTTAGGCAAACACTGAAACTTTTAGTTGTCTCAGGCCAGTAACTGAAACAGATTCTGGAATTTGCATCTTCGTTTTGATTGATTAACAGTTCTCCATATCCTGCTTCTGCAATTTCTCAAATGTAGGAATGGTTAAAGATTCAACAGGAGATAGTCAGTCAGCCATTTTAGTTTGTCCACTCCACTCACCCCAGTTGTATGATCCATTCATCTCTCTGCCTAAAGAGCTCTGTGCATTCTCCTTTTCGTTACACCTGATGAAGGGGCTGTGATACAAAAGCTTGTGATTTCAAATAAACTTGTTGGACTATAACCTGCTGTTGTGTGTTTTTTTGGCTTCATCCACTCCAGTCCAACACTGGCACCTCCACATTGTTAATTTACTTCTTCACTTTTTTTTTTTGTACCATTTTGTAATACTTACACTTGACTGGGCAAGAACATATGGAGCTCTTGCACTGTTCACTCAGGTCACAGATGCCTGCCTTCACTTGCTGTGAGATGATTGTCTCATTTGTGGCAATTTCTGGCTCAAAATATCATTGTCCTTGCCTCTTTAATCACAATGTACTACAGAAAATAATGGCTCAGTGTCTCATGAATCTTGATTCAATTATAAGGATGAAAGATAAAATAGACAGAATTCTTTGATCTTTCAGCAAGTTTCTGATTAGGTCCTCTAAGGACAAATATGCAACTGACAGGTTTTTTTGAAAAGGAAAGTGGCAGTTTGTTGGCCTGAGGGTGAACAGGGTTCCACAAGGTCAGTGCTTGGACTTTCTACATGGATGATCAGGCTTCTGAAAACAACTGTAAGAAGCATTCTAAAAGGGAGCTATAGAAGCCTAGGTTATAACACAATTTGAACATACTCTGCAGATATAAGAAGGGTTTAAAAATGATTAAAGGAGACAACATTTGAATTTGGTAAGTCACCAGGATCAAAGCATACAAAGAAAGTTAAAAGAACGTGGAGGTATTGATATAACCTTCCATTCCCAAGAAACTGAGTTGCCTGAATTCTGGAGAATTTAATTTTGCACCCTTGTTCAAAGGAAATAGGAGCAGCAACTACATATTGATTTTAATCTTTGTAGTGATGAAGCTTGTAGAAATAATCAATTTTTTTTATCCTGGATTCACAATCGCATGGACAACTGTGGATTAAATAAATTGTTTGAATACAAATATCATTTAACTAACTTGATTTAATACTTGGATAATGGGGTGTGTTGGAGAGGTTATTGTGATTGATGTGTAGATAGACTTTCAAAAGATGTGTGATAAAGTGCCACGTAACAGGCTTGTTGGCAAATTCAAAGACCATGGAATGGAAAGGAAAGTGACAAAGGGATATGAAGTTGATTGACTGGCAGCAGTAATGGTGAACAGTTGTTTTCTAGACTGTAGGAATTCATTCTGTGAGATTCCTCAAGGGTTAGTAGGAGGGCCACTACTGTTTTAATGACTAGACTTGGGTTTACAGGGTACAATTTCAAGATTTGCTGATGTTAAACTTGCAGTATTGTGGATTGTGAGGAGGCTAGTGCTAGATTTCAAGAGGGCATATCAGGCTGGTGGCATGAGCAGACATGTGGCAAATGACATTTAGTTCTGAGAAATATGAAGTGATACATTTTGGTAGGAAGAATGAGGAAAAAATAAGGTAAAGAATGCATTCTAAAAGTAGTTGTTTGATAGTACGGGAAGTTTCATCCTGCACTCAGGACATTTATAATTGCCAATAGAGCAAAAACCACACTTGCTGTATAAGACAAGAATACTGATTCTGTGGCAAGTGGACTCCAACTGGCAAAGATGTTGCCATGAGAATGCACCAAAGTCTTTTTCAACGATACTAAAAGTGAAAGAGTGGGCTCTATGGGTACAGGAAGATGGTGGCAGGACTGATTTAAGAAATTAACTAATAGTGTATGTGATCCTGGCCTTTATAAGATTAAAGTGCAAAAAAAAAGTATTTACAGCCTTATTCAGCATTGATTTCACTTCCAGACAAGTTTGTGTCCAATTCTGTTTTGGAGAGGGTGTATATTTTTAGACAAAAAAATCTTACAACTGTTTCATGGATGAGGAACTTCAGTCATTTTGGATGGATTTGAGAAGCTGGAATTGTTTCCCTTAGGGAAAATAAGGTTGAGGAGAAATTTGATAAAGCCATTCAAAGTCATGAGAGGTCAGAGCACCGGTTTCAAAACCAGGGAACACTGATTTAAAGTGAATTGGAAAACGACCAAAGCTAATCTTAGGAAATTTTTTTCTCTATAATGCAGCAAGTTGTTACATTGTGGAACGCAGTGTGATGGAGTCAGATTCAGTTGTAGCTTTTCAAATGCAAATGGAATAATTGTCTG
Organism: Ginglymostoma cirratum; assembly: GCA_024137785.1. Lineage (NCBI taxonomy): Eukaryota > Metazoa > Chordata > Chondrichthyes > Orectolobiformes > Ginglymostomatidae > Ginglymostoma > Ginglymostoma cirratum. The sequence continues at coordinate 31,754,145 of JAHRHZ010000133.1, read as the reverse complement.
AAGAGAAAATATTTGCGGAGGTGCAGGGAAGTGCAACTGGCTGAGTTGCTCTTTCAGAGAACCAGAGTGGAAAAGAAGATTTGATAAGACATAAAATTAAATAAGCTGGAACAAAGCCCATATTTCACTAAATTGCGAAGCATACAGCATCTATTTTAGCACAACCTGCAATGTTTCTTTCCAAATAAAATGAAATTAAAATACGTTAGAAGATGCCTGCTCTATTTTTGACAGCTGATATTGCTATGACTCTAACTGATGTTATTACTGGATAAGTTAGATCCCAGGGCGAAATCTGGCTGATAGATCATGTTTTTCTTTCTTTTTTGTTTTACGGAGATGGTGTTTCACTTAAAATCAAACACACAATGCTACAGATTTGGGTTTAACAAGTTTATTATGCAAAAGAAATGAAGACAAAATAGAACAAACCAAACTATTTACCTATAGTTAATAAGATTTCAAAACACTGTAAAACCCTGTTAATCCCAAAAGCATCCCATTAGTGTTTACATGTCAGAGAGAGTTCCCTGATGGACCACTGCCCATTCCTCATCAGCTGGTATTTGAGATAGTCTTCTTTCCCTCATTTGTCTTCCAAATATTAACATTCAAGTAGTGTTTCTGATTCATTCTTTGAGCAGGATGTTTGCTATAACTTTTTCAATTTGTTGTATTTCTATTAAAGAAGATGGGGGAAATGTATCAGCCCCTTTCCCTTTAAAGAAGGATGAAGGTAGTTAAATTGTCATGGTAGATCTTATAATTGAATTTACAAACTATCTCCGTTTCATAGACCCCCTATTGTCTAATTCTATGGCCCTGAGATCTAGTCAGAATTCAGTCATGAAATAATCTAGATGTACCTCTTCTTAGAACTGGACTGTTATATCACCACTAGTTGATGAAGACAATATTGCATAAGAACATTGGAATTCGGAGTGGGAGTAGGCAATTCAGTATTCTTGCCATGCTGCCATTTAACATGATCGTGGTCAATCTTGTCCTGGTCAACTCTCCTGCCTGCTCCCCATAGCCCCTTATCCTACTTTTCATCAGAAACATCTATTTCTTCTTGAATGTGTTGATGATTCTGCTTTCACTGCATTCTGGGGCAGTGAGTTCCACAGATTCACAACCCTCTGAGAGAAGTAGTTGATACTCATCTCTGTTTTGAACCTACCTCCTCTCACTATATACTTATGATCTCTTGTTCAAGACTAACCCATAAGGGAGAGTATCTGTTCAATATCTATCTTATCAATCCCCTTTATCGTTTTATAACCTCAATCAGATTCACCCCTCATTCTTCTGAGTTACAGTGCATACAAGCTCAAACTATTCAACTGCTCCTTTGTATGACAACCCTTTCAAGCTTGGAATCAGTCAGGTGAACATCCTCTGAACTGCTCCAGTGTGGCCACATGCTTCCTCAAGTAAGGAGACCAAAACTGGACACAATACTCCAGGTGTGGTCTCACCAACACTTTATATAATTGTAATAATACTTCTTTTATTGCAAAAGAACTGGATTATAAAATTAATGTCAGGATTCCATTTGCCTTTCTTGTTATATGCTGCACTTGCACACCCACTTTCTGTGATTCATGCACAAAGACACCAGATCCTTCTGCACTAATGCACTTTGAATCTGTTTCCTATTTAAATAATATTTGCCCTTTTAATTTTCCAGCCAAAATGGACAACCTTGCACTTATCTACATTAAACTTAATCTGCCAGATTCTCACCCATTCTCCAAGCCTATCAATATTCATCTGTTAAACTTTTTATCTGCTTATCATAGCCAGTTTTCCCTCCTATGTTATTATAATCTGTAAATTTTGCTATGTTACAGTGTGTCCTTGCTTGCAGGTCATTTATATAGATTGTAAATAATTGAGGTCCAAGAACTGAACCCTGCAGCCCCCACTAGTTCCAATTCACCATCTAGAGAAGGACCCATTTATCCCAACCTTCTGCTTTCTTACTGTCAGTCAGACAATCCTCTATTCAACCCAATACACTCCCCTTAACACCCTGGAAACTAGCCTTCTGGATAAGTCTTTAATGCAGCCCCTTGTCAAATGCCTTCTGGAGGTCTAGACATAACCACGTCCATTGGGTCCCCATGATCTACTTTGCAAGTTACATCCTCAAAGAACTCCAGCAAGTTCGTCAAGCATGACTTGCCCTTCGTGAAATCGTGTTGATACTGGTGAATTGAGCTTTATTTTTCGAAGTGTTCAGTTATCTCCTTTATAGTGCAGAAGTTGCTACAGTCAAAGAGGTCAAACTGACTAGTCTTTAGCTTCCCACCTTTCACCTGTCTCCTTTTTTTGAATAAAGGTGAATAATTTGAATAATATTCTTGAACCTGCTAGGTTATTTCCTAAAATAAAGTCAATTTCTTCTGTCAGAATTTGTTTTGCTACCCACACTACAATTTATCCATTCACCAAGTAAATATTTAATCCAGTTCTGTATGAGACTGGTTTGTAACCTCCATGTACGTCTCCAATTAATATTTTTCATTTAGTAACCCCTCTGGGTGATAAAGTAGTATTTTCAGCCAGCATTAGCTATTGACTTGCTCCAACGTGTCTCAATATCTTTATTGGTTTATCTTGATTTGAAGCATAAGAAAATACCTACCCTTTGAGATATCATAATTAGAACCTCCAGTGGGTTGATTCTCTTTGTCACTATTCAAAATAAAATTGTCACGATTGTCTTGGGCCATCTCTAATAGGAACAGGAGTAGGCCATTCATTGCATTGAGCCTGTTCCACCATTCAATGGGATTATGACTGATCTGTAGCCTTTGGCCCATATCCCTCAATATCTTTGCTTTACAAGATTTTATCTCTGTTCTTACATTATAACAAACATGTTTTCTTTAATTCTACTGTTGCAATTTTAGTACGTACTTCCTTTCCTGGTTTGTCCATTTCAGAAGATTCCTTTGACATTCCTACTACTGTAATTGCTCTCCTATTTAACCTCCAGCAATTGGCTCTGGTATGTCCACTCTTATTACGATGGAATCATGTCACTTTCATTATATCACTTTTTGGTTCTAATCTGTCCCTTTCATAATGTCAGTGTCCTTCTATCTGGGCTCTAAAACTGGTACCTCTTCTATTCTTTCCTCTGAGGTGGTCCATAGATGACTCGTTATCTAATTTTCCTTTCAGAGTTCAAATTCTTTTAATTCCATTTTTCTCCCTTTTCATTTCAAGTTTTCTTAACTCTTACGTCCTTTAGTCTCTGTGTACCTCTCTCCTCTAATTCAGGTATTTTCATTTCTAACTGTACCTTAGTGAACTCCAGGTGTGACATCCCCATTTCTAGTTTCCTTTCTTCCAATTCTAAATGTTGAATCTTTACGAGATCCTCCTTTTACTTCTACCTTCAATTAATGTACTTAATCTCTCAATTTACCTTCATTCAAAGATTTCAAATAATTCACAGTCATATGTTGCCACCTCCAGAAAACTCTTAGCAATGTACAAAGCCATCTCCACGTTCCATGCAATAAACCACCATAATTTAGCATGGTACCCAAAACCCCCACACTGCTGTAGTTTTGGAAAGAATAGCACAGAGCCCTGTTAAATCCAGTGACTTGAAAAACCTGATCAAGAGTGCCCAGTTGTTATGATCCCAGCTGATGCTTTTATTGGAGAATTCAGATGCCAGACCAAAATCTGGCTTGATAGAACATATTTTGTTGAAAGTTTCTTTTGCTTTTAAGGAGGTGATCTTTAATGGAAACACAAATACACAATGCTGCAGATTCACGTTTAGTAATAGAATAGGTTTATTATGCAACAGATGTGAAGATAGAATAAACCAAACTATTTACATATAGTGCACGTGTAAAGCTATAAAACACATAGAATCATAGAATTGTACAGCATGGAAATAAACTCTTCAGTCCAACTCGTCCATGCTGGGCAGATATCCTAAATAAATTTATTCCCATTTTCTAGCATTTGGCCCATATTCCTCTAAACCCTTTCTATTCATATGCCTATCCAGATACCTTTTAAATATTGTAATTGTACCAGCCTCAAGCACATCTTCTGGCAGCTTACTCCATTCCCGCACCACCCTCTGCATGAACAAGTTGCCCCTTAGGTCCCTTTTAAATCTTTCCCCTCCCACCTTAAACCCATGCTCTCTAGTGTTAGACTCCACCACACTGTGGAAAAGATGTTGGCTAATCACTGTATCCATGTCACTCATGATTTTGTAAACCACTGTATGGTCACCCCTCAGTCTCTGATGCTCCAGGGAAAATAGCCCCAGCCTATTCAGCCTATCCCTATAGTTCAAACCCTCCAACCCTGGCAACATCCTTGTAAATCTTTTCTGAATCCTTTCAAGTTTCACAACATCCTTCCTATAGCAAGGAGACTAAAATTGCATGCAGTATTCCAATAGTGGCCTAACCAATGTCCTGTACAGCCACAACATGACCTCCAAACTCCTACGTTTAATGCACCGACCAATTAAGGTAAGCATACCAAATGCAGCCTTCACTATCCTGCCTACCAAGGAGTCCACTTTCAAGGAACTATGAACCTGCACTCCAATGTCTCTTTCTTCAGCAACACTTACCAGGACCTTATCATTAAGGGTATAAGACCTGCCTTGATTTGCCTTTCCAAAATGCAGCACCTTACATTTATCTAAACTAAACTCCATCTGCCACTCCTCAGCCCATTGGCCCATCTGATCAAGGTCCCGTTGTAGTCTGAGGTAACCTTCTTTGCTGTCCACTACACCTCCAATTTTGGTGTCATCTACAAACTTACTAACCATACCTCCTATGTTCACATCCAAGTCATTTATATTAATGACAAAAAATAGTGAACTCAGCACCTATCCTTGTGGCACATCGCTGATCATATGGTAAAAAAATACAATCCCATTATTCCTAACAGCATCCTATTACAGTTCAAATGCCAGAGTGAATTCCCTTCTTTATCTCAAACAGAGTTTGATTTAGCTTTGGTTTCAATTCCGAGTGAAGATCAAATAGCCTCCTTCTTGATTTGTCACATAACTGAGGTTATTCTTCTCAGCTTCATCCTTTCAGGGTTTTAACCAAACAAATCTGGTCTGGAACTTTTAAACAAACTTGCTCACACTGAGGGAATCTCTTTACAGTCCTAAACTACGTCACTTTCTTAGGAGCAACTATTTAACACCTTAAATTTCAGCTAAGGTTTCTGCAAACTGCCAAATGGAACTAAAAAACTTTTTCTTCTAAGTTATGGATGTTTCCCGTAAACAAAAGAAAATAATCAAACCTTAACCTTCTAAACTGAAAACCTCCTACTCAACTGTTTATTTTGTTCACTCATAGAAACTTCCCATTAGCTTCCCCAAACAATCTCTCTCAGGCTTTATAAAAATGCAGTCACCATAGCTACAGAAATGCCTACAAGTTAATCATTAAACCCTTCAGACACATAGAAAATAACGTCTGCTCTAAAATTCAAAAATCCAAAAAAACTGTTAAAATATGTAAAAATCATACATCTAGAATTGATACAAGAAAGCCATCCCCATAGAGTGGTTGAGCTGCCTCCATCCAAACAGTAGGATAATGTAATCGAAAAGTATTGAGCAATTACATTTATTTGCTAATCAAGCAGCTTCCAGTTACAGAATTGTGAATCAAGCTTAAACAGCGTGTGTAAAATTTGTTTCCAGTGTTTAACTTATATCTATAGCCAAGCCAATCTGTCCGTCTGATTTCCCTACTGAAAGAAGCAATTGACAGATTACTATTTAAAACCTTGGTACATGTGCACAAAATAGATTATAATCTGGGATGATCAGAATCAAGCAGTCAGGTCAGCCTGGACCCAGTAGTAACCAAACTTCTACATCATCATGGTTTCTGCCCAGCTACCAGATACTGCAAATAAAGTGCAAACTTTTGCAATTGTAGGTTTTAAGGTTTGAAACTGACACAGAGAACTTAGTTACATATTGAATAGTTTAGATGGGCAGACAAATCAAACTGCTACATAATGGACCAAATGAGGATGAGATGAATGCATAAAATTAACATTTCAAAAATCAGCAAGAAGCCTGAGGTGAACCTGGCATTAGAAAAAGCTAAGAATATGCTGGCGTCTATGGCCGTAATGGTTTGATTTGACATGCACCGAGGTACAGTGAAAAGTATTGTTTTGTATGCTGACCAGATAAATCACACCTTATGTAAGTATATCAGAGTAGAATCCCTTGCAGTGTCAAAGCAGACTCTTTGGCCCAACAAGTCTACACGAGACCTAGGAACAGCCCACCCTGACCCATCCCCTATAACCCACACAACCCACACGTCAGGCAATTTAGCCTGGCCAATCCACCTAGCCTACATATCTTAGGACTGTGGGAGGAAGCCCACACAGACACAGGGAGAATGTGCAAACTCCACACAGTCAGTCACCCAAGGGTGGAATTGAACCTGGGTCCCTGGTACTGTGAGGTAATAGTGCTAACCACTGAGCCACTGTGCTGTAATAGAACAGAATGCAGAATATAATGTTACAGCTACAAAGAAGGTGCAGAGAAAGATCCACCCTAATACATGAGAGGTCCGTTCATAATGATGGACTATTCGTTTCAATTCTAATTACCAAATTATAACAGCAGTGGCAGTACGACGGATAAACAGCAAACACTGCTGTGTAATTACAATGAATGTGTTAATGATGTACATGATAATGCTATCAGACTATAAGAAGAGATGAATGGAAGAACTATGTAAGAGAGCTGTAAACTGTATTCTGTAATATTCTGTTCTTTATTATGTGTAGTACATGCTATTCTATTCTACAATAGTGTTCAAACAAATAAGTTTATTGGAACTCCTGACAATCAGACAATAGTCACTCTTATATCAGAAATGTTTCAGACTCAGAATAGGAACAATCTGGTGTAATAGAGCACTCTCAAGAAATAAAGTTTTGAAAAAAAAATAAAGTAAATTTCAACAAATCATGTTGCTTTTTAAGTATTGTAAAGAGTCACAGTCATAGAGGTACAGCATAGAAAAACACCCTTTGGCCCATTAAGTCTGTGCCAGTCAATAACAACCACTTGACTATTCTAATCCCATCTTCCAGCACTTGTATGCCTTGGCATCGCAAGTGTATATGTCAAACCTCTGCCCAAGCTTTTTTTAAGAAAAAAGAAAGGATAACAAGGTGTCACCAGAGGCCAATAATGAAATGTTATAAAAATGGAAAGCTGTGTAATTTCAATTCGGTCCGAGACATGACTGCCAAATTATGTGACGGTTTAGGAACCCGTACCTTTGCACAGCTTTTTTAAAGATCTCAGGTACTTACTAATAGAACATAGAACAGTACAGCACAGTACAGGGCCTTCAGCCCACGATGTTGTGCCGAACTTTTACCCTAAACCTAAGGTCTGTCTAACCTCCACCCCTACCTTATGCTATCATCCATATGCCTATCTAATAGCCGCTTAAGTGCCCCTAATGAGGCCGAGTCCACTACCCTCTCCGGCAATGCAGTCCACGCCCCTACCACTCTCTGAGTAAAGAACCGACCTCTGACGTCTCCCTGATATCTACCTCCTTTCACTTTAACACTATGCCCCCTCGTAATAGCTACCTCCACCCTAGGAAAAAGTCTCTGGCTGTCCACTCTATCTATACCTCTGATCATTTTGAACACCTCTATCAAGTCACCTCTCATCCTTCGTCGTTCTAAAGAGAAAAGCCCTAGCTCTCTCAACCTTTCCTCGTAAGACCTTCCCTCCATTCCAGGCAACATTCTGGTAAATCTCCTCTGCGCCTTTTCCAATGCTTCCACATCTTTCCTGTAATGAGGCGACCAGAACTGGACACAATACTCCATAATGTGGCCGAGCCAGGGTTTTGTATAGCTGGAGCATAACTTCACAGCTCTTGAACTCAATCCCTCTATTAATGAAAGCTAACACACTATATGCCTCCTTAACAACTCTATCCACCTGGGTGGCAGCACTCAGGGAACTGTGGACATGAACCCCAAGATCCCTCTGCTCCTCCACACTGCCAAGAATCTTTCTGTTAACCCTGTATTCTGCTTTCAAATTTGTCCTTCCAAAATGAATCACCTCACACTTTTCAGGGTTAAACTCCATCTGCCACTTCTCAGTCCAGCTCTGCATTTTATCAATGTCCCTTTGTAACCTAGAACAGCCCTCCGCACTATCCACAACGTGACCCACCTTCATACTAAGAATAAAGCCACAAGATACCATGGTTTTGAATGCACAAACTAAATATGAGAACGACACTCTACAATATAGGAACACTTCATATTTTGATATTCAGAATTAACATGAGATAAATATGAGTCAACATACAAATTGTGATTGAACACCCCACACAGCACATCAAATAGCAGATGCAGTCAAGACAGTTCCCATAGATTTCTCAGTAACCCACCAAGACAGCAGTGACTGGGTCACCAAATCTTATTAAAACTTTTGCTTGGATCTTCTGGTCATTAGACAGTTGGACAGCCAAAGGCCATGCACAGCATGAAAGATGTGCATCAGGAACTTTCAATACTTCTGATGCATTGGCAATGCAGTAATTGTCTGGGAAGTTTAAACTTCTGGTGAGCAATTACCCAGCACCCAGAACACTCCCAAAAAATCCCCAACACCTAGAGCTAGAAGCTTTGGAGGTTTTGACTTACCCAGTAGTTGCCTGGAAAATTTCGCAGGATTAAAACCAATTCCGGGCTAACTATGAAGCTGACACCCCAATCAATCACAAATTGGCAGGAATACAAAACACTTCTATTTGTTTTAAAATGAGCAAATTCAGAATTTACTCATTTTAAAACAACACGGTCAAAATAGCTTCTTTGTATGTCATCTCACTTCTTTTCTGATCCAAATCACTTCTCGTTGTTTCAAGAATTCAAATGTTCAAATATAAGTGTTTATATTGCAGTTGGATTTGAACTCTGAACACTGAAATCTTTCACTTTTGGTTGAGCCCATTCTGAACGTGCCTGGTTTAATTACTTCTGAGTGATGTTCACAACTTTGTTGATCTGAACTTGTATTTTCCTTTCCAAAATTTTTTTATCTCCCCCACAATTCATAAGCTGCATTCTTTCAGTCACTTTGGGGGTATTAAACAGTCTTTTGGGAACTTCCTGACTTGTTTGGATTCCTGCTGTTGTATCCTATATTTTACATTGGCAATCATTATTTGATGTCATTGGCCTTCCAACCCCATTTTGTGGTCTCAGTCCTTATCAGTGAAACATCTTATTTGGCAACTCTGCAGCGCTTGTATATCTTCCTTACTGTCTATTACTGATGTGGACACTCATCAATGCTTTTGAAAGAATGAATTCTTTATTAAACTGGAATACAAATAAGAAAGAATTTATACTCACAGAAATATCTTCCTGAGTTGTGAAACTCCTTCGTAGACGGTGGAAAATTTTATTGTTTGCTAAATCATTTTCCAATATAAAACCAATATTTTTAACAGACAATTTAGGAATAGTCGCAACTAGACAAGAGCCCCTTTCACAGCACAATTTAAATGCGCTTTATGCAACTGGAAAGGCACATATTTTCTACTGTTTCAATACTCTGTAATAATAATTTTGATTCAGTGAACTTTCAGAAGGAAGATCCAATTCTTTGCTAACTGTAAGTTCTGCACTGAATCAATATCTCTCAGGATGACAATTTTTCTATTTCCAGGCTCTTGCTTGATAAAGATGGAGGGGCATCCTCTTCAAGAATAAACCAATCAACTACCCATGGTGAAAACATTAAACACAAAAGATTTCTCACAAGCTTCACTTTCTCCTGCAACTTTCTCTGTAGAAATTCTTGTGATTTGCATCAGTGCTACTGATTGAACATCAATTTTCTTTCCTTGTACATTTCTGAAGACTGCTTAAGCATTTGTATTACTGCCATTGGTTTATCATTCCAATCCTACATGGTAATGAAGACATAATTGTCTTTAATTTTTATTCTCTATGCTGTCATTTTTATTGATTTGAACTGCCTTCTTGCTAAAGCCAGACTCTATTCCTCCAGCTTCCCTGTGATTTCTTTCTGACAACTTAGCTGTGTGTGTGAAAGATCATATTCAAAGTGGCCGACTCCTTGAATTTAGGCACCTGTTGTTCATCCAGTTTGGATTTATTGGAATACTATTGCTGAATTTCTCTACAATCATGATTTCCCTCACATTTTCAAAAGTTTGCTTTGACTTCAATGAAGAAAATCATTAATTCCATACCATTTCTTTTTCCCTAATGAATTGGACAAATATCTGACTTTTTTTTCTTTACTGACCTAAGTTGTAATTGTTAATTTTGTAACAATTAATAAATTCAGAATTAATTATTGTCTTTTTAACTTGCGCAGAGTGAGGACTGAAAGACTTCTGAAAGACTGGAGTAAAAATCCATAGCGTTTCCATTTGAAAAGTTTATAGCATAAGATTCCATGAGTTACATGCCATTCCAATATTGTAATAACTTTCTCAAATGCGATATAATATCTTTCAACCCTTTTGTTAAATTCAGGCACTAAGTGAGACTTTTGGTTAAATCAAATTTCTAAATGTGACTTCTGTCCTCATCTGAAGTACTAGGCTGTATTCCACCTCGTATCCTTAGCCTGTCCACCATCTACAAGTTGCAAATCAGGAGAGTGATGGAATACTCCCTACAACAACTCTCAAGAATCTTAACACTATCCAGGACAAAGCAGCCCACTTGATTGGCACCACATCCGCAAACATTCAGTCACTCCACCATCAGAGTTCAGTAGCAAGTGTGTATTACCTACAAAAGGCACTGCAGAAATTCACCATAGATCCTTAGCACCTTCCAAACCCATAACCACTGCCATCTAGAAGGACAAAGGCAGCCAATACATGAGAACACTATCGCCTGCAAGTTCTCTCCAAGCTACTCACCATGCTGATTTGGAAATATATCTGTGTTCCTTCAGCGTAACTGGGTCAGAATCCTGGAGCTCTCCCTTGAGGGTATTGTGGGTCTACTTGCAACGCATGGACTGCAGCAGTTCAAGAAGGCAATTTCTGAAGGGCAACTAGGGAGAAGCAGTAAATGCTGGTGCAGTCAGGGATGAATATGCCCCACCAGTGAATTTTTTTATTGACTAAACAAACTAAACTTTACTATATAAGTTTAGAAGAATACAATAATCTACATACGTCCACATACAACTTTTACTTTAACATTCAGAATTAACATGATGTAAATTTCAGCTAACAGATCAGATCTGTGGTCAAACATCCCACAGAGCACATTAAAAAATGTAGTCGAGAAAGATTCCACGGATTTCTCAGCAACCCACCCAGACAGTAGTGACATTGTAAGTCATTAAATCTTACTAAAATTTAGCCTGCTTTGCAGTGGATTCCAATTTTTCAAAGGTTTTTTTTAAATTCTTGCCTGTCTAAACATTTCACTTGTGCCAATAATGAGTATTAGAAATAACTTAACAGCGTCTTATAGCAATTCTCGCACACATTAGACAGTAAGATAGCTAAAATTCTGCAACACAGTGTTTCAAACTGGAAACAGTCAGACCAATCTCCTCCCCCACCACACCACCACCTTTTAATAATCCAATTGAAAATTCTGGAATTAAGAGTGATTATTCACACCATTGTTTTTAGTTCAATCAGAGATAGTGAAAATAAAATGGAGTATGTTTTAACTTGCAAGATTGCAGTTGTGTCTGCAATAAAAGGGATGATTGCCAGAGGAAGTTGCAAAGGATTTCAAAACAGTGACCCTCAGTATTAGAAACAAAAGCAGAAATTAATGAAAAAACTTAACAGAGAAAGCAGAGTTAATGTTTTGGGTCCAGTGACTCTTCCTCAGAACTGATTGTAGCTGGGAAAGGATTGGTATATGGTATATATGTAGAAAATGGGGTGGGTTGATGGGAAAGGAGTAAACCATAGTTGGAGAGGAAGCCCAGAAAGAGAAAGAACAGCTGCTGGGCAGACGAGAGATGGGTAATGGTCAGCCTGGGAGAATCAATAGCGCTAATGGGGGCTATTAGCTGACAGGTAGCAGCCCATGTGATGACAAGACATGGTCTGTGGGGGTTGGGTGAAGAACATGGGAGAAGGTGCTAAGGCCCCATAACTATTGAATTTGATATTGAGTCCTGAAGGCTGCAGGGTCCCCAAGTGGAAAATGAGATGCTGTTAAGCTCTACTGCAGCTCCACTACTGGGCAGGGAACACCCTGGCAAGTTGAAATGGCAGGCAAACGAAGCTCAAGAGATAACAAGGTGTAGAGCTGGATGAACACAGCAGGCCAAGCGCATCAGAGCAGCTGGAAAGTTGATGTTTCAGGCCTAGACCCTTCTTATTTCTGAAGAAGGGTCTAGGCCCGAAACGTCAGCTTTCCTGCTCCTCTGATGCTGCTTGGCCTGCTGTGTTCATTCAGCTCTACACCTTGTTATCTCAGATTCTCCAGCATCTACAGTTCCTACTATCTCTGAAAAGGGAGCTCAAGGTCATTTCTGCAGACAGAATGCAGAGGTTCTGCAAAGGGGTCACTCGGTCTACATTTCGACTCCCCAATGTAGAGGAGACCATATTGCAAGCAGTGAATACAAAGGTTATCAGTCCTAATCTGCACCAAGCAGTAATGCTCCTCCCAGATTCATGCTCACCCACTCTGAATGCTCACAGGCAACAGCAAAGGTTCGAGGGTCAGCCCTCCTCTGATTGGCTTATTCGCACAGGGCTGAAAGTCCACTTGAAAAATAGCATTCTTAACTGTGACGAGTGGAACCCAGACTTCGAGCTGCCAGCGTACCACTGTCAACGATACTAGACAAGCTAAATTCTTCTGTGAGAACAGTCACAGGAACTGTTCAGAAAGCAAATCACTTAAACTAGATCAATACGTTCATGTTACTGCTGGCTGGAAACATTCAGGTGTGTGTCTATGGTTCACGTACAACACTTTAACCAGGAGCTTTTTTCACGCACAGATTTCCCTATTTGGAAACGTAGTCTGACACGGGGCATTTGTTGGGTCCAATGTTACGGTTGACAGTTTTTCAGTGAGATAACTTTCCAACATGGAAGACAATACTGGAAGTCTACTGGGTTGATGATGATGAGAACGTTGGCCTGCAAGTTAGTTTTTGATGCAATCAGTTCTAAAAACGATGGTTATTTCGCGTTAAGGCATCTAGTGACCGAATTAGTGCTATTTTCTGTCAAATTTACCCTCCTGCCTGCACTTTTACAGGTGTGTAGATTAATTTATGTTTGCTCAGCTTCCATCAGATTTGGAAATGTTGCAGTGAAACTGAAGAAAGCTTAACGCTGTGATTTTTTTAAAAAAATTACTATTTCGTAATCTGCAAGGGGTTGGTAAGGAGACATTCAAATAACTTTTTAAAAGCTGGAGCTAAATAAGGATCAGAATAAATCAGGAGTCGTATGTGTTATTTTGAAGTGCTGTATAACCTAAGTACCTGAACACTGTTGAACTGGACAAACCACTCGGTGTGTTTCTGATTACAGATACTCCCTATGTGTTCCAGGTTTGATGATTTACTTGATCGATTTCTACAGAGTTAATCATTAAGCTCATTAGCGAACTACAATACAAGGACACATCTACAGTTCTCTGACACAGTGCAATTTACGTTTCCAATTCAAGGAAGAGAACTCTGAAGGCAAGGAGAGATTGCATTGTTGGGGGGAACCTGGCTGTCTGTGGAAGGAAGTTTTGTTTTCCCGATTCCAGTGCCGCTGAGCGATATATCCCCCAACTTCTGTCGCCCAACGTCAGGAAAGAAGATTGGAAGGACAGTTCGACATGGCGCAAGCTGCAGAATTTATCGTTTTAGTGTTACTGCTCCTGCAGTTCATCCCATGGCACAAGTGTTCACAACTATCTGACCTAAAAATATGTGGAGATCCTGAATGTGAAAGTAAGTGATCTTCTCTACAGTCGATGTTAAATCCAATTAGGACATTTTATTTCCAAGATTGGTAGAGATTTGAAAGCCACCAGATAAATTTTAGCAGTTTCCGGCAAGAAATATCGCGTGACAGTTCGCGTCCATATTATGAAAGGGATATCACTACTTTTGTCAGCATCCAGACCGACTTTCTCTTGTGCAGTAATGTGTTTAATTTGAGTCAATAACGAGACAGAAGGGTAAAACCAAGTTTAAAATTAAGTTCCACTACCACCAGGGTGTTAATTTCCAAGTATTACTGGCTTCTCCCTCGTTAAATTTATCTTTTATTGATTTGCATTCAAAACGATTTGAATTTGTGCTTCGGCCTTTGCCCAATTCTTTTGGGTCAATTAGAAGTAGAATTTTTTTTAATGCCACTCTCCAAATAAAACCATAAGAAGTCGGAACGGGAGTTCAGCCCCTGGAGCCTGCTCCACCATTCAGCAGGGTCAGGGCTGATCTGAAATTCCTCATGTCCACCTTCCTGCAGTTTTCCCATACTCCTTGATTCCCCTACTGATCAAGAATCTGTCAGCTTTAAATATACACCAGGCCTCTGCTCCCACACCTTGCTGTGGCAAGGAGTTCCAAAGACTCTCTTGAGAGAAGAAGTTCCTCCTCTTCTCAGTCTTTATTTGGCACTCCTTTATTCTGAGACCAAGCCCTCTGGTCCTAGACTCTCCCATGAGGAGTAACATTCAACATTTACCCTGTCAAATCCCTTGGAATCCTAGATATACCACTTTGCTGTCTCATTGCAGTGTCTAAAACAGGGATTCCCATAGTGTGGGTTGTGCCCCCCCCAATGGAGTCATGAGCTGAAATTTTGAGCTGTGCCCTCATAACAAGCCCCTGCACTCTCAAAAGTTTCTGAAGGGTCGAGACAAATTTCATGCCTCAACTGTGGTCATATGGGAACAGCTTGGAGAAGGACTGGTCTAAGGGTCAAAGATTTGAATATTTCTGAACAAAAACATGTTTTATCCAAACTTTTCATCTTGTTGTACTCATCAGGAAAATTCACGAGAAATGTCAATGAAAAGGAAAACAGCATTTATGTTGTGGGCTCTGAATGGTAATGGGGTTGCCATGGAGAGTGTACCTGTTAGATAATGACAGTTAACTGCTAAGCTTTGTTTACATTTTGAACCTGTAGTTTTACTCTGATTACAAGGCATTACCCTAAGAAATTAACCAAAGAATGACCACCAACTGTTTGTGGAATTGTAACATATACATTATGTGTACATGTTCTTTCTAAATGCAAATATGGGGAGGCAATGGCATAGTGGTATTGTAACCAAACTAGTAATGCAGAGACATAAGTAATGTTTTGATAACCTGGGAAAGAATCCCACCATGGAATCTGAATTCAGTAAAATCTTGAGTTAAAAGTCTAACAAAGATCGTGACCTGTTGTCAATTGTAAAAATGGTAAAAACCCATTTTGTTCAGTAATCACTTTCAGGAAAGGAAACTCTCATTCTTATTTGAGAGGTAGTAGGAACTGCAGATGCCGGAGAATCTGAAGTTCTGAATCTCTTTCTGAAGAAGGATCTAGGCCCGAAACGTCAGCTTTCCTGCTCCTCTGATGCTGCTTGGCCTGCTGTGTTCATCCAGCTCTACACCTTGTTATCTCCCATTCTTAGTTGGTCTGGCTTACATGTGACTTCAGACCCACAACAATGTGGTTGATCCTTAACTGCCCTTTACCCAATGGCAAACTCAATCCTGTCAACTCTGAATCACATCCTCACCAATATTTGAGGTCTTGTGCCCAAAATTGGGTGATCTGATTCACACATTAGCCAAACAAGAGCCTGACGTAGTCATAATGTCCCAACAACACCATCACCGTCCCTGGGCATATCCTATCCTACTGGCAGGACAGACCCAGCAGAGGTGTTGATATGGTGATAAACAGTCAGGAGTGAGTTGCCCTGGGAATACTCAACATTGACTCTGGACTCCATGAATTGTCGTGGCATAAGGTCAAACACAGGCCAGGAAACCTTTGGCTGATTATCACCCCTCTCATCTGACAAATCAGTAGTTGTCCACGTTGAACACTGTTGTGGTGTTTACTGTCCATTACCAAAGTGGCTTGGCAGCAGCACTACTGACTGAGCTGGTCAAGTACTGAAAGGCATAGTTGCTAACCTGGGTCTATGGCAGGTTGTCAGACAACCAACAAGAGAGAAAAACATATTTGACTTTGTTGTCACCAGTCTGCCTGCTGTAGAACCATCTGTCCATCACCACCTCAGTGGTGACCATATCAGAGATTACCTCCACCGCTCTTGTGGAGACCAAGTCCTACTTTTACTTTGAGGATAACCTTCGATGTGTTGTGTGACACTACACCAAGAAAAATTGCATGGACTTTGAACAGATCTAGCAACTGAAGACTTGGCATCCATTAGGCACGGTGGGCCATCAGCAGCAGAATCATATTCAGACACAACTTGAACCTCATGGTTCAGCATATTCCCTCTCTCTACTGTTACTATCAAGTCAGCGTATCAATCCTGATTCAGTTAAGAGAGCTGGAGAGCATGCGAGGATCAGTACAAAGCATAGCTAAAAATGTGAGGTCAACCAGGTAAAGCTAAAAAAAAGCTATTTGCATGGCAAACAGCCCTAGAAGCAATTGATAGACAGAGTAAGCAATTACACAATCAATGGATAAGATCTACATTCTGCAGTCCTGCCACATCCAGTCATGAATAGTGGTGAACAATTAAACAACTAACTGGATGGGGGATCATGATGGGGGAGCCCAGCACATCAGTGCAAAATATAAGACTGAAACATTTGCAGCAGTCTTCAACCAGAAGTGCCAAGTGGATGATTGATCTTGGCCTCCTACAGTGATCCCCAAAATCACTGGTGCCAGTCCTCAGCCAATTTGATTCGCCCCATGTGATATCAAGAGTGGTTGGAGGCACTGGATACGTCAAAGGTTATGGGCCCTGATAATGTTCCGACAATCATACTGGAGACTAAGATGACTGACCTCAACAACCATGACTATCTTTACTTGTGCCAGGTAAGACTCTAGCCAGCAGAGAGTTTCCCCCTAATTGTGGGTGTATCTATACCTAATGGACTGCAAAGGTTCAAGAAGGCAGCTCACCCCCACCTTCTCAAAGAAACCATGGGTATGCAATAAATGCTTGCCCAAGCAGCACGGCTCATATTTCATGGATGAACTTTAAAAAAGACAGAGCTCCATTTTCTAAAAATCCTAGTCAAGAAATCTAGCTATTGCAACCCATCTTCTCTGCTCAATAAATGCATTTGGATTCCTACTGTTCCATGCATGATAAGATTTCCTTTCTCAGCACCCTTATAACATTTGGCCACTGTGCAAGCTTGATGCTAAGGTAGGGTGCATCAGAGACATCATGTAAGCTAATCGGTTACCCTGATCAGATCATTCGTTGCTGTATATTGTGTAAGATCGTGAATGGGATCAAGACCATCACTTTTGGTCCTAAAAGTACACAGTCTACCTCTAACATGGTATCTCAAAAGCTTCAGCACAAGATCCTGCAGTCAAGGCAAAAAGACATGCTGCCTATCACACAAATGTAGTAAGTCATTTTCAGCACCAGTACTTGCAAATCCGAAAACACAGTTTCTAAAGTGTGATTGGACTATACTTGCTAAGCAATTCTAGTGTACAAAGAACTCAGGGGGTCTTGCATTATCAGTGGAGAAAGAAACAGCACAAAATGGCTATCTACATTTCTGTATAAGGATTTCTCGGATCAAGGTGCTTTCTTTAATTAATTTTGTTATGTAACCATGTAACAGAATAACTTCCCTTAACTAATAATTTGAATAGTACAAAATTAACAATTTAAACAATGTGTATCTTTAATATGATACTAAAAGAACCAACTATTTATGATCTGCTGGGGGAACTTTATTTTTGTTATTGTTTTGGTCTAATCTGCTCTTGATGTTCATACAGGATACCTGAGTAGAGTAAAAGCTACAATGGACTACGTTGGTCACGATTGTAGATTCCTTACATTCAAGTCTGGAGACTCAATACTTGTTTATTTTAAGTTGGCTGGGAAAAGAGGTGATTTATGGGCTGGAAGTGTAAGTATTATATTCTGTGGTGCATTATTTTGTTTCAAAATATATTCACATTCCAATTTTGTGAAATTGATTTGGTTCATTATGTTCCTACCTGACGGGCCAATTGATACATATTCGCATATTGTGCATACTTCACCACTTCCGTCACTGACCAACTCCAGATCTACAACAACATTCATATGAAGCACTTAACATGGTAAAATCTCCCATGCAGTTCACAGAACTGACAAAATTGACACTGAGCCAAAGAGGTAAATAACAGGATGGATGAAAAAATATTTGGTGAAGAGGTAAGTTCAAAGGAAGGAGAGATGGAGAGGTTGGCATTTCTATAGCAAAGCATATCTGCCAATGTTGGGGTAAAAGTAATGTAGAATTGCTCAAAAGGTCAGAACCTGAGCAAAACAGAAAGCTGGTGAAGGTTATGAATCTGGACAGGATAAGGTTATGCAATCATTTTAACACAAATGACAAATTTAAACTCAAGGCAGTGTTGGATTCAAAGGCTGACAGTACAGAGATGGGTTGGAAAGTAAGCTGTGATGAAGATACAAAGAATTTGTGAAGAAACATAAAAAGCAAAAATTATGTGGGAAAATGTCAGGTTGTTCACTTTGGCTGGAAGAATAAAAAAGAAAAATATTATTTAAATTGAGAGAAACTGCAAGTGTTTTAGCACGGCAGGATCTGGGTGTCATTCTGCACGATTCACAAAAAGTGAGCATGCAGTTACAGCAAGTGATTAGGAAGGCGAATGGCATGTTCACTTTGATTGAAAGAAGGTGGCCTATAAAAATAAGGAAGTCATGCTACAACTTGGTGAGCTTTGAGCATTGGTGACGCCACAACTTGAGTATTGTGGTCTCTTACTTCAGAAAAAATTGAAGAATGAACTTGAAATGTATTTGAATGCATTTGAAATATTTCAGAGAAGGTTCACTGTGCTGATTCCTGTGATGAGGCGTTTGTCTTATTAGGAAAGCTTAAGAAAATTGGACCTGTACTTGTTGAAATGTTTAAAAAATGAGACATGATCTTATTGGAATATATAAGATTATGAGCTTGCCTGGCGGGGTAGTTGCTGAGAGGATATTTCCCCTTGAGAGGGCATCGAGAGCTAAGCAGTGCAGTTTTTCTTTAAATCTCCCATTTAAGCCAGAAATGAAAAGAACATCAAATGAGTTGATAATCTTTAGATTAACGCCTCACTGAGCTGTGGAGGCTGGGTTATTGAATTTAATAAAGATTGATCGTTGATCAGAAAGAGAGTTGAGGATTGTGGGGCGTAGTGGGATAGCAGAATTAAGGCCACAATCAATTCAGCCGTGATTGTGCTGAATGACCCCTTTGCCCTCAAATTTCTTATGATTTTATGCATAGGAGACCATTATGACAATTTTGTAATAGTCACTGGTGAAGATAACCTGATGGATGTGTGTTTCAGGAACAGGCATGCAGAGGAGGAGTAGAAATAAGCTGTGATATGCAGGTTGGTGTCAGCAATCTTCAATACCTATTCCTCTGATTCTGGCCTCTTGTGCATTCCCTTCCTTGATGACCATTCTGAAAGGAACGACCCCAGCCTCTGGAAAAAGTCCCTTGCCTTCACCTTAAACTTTACATTCTCCCACCCTAATTGTTTTGCAATGTACAAGATACAATGGGAGAAGCCCTATTTTCAATCCCTTAAATCCAATGAACTCCAATTTGAACACAGTTCATTATTGGTTTAGCCCTTGCACGACAAAACTTGATTAAACTTCATCAAACATTTGTGGGCTCTGCTTTCTTCTGCCAAAACTGTTCACTGCTGGAGTCTGCAATGCAAACAGAACTCCTGGCTTCTTATCATCATGAGCAACCATGCTGTTTCAGACATCATGGGCAGAATCTTACCGGGCCCTGAACTATGTCAAGAAATCTGGGAGGATTGTGTGAGAGGTCAAGCAAAGCCTATCTTGACATTGGCAACAAGAAGCTGCATTTTCAAACAGAGTCCTGGGCATCAAGACAAGATTCTCATTAGGCATTGGTGAGGTGCCTATTGAAAGGGAATTCTTGCTTATATCGTCCTCATTATCTGCACATCTTGCCTCATGAATATGCAAAGTTTTACCAAGAGGAAACAAGATGGTGAGAATTCTTGACCAGAAAGTCTGAGCAGGTACTGGTGACTTGAGCGGCCACTTTCTCCACTGGACCTCCATTGGACACCTAGCAACAACATCTCAGGGCACTCTTCAGAGCACAAGCCCATCGACTGATACTGATAACTGAGACCACCCAGCCCCTCAGGACTCTCATGGAACTTCTTCAATCCACTTACAAGGTGCTTCTGCACTTTAAAGCTGGTCTTCGGGATGCACAGCAACCAGCGTTGAAAGGCTGTTCAAGGACACACTGCACTGCATCCGAACTCAGAGACTTGGCCAGGCCGTATCTCAGGGCACCTTATTTGGTCTCTTCATGCCTACTCACTTTGAAACTATCTAGATGTCCATGGTATCCTTGCCTTGGCTTGCCTTTTCTAGTGAAGAGAAATGCCCAAAATTGTTATTTAGTCAAAATATGGTGGGATTCTGACCAATCTTTTCTCATCCTCATTAAAATTCCTGCCTGCCTTTGCAGTCTCTGTAACGAATTTCAGCCCATTAGGAACTCTGCATTTCTACAACCCTGGCTACTGGTGCTTCATGTACGTCTTTTGCCCACCATTGATGACCATGCCTTCACTAAGCAAAACTATGAGCTCTCAAATTCCCTCTCTGAAGCTTGTCACCTCTCAATCAGTCTGTCCTGCTTTAAGATGGTCCTTAATACTTGTCTTTTTGTCAAAAACTTTAACCACCTGTCCTAATATCTCCTTTGGCTCATTGTCAATTTTTATTTGATCACATTTCACTGATATTACATTAAACATACTACATAAATACAAGTTATTTTTGTTAGACATGGTGAACCCAATAGAATTAACCATTGCATTGCTTACCTAGTCAGTGGATTTATATAATTCCCAAGATCATAAAAATAGTACTCCTTTCTTTATGAAATGCATTCAGTAACTAGAAGTGAATTGCTTTGTATTCATTGAGTTTGGTAAGTATGAATCTAAGTTATTGCACATCATACATAGTGGAACAAGGGTTCCGTCAACACTTTTAAAATTTTTATCACTCATGGAGTACATACATTAACGTTTTCCACCATTCAAGTCTTTAAAATTAAAAACAAAATGTGCTGTGCAAACTCAGGGGGTCTTGCATTATCAGTGGTGAAAGAAACAGTGTTGGTGTTTTGGATCCAATATGACTTCTTCAGAACTGGACTTGAAACATTAACCTTCTTTCTTCCTCCACAAATGCTGCCATAGATGCTGAAATTCCCCAGTACTTTTTGATTTTATTTCAGATCTTCAGCATTTGCAGTGTTTTGCTTTTATCTTAGTGCAAACCTTTATGATGTTCTTCAGTTAACTTGTAATGATTTTGTTCTATTTTAGATAGGAAAACAGTTTGGGTATTTTCCAAAAGATGCAGTTCAAGTTGAAGATGTAATAGTATCAACTGAAATAGAACTGCCAACCAAGGTAATCTGTGAATTAATGTACTCAACTTTATGCTTGCTCCATTAAACATTTCATGACTATATCCTATTGCAAAGTTTTCAGATATTAATTTTTAGATCCACCCAAATAACTCTGAGTTATGCCAGAACTAGAGCAGAACTAGAAATATTTGTACCCCCGAACAATAATTTTGGAATTTTAAAAAAATGCTGATTCTGAACATTTAACTTGAAAACTGTAGGCAGGACTTCCTCAGTGAACTCACAGTAATAAATATATTCCACACCAGGTATAACTTTTTATTGTAATACAAACTGAAATGTATAAACATAGTTTTGCTGATCAATGCTATTTCATTTCAACTTTCATTTTCAATTCTTTAACATAAGCTATCGTTAGAATTTTATTCAGAATATTCTTCCCAAAGTAAATTTTCTATATTAGTATTCCTTAAACTTCTAACTACACCTTTATCATGGATGTTTTTATTCCACTGTCAATCCCCGCATCTAAATTAAAACAACCCATATGAAATAGACACAGAAGAACAATGGATCCCAAATCAGAATTATAAACTTAAGATTATGCATGTGTTCTTTTTTTCCCACCCAGGAAAGTGACTTCCTTTGCCTTGATGGTGGTGATTATCACGTTGAAAGTGAAGTAAGTGGTTCAGTCAACGGTGAATATGGAGAAAATTCAAATTCAGAAGAAGTAAAATCCATATTAGGACATGAATCTGAGTCCAACATAAACAGCCAGGATTACAAAGGTAATTCTGCTAAAGATGAACCTGTGGACAATTTAGATAATCTTTATAAAGAGCAATTTCAAAGAACACATCATACTACAGATGATGCTGTTTTAGAGATGACACCCGGTAAAGAACAATTTCAGCCAAGTCTAGCAACTGATGCAGTTGGACAAATCAATGAGTTTCTTTCACCAGCTGATTATCTGAATCAATTAAGTGAAGCAAGTGCCTCAAAACACACAGAAAACAATGAATTAAAATTAGACACAATTCCTGAATCTGTACACAGAGAATACATTGACCCAAAAGGTGAACCTTCCAGGCAGGAGATCGGTGAAGAACCTGCTATCACATCTGAAAGTAATGAAGAATCCAAATTTCTGCAAGAAGCATCTAGTTGGATTGGATCTAGAATTAGCGGGTGGTTTGGTTCAAAAAGCAATCTAAATAAAGAGCCTGTGGAATCTACAGACCAGTCTTTACAGATAAACTCCTTTAAAAGTCGAAAAATTGCATTAGGCAATGATGAAAACACTGCAATGTCTGAAGTGATGGATGATCAAATTAACGAGCATTACAAGGACAAAGAAAAGTCATCCTGGATTAATGGTTTGTCCAAATTGTTCAGCTTCACCAGTGATTCACCAGAAGATGCTTTATCCAGTGATGATAATAAAGGTAAAGAAGAGCTTGAAAATGTAAACTCATATTCTGTTGATGATTCAACAGTCCCAAGTAAAAGTGAGATACCTAACCTGGAAAACAAAATGCCTGACCTTTCAGTTCCAGCTGAAGTAAGGCTACAATCAAATAGTCCAGAGAAACCAGTCCAACATACCAACGAAGCTACCCAGAATTTAATGGATAATGATCAGTTGAGGTTTAAATTTACTGACAAAGTATGGGCTGGCCTAACTGGTAAAGCTGAGGATTCAGGAATATCCAAAGAAACAGAAAATGTTGGAGTAGATAATCCAGTGGATAAAGATGATATCACTGAAAGCAATGAAAACACAATGAATAGTGAATCTGAAGTTCGTTCTCCCATGGATCAGGTTCCAAGTGAAGGGGATGCATTGATTGTTGATTCATTAATAGATGAAGAACCAATCCAGTACCCAAAAGTGAGTCTCTGTAAAATGGAGAATGATATTAATTGCCACTCTGAAGGCTTGCAGCAGGCTGCAAAGGAACATGGGGTAATACAAAGTGAAAACACTCAATTTGTACATTCTACAAATAGTTTAGAAAATAGTTTCAGACTTGATAGCGCAGCATCAAAGCTTAAAGATATGTGGAAACAGGAAGCTCAAAATCTACAAGAGCAAAATTCAATGTTAGATTCAAAATTTGTGGGAGATAGTAAACCTTTGATTCAGGACAGTCTCCACAAAGAACAATATCTGCAAGAACATTTAAAAATTCCTTCAGTAGTTAAACAATCTAGCTCAGATTACATGACGTCTACAACATGTAAAGATCTACAAATTGAAGAAACATCACATAGTCAACATGATTTTTTACACAACCAGGATCTAGTCTCTTCAATGGAAGAATTTGGTGTTGTAAGTAAGGGTGAAGCTTTGGAATTTGGGTTGCATGAGGAACAACAACATGTAACATTAGATTCTGAATTAGCTCCTACTAGAGATCAGAGTTTAGAAAGTATAGTAGCAAACACTGCAAAACCTGCAGCAGGGAACACATTACAGGCTGAAGAATCTTTACAACATAATTTAGTTTCTGAATTGGAACCAGATCTGCATCTATCAAATACTGCTGATTCCATGTCACAGTATACCTTACAGAATAAAGAAAAATTTTCACAAGAAAACATATTAATAAAATCAGACTCACAACATATTGCTGTGACAGACAGTAATCAATTTCCAGAAAAAGAATTGCATCATGAACAACTAATCTCACAGCAGCGAAATATTGAATCAACAATGGAACTTGAACAGCTTGGTATTTCAGGTGAAAATAAGCAATTATCCCAGATGCAAACTTTTAACGAACAGCAAGCTTTAAATTCTGAATTTGATGACGGTGTTCCTTCTTCACAGGATGAATTGGGGAACAAAGAAGGCATCACAGAAGGAAAGCATGTAACATTGGCAAAGCATCACATTTTAGATAGTTATAATCTTTTAACACAGAATGTAAAACAAGCTTTAGAGGAAATCTATCCATCAAGTTTGGTCGATAAAAAGATCACAGTTACAAATACCAATGGTCCTTCCTTACAAAAACAACTGAATGATGAAACCCAGAGAGTACCATCTCTGCAGCCAGTTTCAGGTCCTACTCAGGCTCTGCCACAGGAAAAATTTTACAGTGGCAGCAACACCTTGCAACAACAAGCCCCAGTATCAGACTCTGAATCCAGTCAGCTTACTTCAGATCATGGTAAAGCTGAATTACAGCAATGCCTGCATGAAGAAGAGCATGTTTTCAAAGAGTGCCCACCCATAAAACTTGAATCTAATCAGGCCACTCCAGATGTTGATAAATCCCTTTTACTGAAAAAACATGATGGACAAGACTCGCAAGAACGTCAAATAAGTTGTACTTCTGAATCTAACTGGCTTTCTGTCTTGGGTCGTGGTAAATATACATTGTCTGAAAAATTGCATGATAATGAGGAAATTCTCCAGGCAAGCGTTTTGACACTTGGACAGTCTGAACAGCATACTGATTCAGATAAAGATAAACTTCTGTTAGATGAAAACATGGATGATAAACACCGTGTCTTACAGACACAATATTCAGTTTCAGATTTAGCTTTAAGACCATTTACTACAACAGATAAAACACAATCCTTATTGCAAGAAAAAGAACAAACTTTATCAGATCATTTATCAAATTCACAAGTCGATGACTTCAATGTTTCAAATGATGGCACAACCTTGAAACAGGAGAACTCTTTCCATCAACAAAAAATCACGGGCGATAAAGTAACTTTAGAATCAGGAGAACAATCTGTTGTTTTACTTACCACAGAGGATTTGTCAGAGGAAGAAACAAAAGTAACCAAAGTTAATAGTAACGCAACCATAAATAGTGCAAAAAGAAACAAGATGCATAAAACTATAGAATCTGAGCCTTTAGGAGAGCTTGTGAATTCACTGCTTTCTGAGAATATGAATCTTACTGGAGAAAGTTTCAGTAGGGCTGAGGACACTGATACTAAAGTTGAACCACAACAGATTATCGAGGAAATAAGGGGAGTTGAAACAAATGACAACCATAGAGAGATTAAGGATACAATAAGTGAAAAAGCTACACAACCACCGATTGATCCTGTTACCCTAAATGCGTGGACAGAAAAAGCATTGAGTGATTCTGAAAAACTGACAGACATCTCCGCTCATATAAGTCAACATACAAGTCAGTTAAGTGCAGCAGTTAAGCCTAATCCAGATGCTGCCACTGAAAATATAAATCAAGCTATTTCTGAAAATGAACATAAAACAAGACATGTGACTGATGAAGAAATAACTCCAGCAAGAGATATTAAATTCAGTGACGACCAAACTAGCAGTTCCGCGTTCTGGGGAGTACAGTCACCTTTAGAAGAAGGAAAGAAACCATTTGAGAAACTCAGAGTAAGGCATACATCATCTGATAGCACAAATCTTTATAGTAATCTTAAATTATTAAAAGAGCACATGGGTATTGCTCATCTGCAGCATTTGGAAGGATGCTTTGATAAAACAAAGCTCTTTTGGTTGGAAGAAATTCTTGAACAGCTAGAGAATGAGAATTGTAACAATGGTTTTAATAACATTCTCCAAAAAGTAAACACTTTTGAAGATAGTTTCTGGGAAAACAAAGACTTCAAATGTGACAAGAATGATGCAAATATTGGATATATAATGAGTGAAAGCCAACATGATGAAGACACAGGGATGTTTCAAAAGCTACAAGATATCCTAACTGCCATCAAAATGAAATGCACCTCAAATGACTCTAGTTCAAGCACCATTAAAGGTATTGGATAATAAGTTAATGGGAATATTGCAATTTCCAACATACGTCTCTGTATGTTTTTAAGGAGGAGAATCAAGTACATTTTAAATGTATACTTAATTTATATTTTGGAAAATTTCATTCGCACATTGTTATCACTGTAAAAGGGAAGAACGTCTTACTCAGCGCATGGGGTCAGAGACGCTACCACCTCTGGGTATGAGAGATAGTAGGAACTGCAGATGCCGGAGAATCTGGTGTAGAGCTGGATGAACGCAGCAGGCCAAGCAACATCAGAGGAGCAGGAAAGCTGACGTTTCGGGCCTT
>JAHRHZ010000133.1:31664771-31726958 GCA_024137785.1 Ginglymostoma cirratum | reverse complement strand
CTGAAGAAGGGTCTAGGCCTGAAACGTCAGCTTTCCTGCTCCTCTGATGCTGCTTGGCCTGCTGCGTTCATCCAGTTCTACACCTTGTCATCCCTGGGTATGCCCTGTCCCGGCAAAAACACAGACCCACCAAAGGTAGTAGCACAATTGTATACATTTGGGAGAGAGTTGCCCTGGAAGTCCTCGATGTTGATTGATTCCCAAAGCCATGAGGTCTCATGGCATCAGGTCAAACATGGGCAATAAATCCTCCTTCTGATTACCATCTACAAACCTCCTCCATGGATGAATCGATCATGTTGAACACCACTTTTAAGGAAGCTGAGGTGGCACTCTGGATGAGGGCCTTCAATGTCCATGACGAAGAGTAGCTCATTTGTTCCACTAAACAGTGAACTGACAGAGGACGTTGCTGCTAGACTGGGTCTGTGGCTGGTCGTGAGTAAACTGGTGGAAATAACATACTTGACCTGATCCTCACCAACCTATCTATTGCAAATGCGTCAGTTCATGACAGCATTCGTAGGAGTGTCAACTGCAGAGTAGTTGTGGAGATAGAGTCCTGTCCTCACATCAAGGACATCCTCTATTATATTAAAATCCTTTATTTTGTGGTGTAGCCCTATCCCTGTGCTGACTGGGACAGAACATCCAACATCCAGCAACTCGAAACTGGGCATTCCTGAGGCTTCAGGTAGCTGAATTGTATTTAACCACAATCTGTAAGCTCATGGCCTACTATATCTTCCACTCTACCATTTCCATTAAGCCAGGAGATCAGATTCAATGAATAATGGAGGAGGACATGTCAGGGGCTGTGCAGGAAATATCTAAAAGTTTGGTGTTAATCTGGTGAAGCTACAACGCAGGAGTACATACATGCCAAACAGTGGAAACAGCATGCAATAAGTAGGGCTAAACAATTTCACTATCAACAAATCAGATCTAGCTCTACAGTCCTGCCACATTATGAATATGGGAAGG
Source organism: Ginglymostoma cirratum (assembly GCA_024137785.1). NCBI lineage: Eukaryota > Metazoa > Chordata > Chondrichthyes > Orectolobiformes > Ginglymostomatidae > Ginglymostoma > Ginglymostoma cirratum. Next base: position 31,725,974 of record JAHRHZ010000133.1, on the reverse strand, counting down.
CAATGGCCTAGTGGTATCATCAAACATATTAATCCTGAGACCTAGATCATGTTCTGCGGACCTGGGTTCAAATCCTGCCATAGTAAAGGCACAGGATGCACTTTGGATGAGGGGTGCTTAATGACATATTGCAGTGCAAGACTAACTACACATATTTGTTTTTTTATTTATTCAGGAAATTCAAATTGTTGTTTATTACACTGAGAAAAGATTAACACACGGCGTCACAGCAGACAGCCGTTTCATGAACAGTGTGATTTACACCTGCCCAGAGAAAAGGCAATATGGTATAACAGAATGCTTGTTCCTGCTCTCTTAAACACATGATACAGTAAATGTAAAGATACAAAAGTTCCCAGAATGCAATATAACTAAATCTTATGTGAACATTTAACAGATTGGGTTGCAAACTTGTTTTACTGTATTCAAAAAATATATAGCTGATACTACCAGAGTAATTTATATCTTTAAGAAGTTGTTTCTTTCTTTAACATCAGTATGTGATTCACAAAAATGCTACACTTTCACAAACAATGGTGGAAAGAATGCTCTTTTATTCTTCCTTCTAACAAAGTTTTAGTTAGTATCCTTCCATTTCCATTAGCTTGTCTCTGTTCTCTTCGCATCTCTGATTGTGTCAAACCCGAACTTTGACTTTGGCTATTAACTCTGCATAGTAGTTGGGACTGTGACATTGATTGATTTGTTTTCATCAAAGATGGTACCTAACTTTGTTGTGCTGGTGGATTCTATAGTCCGCATAAGCTCTCAGTTCCTTTGTGACTCTCACTTTCTTTCTGATTTTCCCTTAAGAGCTTTATGAGGAAATGGTCTTTGGGAGGTTTCTTATGCTTTCTTTTTGTCAGGTTTCCTCTTTCAAGCAAAAGATCTACATGACACTGACTCTGATGGAGTCTCTCTATAATCTGAATGCTAGTCTATTTACAACAATTCCAATCACGTACTTCTTATCATCTCAATTGCTTTTCACCACAACCCTCTGACCAAGCAGTCAGCTGTAAGTAAGTTTCACACGGGTGTATTATGACACATCTTCACTTAATGTTGCTTTTCACTTATTTGCTATGAGACTTAAACAAACTAAACTTGGTCCTAGAAATGTGTTTAAACACTAAATCCTAAACTAAGCAACCTCTTGTAGATTGTGGTGAATTTTGTAAGAGAGCAGAAAAGTATCAAGCCAGTGTTGAGGAGAAACATGGAAATTATGGCCTAGTTGTCCCAGCAAATACTTCTGCAAAAACCTTTTCATAGTCTATACACTTTTTTCTGCAGCACTGATTGATGACAGGTGATATGATGGTATTAGAGTGTGTGTGAATCCACTTAGAAATATTTCAAGTGTTTCTGTCATAAATTATGAACCATTATCTGATAGCAACACTTCTGACAATGCAGAAATTACAAACCCAATTGAGGTTGTTGACTTGCTCGCCGAGCTGGCTTGTTCTTGTTCAGACGTTTTGTCACCATGCTAGGTGACATCATCAGTGCAGCCTCCGATGAAACGACGGTGTTCTACTCCACTTGGAATTTATACTGTCCGGTCCGTTATATTCACTTGCATTATTGAACTTAAGCTGAATATTTATCAACTTGCTAAAGTTATCAACTAAAGCCTTCCTTTCCACTTCAAAGAAATCAAATGTACCCATTCCAGTTCTCTGGTGTTCCTCTGGAATGAAAAGAACTTTTGGTACATTCATTTCTCAATGTGGGACACAAAATCACATCTTTTCACCAACTCTTCATCATCTCTATCTACTTTTTGATATCAAAAATAACTTTTCACAACTTTTTGCCTGGGAGCAGCAGGCCATTCAACCCCTCTAGCCTATTCTGCTATTCAACTAATGATGGTTGATCTATCTCAATGACAACTTCCTGCTATATCCAATTTTCCCTTAATATCTTTATTACCTAAATTCTGTCAATCTCTGTCTTGAACGTACTCAAACAACAGATCTTCCACAACTCTTTGGGCTGGAGAATTCCAAAGACTCATCACCCTCTAAGTGACTATGACCAATCATAAACATATCCCAGTTTAAACATATTTTCTTAACTATTGCTGAATAAAGACACTATGTTGTAGCTGTTCGCCTCGTTTTTATCAGGCAGCTTTCTAGAAAAATCATCGTGAAGGGAAAACAACATTTATACAGTATGAGAGTAGAGTGCTGTTTAGTTGGCAAGTGGGCTCTGATTGGTGGAGGGATTACCATAGAGGGGTACATCAGTTAGTTGATGACTGACAGTTGGCTGGTAATTTTATCTAAATTTCAAACAAGTATGTTAACTCAAATTGGTTAAAGCATCGTCCTGCAACCCAAACCAGAGAATTCAAGCAACTTTTTTGTTGAATTGAATGAGTCACAGTGTGTACATGTGTTGTTTCTATCTGCAAAGAACAGCTTATTGATACATTTTGCTTCCATGATGTGCAAGTTTGCCATATGGTGAACCAAACTGACAATCCTACATTGGGTGCCAGTGTAATTCTTCACACACTCAAGATTGTTTAGTAAATGCCATCTAATTGCAGAATCCCATCTAATGTTGGACATTGTGTTTTCAGTCTAGCAACCCTGGGCTGGTTGGATTAAGGTCAGTATCTTGTTTGTTCTGAACAGCTGAAGGGACACACTATTCAGTACAATACAGTTTCACAGCCTTTAGGACGTATGGTCTACATACCGTACCGAAATTGAAATACCACATTACCCACGTGCATGTCAGGCAGAATGTGTTTTTGGCTTACAACAACATCCTGGTATTGGTGAACACCACTCATGTTGCTGTTTCATAGTAACAGACTGAATAGCTAGGTGCACACACTGCTCCAACTTTTAAAGTACCTTAATCTAAATAGAAGGGGTGTTTTTCGGGACCAGATGTGATGACCTTGAACTATTCATGAGTTTGAATGATATAAGGCGAGCAGTATTCTGATCAAGGTATCTGTTAATTCATAAGGCCACCTTCAATGATCAATAAATGCATTGGGATTCTGACAGTTTTGATGCTGTAAGTTTGTCCTGATTGGCAACATCATAAATAGGACCTGAACCATTTGCTTACTTTATTGGCTTGATGTTTAACCTGTTTTTCTAATCAACCTCTTCAGAGATGTTATTACACATCTGTGGAGCAGTGGGACTTGAAACTGGGCCTCCCACTCCAGGAGTAGGGTCACTACCACTGCACCACAAGAGGCCCCCTAAAGCTTGATGTTTAAATAGGGCACATTAAAGTCATCTTGCAGAAAAATGTTTTCACCTGATTGATCATATTTCACTACATGTTGTGCACTCATGAACTGGCCCAAAGTCATCACTTTTGGAAAAGTGCCCAGCCTATATCATATTACTTAGTGAGGGTGAGGTATCTCAAAATTTTGAGCCTATTCTGGAACCTACATGTAGAACATGTAGAACATACAGTATGCCTGTTTCACTTAACAAAATAACTGATGGCCATTCTTTGTTCAATGAGAGTCAACCTGCCTGGCTTAAAAATTAACAAAACTCGGCAGTTAACTGTCAAGTAATCATCTGACTAGTGAGTTCCTCATGGCAATACCTCTACTAATCAAGAGTCTACTGCCAACCAAGCAGCGGTCTCCTCTTATAAAAGATAAATGTTGTTTCCACTTTACGTTGATAATTCTTGTGAATTGTTCTGATAAGTTCAAGATGAAAACGTTTAGGAGCTTTTACATTACTTATTTATGGGATTTGAGCTTCACTTGCTGGGCCAGCATTATTGTCCTCCTTTAGTTACTCTGTAGTAGATTGTGGTGAGCTGCATTTTAAACTGTTGTAGTCCATGCAGTGTAGTTAAACCCCTTGTACTGTGGGGAGAGAGTTTCAGGATTTTGACTGAGCAAACCTGAAGTAACAGCAATATATTTTAAGTCAGGATGGTGACTCTCTTCCTCTCTACTATTCCCGATGGCAGGTAGCGGGAGGCATTATTGTATCCCATGCTAACAGTAACTTGAACTAACACTACAATGTTATTATTGAAATAACCTAGTCGGTTTCACACAGATTTGATTAATGGAATGTTATTTGTGAATTTTAATATTCTCCTTCTGAGACTACAGACAGTGCAGCAGCTGTATCAATGATGAAAGTTGTAAATCTCAGACTTTCAGTGTTATTGTTTAGTTTATTATTAGTACTGTCATCTTCTATGTGCTGCTCATTCTCTGACTCAGTAAAACTCTTGATCTTGCTGCCGAAAAACACCAGCTTCTGTTTCCACATCTATCATTTCCCATTTCAGACCCCTGAAAGAACTTTCTAGAAATCACAGCCTTGACCAGATGCAAGGCATTGACTTAGTGCTTTATTACAAACTGGCGTGAGTATTTCTGTTTCTATCATTCCTGTATGTTGTCTGGATGTGACTGACTTTTGCAGAGGCATATCAATTTCGAAATGGGAACGTGTGAATAGTTGGTGGCTAATAAGGCAACAGAGGTATCTAAATTGCTGACTCCGAGACTGTGAACTTGGTTTCCATGGCCAGGTTGTTCCTTGAAAGTTTAGGAAAGTATCTCCTTTGCGACATACCCACAGTAATGAGAGAGTTTCTTTAATTTGTGAATGTAATCTGCAACAATCTCACTTGTTAACGGTTTCCTTTTGTGGAAAACAACTCCCAGTGTGATTTCATAATCATGGCATGAATGTGAGGCCATAATTTCAGAACAGTCCATAATAATGGGTCTTGCAGGAAAAATCAGTTAGATACCACCTCAAAAATACAGGCTTTACTGTGATGAGGAAAACATTTACTTTATCAACATCTCTATTGTGTTTGGTTTCGGCCAACTGTGTAACATTGTGTTGAAATTACACTAGCCCTCTTTGTTAGGGTTGAATTCCCCTATTGATCTTAAGTAGCATTCAGCACCATTCTTCAATTAAGTACAGTGAACCTAACCATGATGTGCACATTGTATAATCTTTCAAATTGCTCGAACTTCCTGAAAATTAACTTTAGGTGTTCCAAAGATGTGTTACGGTGTTCTCCAGTACTTAATTTCTCAACCAAAATACAAGAAAAAAATTCTATCCCAGCCTCATAGACACATTTCTGTTGTGTATTGAACTGAGAAAAGATTCACAAGTAAAATCACAACAAGGAATCATGATACAAGCAACTTCATTACACTTTGCAACATAAAAGGCAATCTAACAAGCATGGATCTTGTAATATACCACACGCATTTAAATAACACTGTATTCAGTAGAATGTATTGGTCTTTCGTGTAGTAAAATACAATGGAGCAGTGATGCGCAGTGGTGTCACACAGGTCTAATTCTAAACTACATGAATATAAATGTTGCCAAGTAAACAATTGTTTCCTTGTTGGATAGGGAGCAAATCAGAAATGGCACTGCCCAAGTTATTTTAAACCCTGGTTTGGTGTGGGTCAGTGTCATACTTTTTGGAATGCATTTGAAATGCCTTGAGCTGGTTCATTGTGCAAAAAGCATTATACAAATTGACGTTGATTTTGCTGATGCACTGGTAGAAATCCAAAGTGCCCTGCTTGATGTCTCAACCCAAAGGTGATGCATCAATTTAGAGACAAATTAAGAGAAAACTCAAATTATAAAGAATAGCCAGTCATTGGAAGAAAATGGAAATGTTGTATTAGCATAAGTATTAAATTTTCACAAATTAACGTCCAAGGTTTTAGAGGTTGATTTTATGTTTTCACGCTTACTACAATAATTGATGCCTTCCAATTTTTCCAATGTTTGTGAAACAATGCATCTGTTAGAACTGTGTTTTCTTTGCTGTTTGTCTCAAAATTTCTAATCCAAAAATAATACTTATCCCTAATTCATGATGTGCATCACAATCTGTGCTAGTGTTTTGATATCAATTTTCAGGCCATCAAAATCAGGTTGAGCATCCAAGAGCCATTTCTTCATACCACTACAGAAAACTAGAGACAACAAGCACTTTAATTCTTTATTTTACAGATGCTTTCAGTTCAGGAGATGCTTTGGAAGCTGGTGTTACAAATAACAAGCAAATTTCAGATATTTATGGTGAGAATGGTCAAACAAACAAAGATATCCAGGAGCAGATGAGGACCAAAGATATTACTTCAGAAGTCATGGAGACACCCACATTGGAAATGCCTCTGTCCAACCTTTCGGAAAAAATACCAGATTTGGAGAAAGCAGCTGTCAAAACTGCCATGGAAATGAAATTAGGAAATCATTTACAGAAAAAGTCACATGATATTAAGACTGATGAAAGAGCTTATGACAAGACAGAAGAGAAAATGACATCTTCATCTTTGAATAAAGATTTTGAGGTTAAAAAATCATCACTAATCATCAATTCAAAAGTCAAAGTTGCAACTGAAAATACTAAAGGTAAGCATGAATGATGAAACCTGTTGGTGTGCATGATTTTACATAAAGTCTGAATTATTTTGCTTTATTATTTAATTTTGTTCTTAACAGAATATCAGCCGAGTGTCCAGAAAATAGATGTCTACAAAGTAGCCAATAGCTTTTACCTTGATTTCCAGGCTATCCAGATATTAACTGACCAGTTCATCAAAAATGTAAGTAACACTTCATTTGTGAAGTACAAAGAGTTGGGGCTACAACCTTAGTGCTTCTACTGCATATTGTTTCATGCAAATAGATACATATTTAATTTCCTTTAATTTTATAACTTGCAAGTTCTCCTTTTTCTTTCTCTTCACTGCCTTCCCTATTTTGCCTTATACTTGAGTAAGATGCTCCTGACTCAGTAACTTATTCAAGTGCTCACTTATCATATCTGAGCATTCCCAACAGAATCATTCAAATCTAATCTGTCCGTATGACATCCAAACATGCACTTAGTTCGTTGCCTTTGCGATGGAGTATCATCCTATTCAACCCTGAGCACTTGTTCAATCTCATATCCATTCCTCACCAAGGCTGCTACTTGCAGCTCCAAACTATTGCATTTCCCTGCCCCTTCATCAGCATATCTACTCTTGAAATACTCATTTGTGCCTATGATACTTGAAACCTGACTACTTCAATGTTCTCTTGATTGGACCCCTACCAATCATTGTTTCTCAATCCATAACACTTTGATTTTAAACCTCTTCAGCCCTAAAAACATGTGGAAATATCTTCAATTCCAGTCTCTTTCACAACTTAATATTAATTGTTCCACTCTCAGTGGCCATGTCTTCGAATGCTTTGGTCAATATCACTGGAATTTTTTCCCTAAATCACTGCCTGTCTGGAATCCCTTGCTTTCAGGTGCTGCTCAAAACTTTTAACTTTTGCCAAGTGTTCTGTCACCAGTCCTAATATTTCCTTATGTGACTTGTTTGATAGCACTCATGTGAAGTGCTTTGAATGTCTTATGATAAAGATTAAAAGGGAGGTGAAAGAGGCAGAGTTTCCAACAGTGATAAGTCCACACTTCTAACGTCTCCCTTTAACATGATAAATCTCACAAGACATTTCAGAGGAACACCATGAAATAAAGTATGATATCAAGCCACATAAAATTAGACCAAATAATCAAAATCTTCTTAAAGGAGGAAAGCAGAGAAGGGGAGAGGTTTGAGCAGGGAAGGCCAAGGGTACGGATAAATGTGAAAGCAAGAATGTCAACCCAAGATCATGCTTTGTTTCATGGGGAGCCAATGTAGTTCATCAAGCATAGAGAGCATCTGTCGGTGAGATATTTCAAAATTGTAAAGATTTGCATGATATCAAATTTAAGAGGACAATGCATTAACTGCCGTCCAGAAGTGAAACAGCATAGAAGCGGAGTTTTGTTTGTTTATTTCTGCAACAACTGAGTTGAGATAACAAGCCAAGCATTGCAAACTGGCAGTTGATTATCCTAGTAATGATGTGGACATGTGACTGGAAGCTCAGTATGTGTTTTTTTCCTCTTTCAGCCCCTCTCAGATTTTCCTCCACTCTCCTCATCCATATCATTGCTTATTTATCTAATCTCAGGTACTTTGATCCATCCCACCTTAATTGATCACTATTTCTCTGCCCTCTTACTATCCTGCCAGCATGGAAGACTTGATTTCCCCTTGTGTAAGCATGTTTCTGCTAATTTATGATTCTCTAGGTGTTTTGGAAACAGCTCATTCAGGGAGCTGTCACTGCATCTTTACAAGCAGCATCCAAACTGACCATGTTCCTTTACTAAGTGCCTCATGCATGCCGACAATTTTCCTGTTCTGCTGGCTACACACAGCTGTTACCTTGGATTCTGCAGATCAACAGTTACAGTTCCTATCTGCATTTCCTCCAGATTATCGGTTCAGCGCTTGCCATTGTCAACTTTATTGTCGATGACTGAATTAACATTCTGGTCTTGAAATTTAGTTGACCCGTAACAATACTTTGTTCCTTATCAAAAGCATCCTTGTCAGATTAAAACTTTCCACCACTTAGCTCACCTAAATTGTTATGGTAATAGTGTACCCCCAAGGATCAAATCACATGTCTGTGTATCCTCCTACATTTCTGGCACCTACAAGATTTCAGGTTTTAAGTATTTTACTGTAACAAACAAATTAAAATCAACACTTAGTGGACAAATAAGTCTTTAACTACAGAAAAAAAACTCCTTTAATTTTGTAACATGATTGAAAACTCTGTACCACAGGGATACTTAGATGCAAGCTAGACACAGAACTGTAGTTTTTACCAGAATCTGTCCAACATCATTCTCAAGTTCTGACTGATGTTCTCTCTATTATCATGTGCAAACGAATTTGGTTATGTAAATTAGTATCCAAGATATCTGTGGACTTGAGCCGCTAGTTGTAATACAAAAACAACTTGTGTAACATATACATACTTTGAAGAAGTTTGCACTCGTATGGAAAAATTTCACCCCAGTAATCCAACAACACAATAATATGTTATGCCAAAAACTACCAAATCTGCTAAATCGAATTTTAAATTTACATGCTTGGACTCATGATCTGTAGGTTTTAATTTCCTAAACCATTACCATACATGAGAGACATTTGTTAGTTTTTATATTGTAGTCTGTATTTTAGGCTTTTGATGAAACAAAAATTGCTGCATTAGTAGCAATAGCTCGAGATGAAGATCTTTTGTTTCAATTTGATTAGCTGAAAATGGAAAAAGGCTAAGGAAGCATGCCCTTTGAATTGATAGAAAATGTAGGAAAAACAATATTTTTCCAACTTATTCAATTGTTTCAAAGCTATTTGCTATTTAATCTTGCCTGGAAAACTTAGCTCTTAATTATGGATTATGGAAAATTGATTTATTTCTCAAGGATTGTGGAAACACTTAGAGAAAAGGGTCATTGAAAGTTCACTGTGGACTTTGGAGTTTGGTTTCAGCAAGGCTTCCTGTAAGTCACATGACTGGTAATAACTGCTGGCTTTGCTATAAATTCCTGCTGAGGCTGTTTTGAAAAATTACTGGCTCGGCAAGGTTCTTGTTTTATCTGGTTCAGTTGGAAGAAAGCCTGCTAAGGAGCAGTTACTCAGCTGATCTCTCCCATTTCTGAAAAGAAAATATTCTTTAGTTAAGGGTTATACTTATTTGGTCTTTTGAAAGAGTGATTGAAGAAACATCTTAAAATTGAGTACTGCTGAAAAAAGACATTTTTTGTCAAAGTTTTTGTCTTGCACTCATTAAGACATTTCTCAAGAATTGCCCAAAGGGAAAAAATTAGTTCTACTGTGTGAGGACTGGTGAGTTGACATGTGGCCTTTGATTTGATGAATGATAAATAACTGTTTTGTCTAATTTGTAAACAAAGCACTGACTGGTGAATTCTCTATGACAACACATCTACCAATCACAGGCCACTTACCAGTGCTCACACAGCATAACTTATTTTTACCTTTACTTTAGAACTTTTTTTGAGAATTGATTGGTGAATACATTGCCTTTGAGAAATGAGCTGGAGAATTGCTGTCATCCATTTTATTGAAACAGGCAGTGAGTATCTTTCCAACTATAAAGAACCCAATGTTTGTAGCTTCCAGTACACCCAAGTACACCTTACTGGGAGGTCAAATGATAACCTTTGATAAATTGGTTGTCAGCACATTCGGCATTATGTAGCAAATGCTGTCCAATTGCAGAAGAATATCTAATATTTTGCCAAGTGTGGGCTGGTTGACTACGGTATAACCCTGTTTGTTGCAAACAGCCTAAGGGAAATGTTGCCTGATACGATTTGTCAGTCTCTGGGACACACGACTTGGCATCTCACCAGCACTGAAATTCACAAATTACTTATTTGTGTGATGGGAAGAACATTTCTTTGGCTTGACAGCAACATCCAGTTAATGGTGAACATCACTCACATTGCTACTACATAGTAGCAGTGTGTTAACTGTTAGCTTTACCTGTTATGACTATAAGACATAGGAATAGATTGAGATCACGTCTGATCTGATAATTCTCAACTGCACATTCCTTGTAACCTTTGATTCCTTCACTGATTAAAAATCTGTGACAGCCTTGAATGTACTTAATGTCTGAGCCTTGATGGCATTGTGTTAGATAATCCCATAGGTACACTACCCTCTGAAAGAAGAAATTTTTCCTCATCTCAGTCTGAAATATGTGACCTCTTATTCTGAAATTATGCCCTTTGTCTTAGACTCTTATCTACCCAGTCAAGTCCACTGCAACATTTTCTTGCTGAAATGTTTTAAATACTTTACCCTTCCAGAGTAATTGAAGAAATATGCAGGCAAAAATATACAATGTGCCTATTTCAATGCAACACATGCTGGCCTCTTCTGCTGAAACATTAGAGATGCAGACTGGAAAATTCCACCCTTTATCCTTTTCAAAATTAACCCGTAGGCCAAAGTGTTCTTACTCCAAAAGCTAATCGCTGCAGAGAAATCTGTTTTTAATTTTTACTTGATCTGTTTTTCTAAAAAACCAGTTCAGAGATGTTATTACACACTTCTGGAGCAGGTGGGATTTGAACCCGGGCCGCTCGGTCCAGGGATAGGAACATTACCACCAATGGCACAGGAGGGCCCTCACTTCTATATGACTGAGATGTATGTCAATTATCATTTTTAAATTCATTCATGGGATGTGGGCATCACTGTCTAGGCCAGCATTTATTGTCCATCCCCAATTCCCTACTGAGCAGTTAAGAGTCAACCATATTACCGTGGGTCTGGAGTCACATCTAGGCCAGACCAGGGAAAGAAATCAACTGTCCTTGAATCAGATGGCGTTTTAGAACCATTGACAGCAGTTACACACTAGCTTCTGAATTGAAGATTTTTTTTATTGAATTCACATTTCACTACCTGACATGGTGGGATTCAAACCCATCTACCAGAACATTAATTTGTTAATTAAGTTTTGTTTTGATAATAATTATGATGCCAATAATTAGTTTATTAAGAAAGCTAGTTGCTAAATTTTGTTTGAAACCTGACAGAGATAAATTATTTAAGTCATCACCCTGGAAAAAGTATTTTTGTTTTGTTATGATGAATGGTGTTGTGGGACTAGACCACTGTGCACTCCTGTGATCTCAGTCATATTGAATGACACCCATTGCCCAACTCCCCCCTCCACCCACTACTCTCTCACCCTTCTCCCCTTCCTGTAATCCCTCTCCCTCACCCCGTCACTACCTACCTCATCTCCCCCACCCATTTTTTGCACCCACTTCCAGGTCCCCTCCCTTTTCCTCCACTCTCACCCCAATCCCCATATTCTTATCTTCCCTCCCTCTGGCCTAAGGGTCACGTGAGCAAAAACATTAACTCCAATTTCTCTCCATTGATACTGCCAGACTTGCTGAGCTTTTCCAGCAATATCTGTTTTTCTCTCTGATTTACAGCATCCGCAGTTCTTTTGGTTTTTACTTCCCTCATCCCCTCCCCCTACTCTGTTCCCATCCCATTCCCATCCTCTGTATCCCTATTCATTCCCATTCCTCCCCATTTCCATTCAGCCGCTCCGCACCAAAGCGGAAGTTGATTCCCGGAGATGCCCTTTGACCCGGATATGTAAAGTGGGGGGCAAACCTCCCGGACCTTTAAAGATGGCGTTCGGCCCAGAGGGACCGGCCTGACTGAGAGAGAAAGAGAGACCAGTAAGACTTGGGGTTAAAGTAGGCAGGCGGGCGGGAGGGAAACCGACCCCGGTATTTATCACGCGAGTTACTATCATTTCATCTCGGCACAAGCGGTGTTTTGTTCGGGAAATACAATAGTATTGTTTCTCCCCCCGCCCCAACCCCGATACCGTCAGCCTCACCTTGGGAATGACAGGAATATACCCCCAGTTCAGTCAGTATTACCCCAGAGATTACAGTAACATCTCTCCTGGCATTCTCAGTGCGCCATCGACAATTGCAGTGATATCTCAGCAGTACAGACAAACTTGCTCTTGGAATTACAATAATTCCCCAAGTATTGCCTAGTGTTTTTCTAGGAATTGCAGTAATGTCTATCCTAGTGCAGTTAGTGTAACCTCAGAAGTTGCAGTAATGTCGTCCAATACGATCAGCGCGATCCTAGGAATTGCAGTACTCGCTGTTCTTGGAGTCAGGGTAACCCAAGAATGCAGTTATATCTGATGTTACACTCGGTATCATCCCAAGAGGTTATTGCTCAATCTTTGTTTATCTCGTGGAAAGTGTCTTGATCTGTTCCATCTTTCCTGATAAGTGTAACATTGAATTTCTATTTCATCCTAGTAGTTCTTTATTTGCACCTTTTCCAATTTCTGCATATCAGTTTAATCGTGCAGAAAGCAGAACTATTCACATTGTCCAAAGTATCATCTGACCAGTTATTTTTCCCCATGTTTGAAACAATTATTCTGTTTTTCAATTATATTCTTCTTGATATGATTGCTTCAGTGCTTTATTAGGTTCTTCAATGACCTGATTAAAATGTGTTCCTGATTTTAGTGATCTGTGTATCCCCAGATCCAACCCCATCTAATATATTTAGATACTTATTTCTAAATAGTGTAGGACTTCCCTGTTCTTCATACAAAAGTGTGTCATCTTACACTAATCCATATTGAAGTTTATGTTTCAGATCTTCTGTATTAACCACACAGCTCAATTTGGGTCAGTCTACAAAATTTTAAAATGCAATTCTAATTCTCAAGCCCAGTTCTTTTGTGTAAGTGGGAATCTATGGTGGTCCCAGAACCAAACCTTGTGGATTCTTACTTCTTGCCTTTTGCTTGACTCTGTAATCCATTTGTTGTATTAGCATGAGTGTGTAATGGAGCTCACAGTTGGGCTTGCTGCAGTCTGACATGGTTTATCCTGTATTGGTCTTTGTTTTACCAAGTTTTCATCTGTGGATATCAAGTCTTTGTTAGCATGTGACGGTAGCAACATCCCAGTAGACTTTGGCAAGCCAAGACCTGGAGGGACCCCAGGTTTCCTAATCTCAGCTGTTTAGGATTTGATTATACTGTTCTAACTCTGGATTGCATTTTCATTGTGTTCAGAAGAAGCATTACAAGATCACTAAAAGCCTATTTTAAGAGTCCTTGGAGAACCAATTACTAATCTGGCACAGCCAAATGAAAAATTAATGCAACTAGGAGATAGCAAAGACTGCAGGTGCTGGAAGTCAGTGTTGATAAAATGTGGAGCTGGAGGAGCGCAGCAGGTCAGACAGTGTCCGAGGAGCAGGAAAGTTGATGTAATGATGAAGGGTCCCGAATCGAAACAGCAACTTTCCTGCTTCTCGGATGGTGTCTGACCTGCTGTGCTCCTCCTCCTCCTCCACATTTTATCGAAAAATTAATGCAGCCTTCTTTCAAAGAAGGCAAACTTCAAGAAGCAGTGAGAAAGCACAACAAGAGGAATCTGAACCCAGCAACTTGCCAAACTGCAATTATCTGTATTATCTTGTCTTATTTGCATCAGAATCTTCTGGGCCCTGATCAGCCTTGAAAATCAGTCACATACCTGTTGGAGTGCTACCAAATGAGCATGTCACCTTTACCTTAAAGGCAAATAAGGCTATCACCAACAGAATGTGACCACAATAATGTCATTTAGCATTTTTGATAATATTACCCCGACTGATGTGTCTTCCACTGGTACTTTTGATTAAATCAATTTCTCTGATGATGCATGTAACAGTATGCCCGTAGTTTTGTTCATATTGTTAATGTTCTCAACTATTAAGCTGACGAATACTTTTGGTGACAATCTCTGTACTGTGAAAATGTGTTTATACTGATTTGGGTATTACCTATTTGCACCTTGGGGTAATATTACTGTTACTGTGGATCGCATCATTGCTGAGACTTTTGTTAGTACATTTGATTTGATTGTTAAAGTTGCTGTCAGTATTGGTTGTACTATCTTCTGCATTATTATTGATAATATTACCCACACTCTGGATATTACTGTTACTGATACTTCTTAAAATCTTGCCCCTGCTCTGAGTGATTCTTTTTTCTTCAGTTCTACCTGAAGATGATGGATGTATTGTCTGAAGATCCTGAAGTTACTTTGAACCTGCATGGTACTTACACCAAATTGTTCCTGATACCAGCTTTGGTGGGGTTTGTTACCACATTTCTGTTTATACAAAGGATCTGCCGAGCAGTAAGTGCACTTGTTGCAAATTGTAGTTACTTATTTTATCAAATTTATTTCATAAAAGATAGAAATAACTGCATCTGGAGATGATGATGTTCATGTAACGCTTGCATTTGGACTACATGTTAACTGATAGTATATTGCTTTCTTTTTAGATCAAAAGCAGAAGGTACTTGGGTAAGTCACTTAAGTTCTATGTATAATGCCCTGATGCAGTGAATTTACATTTGTAATCTAATCAGTTTACCTTTAAGTTTCATATATTTTAAACTTCTTTTAGGGAGAGAAAAACAACTCGCAGGAACAGTTTCTCAGCTACTTAATGAAAAATGTAAATTTCTCGAAAGACTAAGTGATTGCACACAAAAGGTATGTGCAGTAATTTCTACTGCTTCAGTTGTCCTTTTGTTTGTTAGCAGCTGCTGAATTATCACTTTTACTATGACTAATAAAGTGCTAGTCAGTTGAAAATCTCCACTATGGAAAGCTGCTCTTTTTAATGTAAAATCTATTTGAAAAGCATTTTAAACTCGATTTATTACAGTTTAGTATCCAGAACTTATTGAACTAACAGTTTTTATGTTTGAACAAAAATAAGATTCATCTATATTATTTATTTGCCTATAATTTAAAACATTTTTTCTCATTTTCAGTACAAAGAATTTGAATCATCCGTAAAGAATGCTGCTGACTTAAAAGAATCGACAGAAACAAAAACTTTACAGCTTCAGGTAAGAATACTATGAGTTAGAGTTTCAGGAAAAATACTTGAATAAGATGGCCAGGGAATTTGAGTGAAATTTAAAATTGTCTTTAGAGCTATAAGCCAAAAATATACTGTTAAGTGGAAGCATGTTCCATGTTCTACTGTATATGGGTCCAAAAGAGTTAATACTGAGGAGTGCTCTAAGGAGCACCCATTATGATTGCCTTATGGGGAGATCAGCTTAGCATCCAAGTCCTCCTCGTAGTCACTGCAACTGAGAGTTGCAGACTTGATTCTGTTTCTGTGAACATTAATGATACAATAATGGCACTGTCAATGAAAGAAAAGGCACAACCTGATCAAGGTGCCCAACATCAGGTAAAGATGTTCCACAGAGCTACCTGCCTCTTGTAACCCAACTATGTGACCTCATCACACCATCACTCTTGAGTGACCTGGACCGTTCATTAATGCTAGCAGTCTTCCTGTGTGCATTGCTGACAGTTGCATAGCCCTGTTAGGCTGGTAACTTTGGAGGTAGGGGGGGAATGGTTGAATTTTTGCCCCTGCAGTGGTTTTTTCCAAAAGTGGCAGTGTGTGATTAACAGATCAACATCTGTGTGTCGAATTAAGCGGCAGAAGACTTTTCAGAGATTTTCAATTTCAGAGATTTCGTTGTAAATTTATATTTTAACTCAAATACCAGTTTAATTTTTACCTTCTCTATTCTTTTCTCATCCAGAAGCCAACCCCACGCGAGAACTCAGCTCTTCCTTTATAAATAAACAAAATAACCAGATTTAAAAAAAACAAAAATTGCCCACCAAGAGTATTGTATCATTTATCAAAAACCAAAAACGGAGGGGGATGTCTGAGGGAGCGGGGGTGGGGAAATTAAATCAAAATAGTGATGGAGTGGGAAATAATGTATCCCAGACCCCACAGTGGCCACTTTGGAATCCATCTGTTTTTAAATGCATTTTCTAATAAGCCCATTCAGGCATGTTATTACATACCTCCTGAAGCTGGTGGAACTTGAATCAGGGTGTTCTGGCTCAGAGGTTGCAACAGGCCCACTTTGTCCTGCCACAAGTCCTCCCTAAGAGAAGATATTTATAATCCACCTGTTCAGATGTGTTATGACAGAACTGTGGAGCAGGAGGGAACTCAGGACTTCTGGCCCAAAGGTGGGAACGTCACCACAGCATCACAAGAGCACCAACTCTTTTTTTTTTTTTTTTTTATTTTCTGAAATAAAGTAGCCCACCCCCAAATTAGCTGATCACCAGTGAACAAATTACAAGCACTGCCCACCAGGAACAGTGTAACAATAATTGAAATTAAAATAGAGGGGTGCTAAAGCGTGTTGGAGCCCAGCCCCCTCAATGCCCACTTAATAATCCAGTTTCTTTTCCCCCCAAACATAGCCCAACTTTAGAAACCCCATCCCAATTTATAGATATTGTTACTGAAGATGTGTAATGATACTGTAGATATGTAATGGTACACCTCTGGAGCAGTTGGGACTTGAACCTTAGTTTAATACCACTGTACCACAAGAACCCTAAGTTTTTATTAAAAGAACCCTCTTAATTTGTGTGACTATTGACTTATTCTGTTCTACAAAGATTCATTTCATGTAGATATTTGCTAATAACCCCACTCAAAGATGTAATCATACAGCTCTGGAGTAGCTGGGACTTAAATCAGACTACCTGATTCAAAGATAGGGATACTACCACTGTGCCACAAGGCCCCTTATGAATCCAGCTCTTTTTTTTTTTATTTAAACCAACCTGTTCAGACATGTTACGGTACAGCACTGGTGCAGGTGGGACTTGTGCCCAATTCTTCTAGCCCAGAGGTAGGAACATTATTATTGCATTATTAGAACCCTCAAGAATCCAGCTCTTTAGATATTTTCTAATCAACTTGTCCATAGATGTTGTTGCATGCCAGTGATGCCTTTCACCATTGATGCCGCTCTTTTCCTTCACCATAATGTAAGCATTAAACAGCTTTGGTTATGCTTGCCCCTACAGTATTCTAAACCAAATGTTCGGAATTGATTGTAATTTGAAGAATATCTCTTAGATTATTTTACATATTTAACATTTTCACACCCTTTTGACTTTTTAGTTTTTTTCCTTTGTGTTTCTGTTTTCACAATTTAGCAATTTAACTATTTATTGCCAACTAAATTCCTTTTTCACGAATCATGTATTTCAGTCCAGACGAATAATTATCAAAGAGAAAGATATAAAGTGAGTTGGCAGTGATTAGTTTGTAATTTCAAATATTTGATTAGGAATTCATGTCATGTGCTGATTTTTTTACTATGGGGATTTTACAGTAATCGCTCTTCCCTATTGCCATTTTATAAAATTAATTTTACAGCCGTTGGTACGGCTAAGAACAGGCTCAGCTTTGAGTGTTGGATGTTTGTGTGAAGGAAAGAGGAAGATTGTGATTTTGCCACACAAAAAGAAAATCTGATCTGATTAGGGTTTTTAATGTTCTTTGATTCAAGTTTTAAGGTTCTTGTTCTTGATTTCAGGTGGTGGTAAAAGGATGTTGAGCTAGCTTTGAGGGCCCAAGATTTTTTTCGGCAGAGCTTTTCTGTACAGGTGAAATGGTGCTTAACATCAACTTCATTTTGTAAAACTTTTTTTTTTTTTTAGGACACATATGCCAAGTTGGATAAATCAAATGGCAATCTCAGACAAACCATTGATCAGCTCACACGGGACCTAGAGGAAGAAAAGCAAACGAGATCCCAATGCAGCAATCTGGTATGTAGTAACTGTGCAATTCCAGTTTTATTTTAATCCATTGTTAATAGTTATGACTGACTAGCAGCTGTATAAAGGTGTTGTCAAATGTGTGAAGAAAGATAGAAGTACAGGTCCTGTGCATTTTTAATTGCAAGTTCATTTCTTGAAGATTACAGAAATCCAAGCAAATTTAACTGCTCTAGAAAATGAAGCACAGAATCTTCAAGTCCAAATTGAAGAGGTAAGGTGTACAACATGTGATTGCATAATGCTGATTTGTTTACAGTGAGGCAGAAACCAACTCAATGTCTCTCTGTATTTTAAGACGACAAATGAATTAAAAGCAATTCAGATTAACAACTCAAAGCATCAAAAATCCTTCCAAATTGCACAAGAAGAAAATCATCATCTTAAACAAAGCAAAGAACAGGTATAGCTGAAATATTTCTGTCAAATATTTTATCTCAACTCCTGCAAAGTATAAAATGTATTTGTTTGATTTTCCATTTTCTCGAGGATGCTTACTGATATCGTGTATAGAAAAATGAAGAGCTATAGCAGTGATAATCTAATGATATTCAACTGGAGTTAAGTTTAACAATAATTAAAATATAGTTTAGTTTGATTTGCTTTGCTTTTTTAACCCTTTTTATGTTGTAATATTTCCATTGTTTTGACCATCTTGCAGCATAAACTGTGGTTCTCATTTTGTACGAAACAATGAAAGATTCTCCAAGCTGCCCACCATCTTGTGCAGCATCTAGTAATTAGGAGATATTGAAGTTCACCTTTGCTAACAGTTTTCTTTCTTTCTTCCTTTCTATATGATAGTGCCTAGCTTCCAATCTCCAGTTTTGATGTGTCCCGATTAAGATGTGGAATTTGGTTTTTGTAATCATGACTATTAACTTGTAGCCTACCAATTGTATCTTTGAATGTTAAAAATTATCAATGTTTTCTTGCCAGGATTCTTGAATAACAGTATGTCACTGTATATTTTATTTCTTTCTTCATAGGTCAGTTTTTTTAAGCCTTTGTGCAGTTTGTTGAGACATGGCTGGACTTGTGGATCAGGATGCTTGTTCGCTTTTTTGTGTTATATTTTATAACTACATGGTTTGCTATATTTGTTATAACTGGGATGCAGGTGCTTGATGAGATAAGATGTTCTGAATATATCGATTATACCCAAGTATTTACTGAGTGTCTTACAAGCTGTTCTTATGATTGTGTTCTGTAGCTATTGCGAGAATCAGAAGGGTGGGAGGAGCGGTACAGTGAACTTACTGAACAAATTAAATTATGTGAGAAGTCACAGAAGGATATTCGCAGGGTTTTTGCAAGTAAAGAGAATGAGGTGAAGGTAAGGCTTTGTTCCTGTGAAATAAAGTAACAATGCAAGCAATTCTTAAAGATATTCATTTCTAATTTTTCTTTATTTAGACTCTGACAAGCTGCCTTCTAAAGATGAAATTATGGAATGTAGCTGAGGAGGAAAGTCCTGCCGAAGGTAATAGTTAGGGCAAAATTGATCTAAAACTGAAAGTGGGGTGCAATCATGTCGTGAATCAGTGAATTAATATCAGGTCTGATTGAAGAGATTGTATCAAAATAGCTAAACCTAGTTGCTAGTGTATTTGCTGGTTTCAACAGTAGTCTGGAAAAAGAAGATGAATAGGAGCAGGAGAAGATCCTGTGGCCCATTCAAGCTGATCTGCCATTCATATTTCGGACTTTGACTCTGCCTTCCACTTCGCTCCTTATATCCCTTGATTACCTGAGAAATCAATCAGCCTATCTCCAGTTTAAATATTTTCAATGATGATACATCTGTAACCCTTAGGTTAGAGCATTCCAAAGATTCGAAACTTTGGAAAAAATTTCTCCACATCGCAGTAGAAATGTTGGTCCTCTTCTTCTGAAAATGACCTCATTGTTTTCCTTTGTCTGGAGAAATCTAGCACAGTATCTCGGTACTTAACTTGTCAAACCCCTTCAGAATCTTGAATACCTCAGTGACATCACCCCGTATTCTAAACTTTAGAGAATATAGATCCAATTTATTCAACTCTCATCACAGGGCAACCGTGTCAATCCAGCAACAAATCAAGTGAACCATTGTTATACTGTATAAAAGTATACTCTTTCCTAAATATGGAAACTAAAATTGCACACAGAATTCTCGTTGTGGTCTTACCAAAGCCCCATAAAATTGTAACAAAAGTTATTTACTGTTGTACACCAATTTCCTTGCAATATAAGCCATCATGCTATTTGCATTCTGGAATATTGTGTGCGGTTTTGGGCAACTTATCTGAGGAAGGATGCTCTTGCTTTAGAGGGACTGCAATGAAGGTTTACCAGATTTATTTCTGGAGTGGCAGCACTGACACATGGGGAGAGATTGAGATAGTTAGGATTGTATTCACTGGAGTTCAGAAGAATGAAGGAGAAATATCTCGTAGAAATTTATAAAATTCGAACAAGACAATTCTACAAGTTTAGATGCAAGAAGTATGTTCCTGATAATTGGGGAATCTAGAGTTAGAGGTCATAGTTTAAGGATAAGGAGTAAACCTTTTAGCCCTGGTATTGAGCTTGATGATCAGCCATGATAGGGCGGCATGGTGGCTCAGTGGTTAACACTGCTGCCACACAGCGCCAGATACCCGGGTTCGATTTCAGCCTCGGGCGACTTTCTGTGTGGAGTTTGCACATTCTCCCTCTGTCTGCGTGGGTTTCCTCCGGGTGCTCCGGTTTCCTCCCACAGTCCAAAGATGTGCAGGGTAGGTGGATTGGCCATCCTATATTGCCCTTGGTGCTTAGGGATGTTTAGGTTATGTGGGTTAGACATTGAAAATTAAGGGGTAGGAGAATGGGTCTGGGCGGGATGCTCTTCGGAGGGGCGGTGTGTACTTGTTGGGCCAAATGACCTGTTTCCACACTCTTAAGGTTTCTATGATAGTATTGAATGGCCGAGCAGGGTTGAATGGCCTTATCCTTGTCCTGTCTTCTATGTTTCTATGCTTCACAATTGCTTGCTATACCTGCATGTACCTTTCTTGAATACAGACTCAAAATATTTGTTCAATGTCTGCTATTTCCTTATTCTGATGATAATCTATTCTGTCTCTGTTTTTATGGAACTAGTACTAACTTTAGCCACTCTCTCTTCCTTTTTGTATACTTGCAACGCTTTTTCTTCTATTTTGTATTCCTGGCTAGTTTACTGTTATTCTGTTCTTTCTCTTTTTATCAACTTTTTGGTAGCCCTGTACTGATCTCTAAAGTAGTCCCAATCTATAGATTTGAGACTAATCCTGCAAAGTTGTTTCTTACTACTTTTAAACTAATGCTGTCATTAATGTCACTCATCAGCATGAATAATACTCTGGGTTTTTGTTTTTCAGTGGAATATATTTTTGTTGAACATTTTGAATTGTTTCTTTTAAGCCTTCCTTACTGTTTATTTGCCACCATACATTTTTAGTTACCAGCTTTCTCCTTACAGATATGGAACTGGCTTTGTCTAAGGTGCTTGTTTATGTTTGGAGCATTTCATTTTCACACTTAATGTAGAATTCAATTATATTATAATCATTATTTCCTATTAAATCTTTTACTAAACGTTACCATCTAATCCTGCCACACTGTGCAATACTCTATCTCCAATTGTTTTGTCCTTCCTTAATTGCAGAATGTATTGTCCCTGAAAACTATTTCAAGAGTCTTCTACAATTCAATTTTGTCAAATTGATTAGTCCAGTCTTTATGAAGATTAAAGTCCCCGCACTACTACTTACATTGTAACAAAGGCAGTCTCCAATGATTCCTTCTTCAGTGCTTTGTTTAGTGGTAATACCACTATTAGAGGGCCTATAAATTATGCCCACCCATACTGATTTTTCTGAACCAAGATGCTTTTGCATTAAGATCCTTATGCTATCCTTCATTATCAAGGCTAACCTTCCTCTTTTTCAATTCTGCCTTTTTGAAATGTTGTGTACCCTGGAACATTTTATTTCCCAACCTTTGGCATTGATATCTTTGCAATGCAAATTAGGTCTAAATAATTTATCTCTGTTTGAGCTGCTAGTTCATCATCATATTGCTGTGGGCGTCCAAACAAAGTGATTGTCTTTTATCAATGAGAGGCAGTATGTCAATACTGAATGGTGAAGATTTCCAACCAATCTAGCACTGAGCTAGATTCATGTGCCATGTGTGGTGAATATATTAGCAAGTAAATTTGGGTCAGTTAAATGAGCAAATTAAATCTGCCAGTTATTTCTATTTGAATGAACTAGGTATTCAGTCCAGTGGAATCAGTGAAAATGGAAGAAAATTAAGCAAAGAGAAAAATTGAGTGAGGAAGAAACTTTTTCGTTTCTGACACAGCCATGGAACTAGGGAACATTAGCAAGACTGCATAAGGATGTTATTAAACTGTTAGCCTTCACAAGGTTGCTGTACATCATATAATCTTATCTAAGAATGACAATTGTTATGGTGCAAAAGGTGGACCATTTGGTCCATCATGTCTGCAACAGCTGATGAATGAGCATTATGACTTAGTGCCATTCTGTTGCCTTTTCCATATAACCTTGAATGATTTTTTCTATTTGAATGATCATCTAATGCTCTCTTTAATATCTTAATCGAATCTGCCTCCGCCACAATACCAGGGAATGATTCCAGGAACTAACTACTTGCTGTATGAAAATGGTTTCCTTTTGCACACTCCATTTGTTTCTTTTACAAATTATTTTGTATCTGTGCCCTCTTGTTCATTACCCTTTTATAAGAGGGAACAGTTTGTCCCTGTCTATTCCAGCAAGCACCCTCATGATTCTATAAAATCTTCTCTTGGCCTTCTCTTCAAGGAAAACATTCTCAACTTCTTCATTTGTCTCCATGACTGTTTCTCATTCCTGGTAGCAAAAAAGGTCCCAATGTCATGTAGTTACACCTTTAATAAAGTGTGTCACCTAAAGACTGTACACAGTGTTCCAGATAAGATCTAACTAGGATCATGTGCAAGTCCAGCATTAACTCTTCACTTCTGTTCTCTCTGCCCCAATGAATAAAGCCTAGGAAAAGGTATGTTTTATTGACCGCTGACTGTACTAGTTCTGCAATTTTTCTCTGCTCCTGCACATTCTTTATGGTAGTGCCCTTTTTATCAAGTATCTTCATGTCCTATTTTACCAAGATGAATTGCTTCACATTTATCCACGTTGAATTTTATTTGCTACCCACCTATCTATCCAGTCCACCAACTTGTCAATGTTCTTTTGTAGCATTACAGTGTCCTCACAATTCACAATGCTTCCAACTTTTGTATCATCTGCAAACTTGGAAATTGACTTCAGCACATCAAGAGATTATTAATATAAAACGGAAAAAGAAATGGTCCCATAACCTGACCCTTGCAGAGTACCACTAAAAACCTTCCTCCAGTCTGAAAAATATCCATTAACCATTACTCTCTCTTCCTTCAACCAATTTTTGTATTCACGTCGCTACTGTCCCTTTATTCCATAAGCTATACCTTTTCTCACAACTCTGTGTAGCACTGTATTGAATACCTTCTGAAATTCCACGTACATCATGTCAACAGCATTCCCCTCTTTGTGAACTCCTCAAAAATCTCCAGAATTTCTTTAAACTAATTCTTAGCTGGGAATAATATTGTTAAGAGTGTTCTGACAATTCAGAAATTACCCTGGTACTAAATCCCAGACCATCCATTGAAAGTAGCTGCTTCTCAAAACATGGGATAATAATTGTTTAGCAGTTTTATTTCTTTTGTAGTGTTATTTGTTTACAGTATCAATGAACAAGTTTGTTTGTTTTAATACAAATGATGCAAATAACTTCCTGAAGTTCAGGTGCTTTCCTACATGTGCCCACGTTTAAGTTATTTTGTAGCAGTGACATTGACTAGAAAAATAGACAGAAGTATTGGAAACTTTTAAACAGGCCACCAAAGTAATGTTTAAAAAGCACTTGAGGATTAACTGTGACTTATTTCTTAAAAAAAAAAGTCTTGTTACATACAACACAAAAGTTGATCATAAGAAAAAGCTTTAGCACTTTAATAACTTGTATTTAATAACTACTTACCTTGACCCTCCTACTCACTGCCTCTTCTGCTCACTGCTTTCCTCCTCCTCGCTGACCCTCCCACTTGCTACTTCGCTCGACAATGATCTCACATCAGCTTACCATTTCCCTCACTGATCCTTCCTCCAAACTGCATCCCTCTCCAAACCATTGCAAGCAAGGGCTTGAGAAATGGATGGCAAAAGCAAGGAAATGCAAGGGTCAGCAAGTGGGAGGGAGGCAGAAAGTGGCACAGGCAGCCAGCAGGGAGATTTGAGTGAAGTGGTGAGTGATGGAGACGTGGAGGGAAGGAGAATATAGGAAGGGCACAAAATAGGTGGATTGGTGAGCAGATTAAAAGTAGCAAGCCCTTGGGTCAGTGAAAAGCTACAGGAAAGCCACATTCAGGCCACAAATGGCTCAAGGGACGTGTTCTGAATACTGCTGCTGTCTGGGATGAGGCCATATCATTTTTATCTTTTGAACACTGTCCTAAGTTCTGATTGAAGGATCTGGATAAAATAATCCTGGTTAAGGAGCTTCCCACTAATATATCACACGTTCACTTAATATGTTTGTTTCCAGGGTGATTGGTATTAACTTGCATGGTTCTTTTATCCTAAGTTTTGGATTCTGATAAGGCCAGCTTCTTTGTCTAAAATATGTCTTCTTTTATGTATATTAGAAATGTCAGAAGAACAACAGAAGGAAAAAATTAAAAAATTGATTTATGTTGCCAAGGTAAGTTAGTTTGCAGTATAATCTCTATGCTGTTACTTGCTTTCATACTTTCTAATAAGATGTTCTTGGGCAATATTCTATCTTTTTGAAGCTCCACTTAATGTACTTGCTTTGAAATGTGTGATAAGCCTGTTAGATTTACAGAATGCCAACATATCCTAATATTCTTTGTACTGCTGGGGAGATGGTGATGCAAGGGGAAAAACAGCTGGTACTGTTTCTTCAATATACCGTATATAACTGGAGTGCTACTGCCCTGCTGCTTCCATTCAACAAAATATGATAAAAATACTTGGCATGACAGAGCTTCTTCTTTGTCTCTAATTAATTTATAAAGTATTTTTAATATAAAGGAATCATCCAAGATGCATCATAGAGCAATGATTTGCCACAAATGGAAGAAGAGTGAAATCTTGTGGAGGTGTAGAGGGTCTTAACCACTGGCTGGAACCCTGAAGCACAACTTTTCAGGAAGTCTTACCATATCTTTTTCTGCTCAGGCACTTGATAGGCCAGCAGCAGGCTGTACTCAGAATCAGGAGTAAGTGGAGAATGATCTGTCTGCCAAGAGCAGCAAGCCAATCAACAGCAATGCTTTTCCCCACTCAAACTCCCATGTTCAGTCCTGTGATCAGAGGTTGAGTGCCTTTCAAAGCAGCCTCTCCATAAGCCTGTAAGCTACCCTGTATGAGTTTACTTGAAGTAGCCACCATTAATTGCCTGCTGGGAAGCGATGGCCTAGTGGTATTATCACTGGACTATTATCCAGAGACCCAGGTTCGAATCTTGCTGTGACAGATAGTGGAATTTGAATTCAATGAACATCGGGAATTAAGAGTCTACTGATGACCATGAATCCATTGTTGATTGTTGGAAAAACCCATCTGGTTCATGCATGTTCTTTAGGGAAGGAAACTGCCATTTTTAACGTGGTCTGGCCTACATGTGACTCCAGACCCACAGCAATGTGGTTGACTCTGAAGTACCCTCTGGGCAGTTAGGGATGGGCAGTAAATTCTGGCCTAGCCAGAGATGCCCAGATCCCGTCAATGAATTTAAAAAAAACTTAATTACCTCAGTAGGTAGCAGCGCAGAGAAGCTATCCATGGGCCTTATCACCGCAGCCTTGTTTAGGGTGAAAGTGGAAAGGTGGCAGGGTGTCCAACTGCCAGTCTTCTGCCAATAAGCTGTTGAGGCTAGGTCAATTGGAAAGTTCAGAACAGATTACTATATATTTGTAAGGTGCTAAAGAGTATGGAGTGAAGGCTGATAAATGGAGTTCAGATACTGTTCAGATAGAGCTGATTCAGTGATGGAACAAGGTTGAGACTTATTTCCACTCTTATTTTCTTCGCATTGTCTTTCAAATTACACTTCATTGTACAATCGACAAGTGGTAACACAATGGTTAAATTCCTTCTTGTTGAAGATGGTCATTGCCTGGCAGTTACCTGATAATGATTAGTAACATTTTGTACCACACAAGCACCAGGTAATGGCCATCTCCAACAAAAGAAAATCTAAACTTTTGCCCGGGTGGAAGTGCCATTGACCATAAACTTTACCGGACCTGTCATATAAATGCTGTGGCTTCAAAAGTATATCAGTGTATATCAGTACAAAAGTATATCACTATTCCCAGGGAATCCTTAAGTTAGTCAGTCACCACCTGACTGTCCAAAATCTATCCACCATCTGCAAGGCACAAGTCGTGAATGTGATGGAATTCTCTTCAACTGCCTTGAGGAGTAAAGCTCCAGCAATGCTCAAAAAAAGCACACACCATTTGAAACAAAGTGGCCTGCTTGATTGGCACCCATTAAACCTCAGACTTCTTAAATTTCACTCCATCCACCACCAATGCAGTGTTGCAGCAGTGTGTACTATCTACAAGATGAACTCACCAAGGCTCCTTTAACTGTGCCTTCAAAACATGTGCTCTTGACCGGGCAGAAGAAGCGTGTGGAATTTGTCACCTGTAAGCTTCCCTTCCACGTACCGTCCTGATTTGGCAGTATGTCACCATTTTTCCTCCACAGTCACTGTGTCAAAAACCTAATAATACTGTGGCATATCTGATCTGACTGCAGTGATTCAAAGTGATGTCTGATCATCATCTGGACATGGACAGTTGGGGATGGGCAACAAATCCTAGCCTTTATGGTCTCACTGTCATTCCAAGAATGAATAGAAAAAGTATGCATAGAATAATTAATTGATCCAACACTGGAGACCGCAATTCAGCTGTCATGCCTCTGAGAATGAGAAATGTCCCTACATAATTTGCTGATAGCTATTTGCCAGAAATTAGCCACTTAAAATAAAAACTTTAGAAGTCCATTGTCACGATGTGATGTTTGTCATTATTGTTTATAAATCCTTTTAAATTTCTTTTAGTTAAATGCTGGTTTGAAATCAGCGGAAGATGAAAGAAATCAGATTTACAGCAAGTTATCTGATGAAATCAAAGCAAAGCAAGAGCTAATGGGTAAATACAAGAATCTGAAACGTTCATATATTCATTGTAGCATATTGCTATATCATGAGTCTGTTTTTAAAAAGCAAAACAGCTTCTTGGAACAGTTGCATCAGTACATGTTTGGAAAGTTCCATTCCAGTGTTCGTTTTTCTTTGAGGAATTTTCTTAAGCAATTTTTTATTTCCTTACAACCAGTTTGAGGTTCTCCCTCTTCGAGGTTTACTTTTCATTAAATCTTCAGATTTACCATTTCTACTTTTGCTGTTTTGTAAATACAGTCCTGAAATTCAGCTATTTAGCAATTGAGACTCCATTGACTGATAAACAAGCCTGCCTAGAGAAAGCGTGGTGAAAAATGCTGTACCCAAAAGAGAGACATCATAGTTACTAATGTAACCCTACTGTTCAAGAAGAGAGAGGAACATGTACTGTAGAGCAGCTAATCTGAACTTTTAGAATGCGTAGTTTAAATCAAACAAATGAAACTTTAGAAATGCTTGGGATAATGAAACATTGCATTTTTGAATCAAATGCAAAATAATGTGAATGTTTAAAATCTGAAACAAAAACAGAAGATGCTGGAAAACATTTGGGGAACACAAAATTTCTTCCCCACAGACATTATCTGATCTGCTGAGTATTTTCCTGCATTTTCTGGACTTGTTATATTTAATATTTAACCAACTTTAGTTGATATTGTAAGTCATATTTACCAAATTTTACATAATATTATCAAACAGTTATTGGTTAGGTCTATAAAGGGGAATAATTGTGTTGGTATGAATCTTTGGCATTTGACAGGGCGTTTGACAAGGCTGAGTATGGATAGAAAATGTTCAGCTGATAAGGAACTGAGGGTTAACGTTGATGGCTGCTGCTCATCTAAGACCATTTCTACTTTTCTGTAATATATAGCATAAATTTGACAGCACAAAATGTCGATGTTGCAAATGATTTCAGGACACGATAGGTAGATAGTAGATACAGTTTACTGCAGAGACATGTGAGGTTCTTGTTTTGGGAGGAAATGCATGGAATAGACTATATCTATAAGATATAGGAGCAGAATTAGCCTTTTGGCCCATTGCGTCTGCTCTGCTTTTCAATCATGGCTGCTGTGTTTCTCAGTACCATTCTCCTCTTTTCTCCCTGTAACCTTTGATCCCCTTACAAATCAAGAGTTTATCTATCTCTCTCAAATATACTCAATGATTTGGCCTTCAGCCTTCTACAGCAATGAGTTCCACAGATTTACCATCCTCTGGTTGAAGAAATTCTTTCTCATCTTAATTCTAAATGGTTGTCCCTTCACTGGCGCTGTGCCCTTGGATTCTAGTCTCTCCTAATAATAGAAACACCTTCTCCACATCCACTCTATCCAGTATTCTGTAAGTTTCAATGGGATCTCCCCTCATCCTTCTAAACTCTATCAAATATAGACCCAGAGTCCTCAACCTCTCCTCATATCATAAGCCCTTTATTCCTGGGATCATTCTTATGCACCTTCTTTGGACCCCCTCTAATGCCAGCATGCCCTCCCTCAGATGCGGGGCACAAAACTGCTCACAACATTCCAAATGCAGTCTGGTCTGATCTGATCTAATCTAAGCCTTGTACAGCCTCAGCAGTACATCCCTGCTCCTGCATTCAGGCCCTCTCAAAGTTAATGTTAACATTGTATTTGTTTTCCTAACTACTGTTGAACCTACATATTAACCTTAAGACAGTCCTGAACGAGGACTCCCAAGTTCCTTTGGTCTTCAGATTTTGAAAGCCTTTCTCCATTTCAAAAATAGTCTACGCCTCTGTTCTCATATGATCTGATATGTGCATATCCTCTCACATTCTCAAAACTGACCCCGGTGGAACTCCACTAGTCACTAGCTGCCATCCTGAAAAACACTTCTTTATCTTTACTGTCTGCCTTCTGCCGGTCACCTAATCCTTTATCCACGTCAGTGCCTTGCCCCTACCACCACAAGCTCTTATGCTATTTTGCAGCCCCCTATAAGGCACCTTATCGAAGCTTTCTGGAAACTCAAATAGATCACGTCCACTGGCTCTCCTTTGTCTAACTTGCTTCTTCAGTCAAAGAATTCTTACAGAATTATCAGGCATGATCTCCCTTTGACAAAGCCATGCTGACTCAGCCCTGTTTTACCATGCAGTTCCGAGTACTCTGCAATCTTATCCTCAGTAATAGACTCTCAAATCTTACTAATGATTGAGATCAGGCTAATCGGCCTATAATCTGCCATCTTCTTCTCCCTCACTTCTTAAACAGGGGTGCTACATTAGCCATTTTTCAGTTGTCTGGGACCCTCCCTGACTCCAGTGATCCCTGAAAGGCAGAAACACTTTTCAGAAAAAATAATGAAAATTGTGAGGAACAGAGAAATGATTTAGTAGTCATAAAAGCCAAAAGCATTTTGAGTTTTATAATTGTAGACAGAGACTGCAGAAGTGAAGAAGTAATAAGTTGACTGGTTATTGTGCTATTAAACTGTTCGGTGCCTTATTGGAAGGACTTTAGAGCAAGTAACAGTGTGCAGTGAAGATTATAAGACCAGGACTGAGGAGAAACTTGATGGACTGAAACAGTTTCCCTGTTCTAGGAAGAGATTTAATTGACCTACTTAAAATAAAGAAGGTTTGTGTTATGGTGACTGAGAAAGTATTGTTTTCTACAAGTGGAGAATCAATGATGTGAGTCACTACTTTAAATTTGTTTCTAATTTGGGAAAAATTAGAAGAAAATTCTAAGTTAAGAATTATTGGAGCATATAACGTTTACCACAGGTAATAGTTGAGGCAGAAACCTGTGTGTTTTAAGGGAGAAGTGGTTAAACACATGAAGCATGAATAGAATCCAAAGACAGTTGGATTATTCTTGTTGTAGCGAAGAGGCAGTGAATGGCCTGCTTCAGCGATGTAATGTGTTATGGTTCTCTGCTTCTTCTGCCACAGTAAACATTTCTTCCATATGTAATTGTCTACAACCAGTTTCACTTGGAAGTCATGTACTCAAATTGATTTACTGTCCCTTTGCTGGCAGTCTTTCTGCACATTTCCTAAATTACAGTTCCATAATTCTCCTAAAAATTCTCACTTATGACCATCTTGTGGTATGGAAGTTGTCAAACAAATTACAACTGAACTTACAATGTAATCGGGAACCTTTTTCTTTCCATTTGGCAGAGCGAATTGAAAAACTTCAATTAGAACAGACTTCTGTACAGAATGAGACAACTCAGTTTGAGACTGAATACAAGACCATTCAGCAGAAGTTAAAGATCATGACAGAATTATACCATGAGAAAGAAATGGAGCTTCAAAGGTACAAAGCATGATTCAGGTAGAATTTAAATGAAAATGAATTGTGTAGGAATATAATTATATTTGAGTATCAATTAGTTTCAGAAAATTTGGTTGTGTTTAGTAATATGATACTGATTTTGATGCTTACACTTGGCACTGATCTTCTCTTTGAGAAGAGAGGAGGAATAAGGTGAAAGGCATAGCGTTTCTTAATGTGAGGGAAAAACATGAAGAAACATTGCTTTGCATTCACAAGCACGTATGTTCAACAACGATAGTTATGGTCTGTAAGTTTTCATTCATGAGATGAGATCATGTATGGTCCATTGAGGTGTGGAAAATAAAGAAATGCTGATAATAAATGGAAGATAATCAAGTTATTCTTCAACAATTTATGTTTGAATTTTGTAATCAGGAGAACACAAGTCCAATTGTAATCGGTGTTTTCTAGCTCATTATGATTTAGGAGATAATATTCAATCTGTAAAATTCACTGTTTTTCATCAACTAAATACCCTGGTGTTGGCTGGTTAGAGTTGATAGTTAGAGAGACACAATTTCCTTACAATTAATATAATCCTTTTCAGAAACTGAAAATTCCTAAATCAATAAGTTTCAAAAGATTAACTCGGCTACTGATTAACACTAAGCCATCACCTTGTGAGGCATTCGTAATTGTTTTTATTCTTAAATGAACTGGGTAGAAGGTTGCTAGGCTGTAAATAATTTCTTGTGATTGTTCTGGGTTGCATTGTACATAGAAATCTGACATTAGAGGAGCATCAGCGCCTACAGAAGGAAGAGAAGCTTTCCGAAGTTGATGAAAAGATTAATCAAGCGACTGAGGAGCTCAGTATTTATAGGTAACTGGAATTTTAAGTTGTTACTTAATATCTCGTTACTTTTTTTCTGATACCATTACAGTTCTTGCTTTCTTTGCAGGCAACGTGCTAAAGATCTTGAAGAAGAATTAGTTAAAACTATAGAGTCGTATAAAAATCAAGTACGTAAAAGAAATTATTGTTTGCTCAGTTTTCATTAGTTTCAGTAATTTTTAAAAAAAATCTTCTACTATAATGTGCCAACCTTAAGATTACCTGCTTCTAAAGCCCTCAGTACATATTCATCAGATGCAGGCTCAATTATCTCAGTGTTCTTCTGGCTGGCATCCCATTCTGCATTCTTTATAATTCCAGTTCATCCAAAAGTCTGCTGGCTATATCCTGTATTGCACAAAGGGATAGATTCTTGACTTATGCCAAAGCTGGAGCAAGAGGCTGAAGTGCTACTTCTCAGCCTCTTGGTTGATTTTGCTGAGATTGGATCAGGTGATTGGCTGCCTGTTGGTAGCCCAGCAGTCATTAAAAACCACAAGATCATTTAGAATATTGCCTCAGATGACTATTGCCAGGTACCAATATTCCAGGCAAACCTTCAAAATCTTTCTGTAGACGAAGAGAGAGCCTTTCCTTCCATCTCCACAATGATAGTCCGACTGGTAAAAGCCAATTTTAATTTAAGGTTTTTAAAGATTGGAGAGAAATACTGCCATTCTGAAGTGCCTTCTGTTTTACTTATCTTCTATGGTCACTTGCTGTTCCGTTCAAGCTTAAAGGCCTGTAATTGCTCTCCATCTTTGAGACCTCTAAGGTCAGCAAACCCATGGAAGTCTTGGTGAGTGAGTCCACACTCTCCACCGCTACCGCACTTCACAGGATCCTGATGTCGGTTTCTCGTCCTTGCAGGGAATATTCAGCTCCAGTCTTGATTATCCATTATGCTAGTGCTCATTGACTTGTATTGTTCCTAATGTTTAAAACCTGTTCTGGTTTTGCATTCTCTAGATTTGTAACATTTTCCAGCTTCATGTGAACTCTCTGTTCCTCCAACTCTGATCACATGCATCCTCCTTTCACCAACCCAATCCTCCTGACTGTACATCCCATTCAGCCCACGTCATCAGTCATTTTGTACCTATTCGGTATAACTTAGTATGAGATTCTCTATGCCTTTCCACCTTTCCTCCATTGACACACTTTAAACCACACATTCCCTTCCATTCCACCCCAATATTCATTCTTTGGCTTGATATTGACTTCTGTGAGATATTTCAGATACTTTTTTCAATGTTTAAAGTGCTATATTAATGTGAATTGTTGCATTAAAAATGTACATTAATTTGCCATTATCAAAAATAAAGACGTAATAGCCAGTGTTTTGCTTGTAAATTGAAGTTAATGAAACATGATCTGTCAATGGATACAATCATGTTGTCACATAGTTGAAAATAGGGCTTCATTATTTTGTTGAACAGACTTCAATTAAACAATTTTACTTGCATTTACAGATTGTATCTCATGAGAAAAAAGCACATGATAATTGGGTGAGTTTCAGATGCAAGATGTGATACTGTATGTTTAAGTTTCTGAGCTATCAGTTTATCCTATACAATTAAAATATTTTGCTTTAGTTGTAAACTGACTTGTGACATCTTGGAGATGGTCAGAACTGCTGATGTGGAGTCAGAGAGAACACAGTGTGGAGCTGGAGGAACACAGCAGGCCAGACATCATTAGAGTAGCAGGAAAGCTGACGTTTTGGGTTGGGACCCTTTTTCAGAAATGGGGGAGGGGGAAGGAGGGTCTGAAATAAATAGAGAGGGGAAGGATGAGCTGGGGAAGGTAAGTGGGAGATGGCAATAGGTGAGTGCAGGTAGGCAGTGTTGGGGAGTGGTCAGTGAGGTGGGAGGAG
The DNA here is from genome assembly GCA_024137785.1 of Ginglymostoma cirratum. Classification (NCBI taxonomy): domain Eukaryota; kingdom Metazoa; phylum Chordata; class Chondrichthyes; order Orectolobiformes; family Ginglymostomatidae; genus Ginglymostoma; species Ginglymostoma cirratum. The sequence goes on along the minus strand of JAHRHZ010000133.1, from coordinate 31,692,457 downwards.
CGGATAGGTGGGAGAGAAGATGGACAGGTCAAGGAGGCGGGGTCATGGGATGAGGCCGGGATTTGAAGATTTTGAAGCTAGTAAAGTCCACATTGAGACCGTTGGATTGTAGGCTCCCAAGGCGGAACATGAGGTGCTGCTCCTCCAGTTTCTGGATGGTGTTGTAGTGACACTGGAGGAGGCCCAGGATGGACATGTCGTCCAGGAAGTGGGAGGGGGAGTTGAAGTGGTTCGCGACTGGAACGTGTTGTCATTTGTCGTGAACCAAGTGCAGGTGCTGTACAAAGCTGTCTCTGAGCCTTTGCTTGGTCTCACTGATGTAGAGGAGGCCACATTAGCAAATGTGCAGGTGAACATCTGTCTGATGTGGAAGGTTTTTTTGGGTCCTGGGAAGGAGGTGATCGGGGGAGGTGTAGGGGCAGGTGTAGCACTTCCTGCGGTTGCAGGAAAAGGTGCCGGGGATAGTGGGGAGTGTGGAGCCGATGAGGGAGTTGCGGAGAGAGCGGTCCCTACGGAAGGCAGATAGGGATGGGGAGGGAAATATATCCTCCGTTGTGGGCTCGGATTGCAGGTGGTGGAAGTGGCGGAGAATGATGCATTGATTCTGGAGGTTAGTCGGGTGATACTTGAGGATGAGGGGGATCCTGTCTTTGTTTTTGTTGCAGGGAGGGGGTGTGAGGGCAGAGGTGCAGGAAACGCAAGAGATGCGGTCGAGAGCGTTCACAGGAAATGTTACACCTGCCCCTACACCCCCCCCCCCCCCCCCACTCGCCTCCATCCCAGGAACCAGAAAACCTTCCACGTCAGACAGATGTTCAGTTGCACATCTGCTAATGTGGCCTGTTGCATCTGCCGCTTCTGACATGGCCTCCTCTAGGTCCGTGAGACCAAGTGGAGGCTCGGAGAGCTCTTTGTAGAGCTCCTGCGCTCGGTTCACGACAAACAACACCTTTCAGTCGTGAACCACTTCAACTCCAGTATCACAATGACGCCATCCCGAAACTGGAGGAGCAGCACCTCATATTCTGCCTTGGGAGCATACAACCCAATGGTCTCAATGTGGACTTAACCAGTTTCAAAATCTCCCCACCCCCGGCCTCATCCCATGACCAACCCTCCCTCCCATCCCCGCATCCTTGACCTGTCCGTCTTTTCTCTCCCACCTATCCGCTCCTCCCACCTCACTGACCGATCCCCACCACTGTCTACCTGCACTCAGCTATCACCATCCCACCTACCTTCCCCAGCCCCAACCCTCCTTTCTCTATTTGTGACATCTTGGGTTTGTAAAAGGTGTTAGATCAGTGCAAGTTTCTTTCTTTTGTTCTTTTTTCCAGCTGTCACGTTCTTTCGTCCCACATTTCTCCAAGCATAACTATCGTAAATAAATATATCAATATTCATCATTTAATTTTCCTACCTCAACTGTCGCAGAGTAGTTGGTAGCTGTGTCGTAGATGTCTCTGCAGTACATTCTTGAAATTCCTTTCCTTTTCTACCACTATCTTATATAAAGGAAAGTAAATTAAATTCATCAACTGATCATTGGACAAGTTATACATATTTGGAAAATATTCAGTTGCCTGTAAGTGTATGACTGAACCGGAAAGGTTTCATGACAGTCAATAATCACTGAGGCTAAATCCAGATTTATTGATTAAATTCAAATTCCACCAGTTGCCAAGGTAGTATTTGAATCTGTGCCTTTGGATTATTAATCCAGTGACTTTACCACATGCTGTTACTTCTGAGAATTATTATAGCTATTCTGCATTAAAGTGATTTCATCTATGACCCATTCTAGGAATCTAGTTAACACAGGTTCTGTGATTTTGTTTTCGTTGCTACTATATAATATTTCTCACTAAAAATATGAAATTATTGGTGGAAAGTTGCATGCTTATGAAATTAAATTACTTAACAGGCTTATCTAGTTTGGTCAGTGAGGCCCATATCCCATTGAAAAGTAGAGAATTATAAATGCTAATGTTTACATTATCAACATTTAGAACATTTTAGAAGAAATATTTTTATTTGTAGCTGTCCGCTCGTGAAGCAGATCGAGAGCTTGGCAATATTAAAAGAGAGAATATTCACCTTCGGCAAAAGTAAGTTTCTATCTGTTCCAAAATATTTCAATATGATCTAAAATGAGTTTTTTTATTCTCTTTGTACATAATAGCAATATTTGTCTACTATTTATGAAGGTTGTTATATTAAGCTCAAATGAGATTTGTTTCAATAAATACATTTTTAAATGTTGCTGTTTTAAAAAAAACTTAGTATAGATTTCAACTGCAGGTACTTTCAACGTTATAACCCATGTGGATACAAACACATCTGTTGTTTGGAAGGGAATATGCATGATGATAGGAACTGTCTACAATATTTCAAAGTTTATTTTGTCGGAGATTACCTTCAGCATTCATGGTTTTTCTCCGTTTGGTGGGTAGAGGATATAGAAACTGATTCCATCAATGAAAATTTTTTTTCCCTAAACATTTAGATCTGTGAAAGTATATCTCAAGATTCTCCCTCCTAAGTCAGTTATACTTCATACAGTCAGAAAACGAAACTGCACTTCCAGGATTTTTCCAGCAAGCTTCTTAACCCGGCTGTCAGCTGAAATTGATTAGAGACTTGCACTGAATAGGAAATCACCACCGAGTGTAAATTATCCCCAGGCCAACCAATTAATGGTCAGTAGCAGGGCTCACTGATCAATTAAAGACAGTGATCAGGTTCTTGAGATTGAAGGACTGTTGAGAGGTCCTTTGGCTTGAAAGGAACTGCAGACTACAATGCAGGCAAATAAAGGAAAGAGCACTTGAAAATGGAGGTGCCCTCTCTCCAACTTCTTAAATTTAAAGTAAATTCTATTCGTGCGGCCAGCCAATCACTGAGAGGTGCGGGGCAGTCTGTAGCCACTGCATCATAGACAGAGAGCCCCTTACCTGCTACTAGGTGACTGACTCCAAGTGGTTCAACTGACCCTTGCCACCTGCAGAAACCTGGAGATCAACTTGAAAATAGTTTGATCACATTATCCTTGTTTGCAAGCTATATTTTGCCAGTTATTTTTAAGAAAGAAACATATATTTTGAATTGTCTCCATAATCCTGAATATTGAAAAGGTTTGTACATTCATCCATCCCTTTTTACAATTTTGATGTACTCACTTGATGCACTATTCATACTTTTCCTGGCTGTGGTTCACATTGCTGCTGATTGTATTGCATTACTTATAGCTGACCATACTCTTGAAAAATCCTTAAATAATATGTTGCCAAAATAAAACTGTTCCGCACAAAGTGTTTGCTCCTCTGTTGCCACAACAGAGACTATCATAAACATTGGATACAGTACTTCCTGATACTTAAATAGGAGTTCTGTTCTTGTAACAAAGGAAAATATCCCCAGTTTTTGGTAACTTCTCACACAGGAAGTTGTAATTAAAATTAGAGTGATTGAGAATTAGTTGACAAACAGAAAGTAGTAGTAAAGAGATCGTTCTTAGAATATTATTATTGGGGGACCAAAAGGGCCAATGCTAGACCTACTACTGTTCACAATCTACATGATTTGGATGTGGGGACCAATTGTAATATTTCCAGATTTCCTGATGACACCAGATGGGTGGGAATGAAAGATTTGAAGAGGATGCAAAGGGGCTTCAAGAGGATTTGGATGGGCTTAGTGAATAGACTAGAATACGGCAGATGGAATATGATGTAAATAAGTATGAAGTTATTCACTTGATAGAGAAAACAAAGAGAATATTTCTTAAATGGCAAGAGTTTGGGAAGTGCCATGTCTAAAGGGACCTGGATGTCTTTGTCCATAAGTCACTAAAAGCTAGTGGCCAGGTGTAGCAAGCAATTAGGCAGACTGTGTGTTTCCATTCATTTTCAGGGGATTTGATTACAGATATAAAATGTCCTGTTGCAGTTGCATAGAGCCTTTTGTGAGACCTCACTTGGAATATTATGTGCAATTTTGGACTCCTCATCTGAGGAAGGATGTACCTGGCCGTGGCTTGACTGATGAATCTAGAATAGGGGATGTAATCTCAGGTTAAGGGCCAGGCCGTTTAAGACAGATGAGAAATGTCTTCACTCAAAGTGGTCAATTTTTTAGAATTCTTTATCTCGAGGGCTGTGGAATCAAAATCATTGGGCATATTCAAATCAGAAATTGATAGGTTTCTGGAGACTAAAGACATGAAGGGATATAGAGATAATGTGGGAATCTTTAGGTAAAAGACCTGTCTTGACCTAATTGAATGGTGAGACAGCTATGATGGGTTGAATAGTCTATTCCTTTTCTTGTGTTCTGAAAGTAGTACTTGGAGATTAACCTTCCCCGGCCCCCCCCCCCCCCCCCCCCGCCCCACACCACAGTTAATGCAGAAATGTGACCCAACTGATCTATGCAAGAGTTCATGCTCTGCACAAGCATCTTCCCGTCTTACTGCTAATAATATATCAGGTATGGTTCCTTAGCTTCCTTTCCGTCTTGTGTTTATGTAGCCTGTCTTTAATATATTTGTTATTGATCTTCCCCAATTTTCACAAAAGAACAAGTTCCACATTATCACTGTTCTGTAATTTTCTTAGTAACTAGTTTATATTTATGAGAAGTTAATTTTGAAATTCTGCACAAGTGAAAACATCTTCTCTATCTTGTTTAATCCATTGCAATTTTAAAGATTTCTATTATGTCATCACTTTGCCTTCTTTATACAAATGAAGAGAGACTTGGCCTGTTCAGTCATTTCTGATCGTGATTCCCTCCGTTTTAGTTTCATCATTGTGATTCTTTTGTATTTATTCCCTGCCAAGGGGAAGTTCTGCAGAAAGCATTATTTACAGATTCTAGAATATTAAACATGGTCGTCAGATGGTGATTGGAATTGCTTGCAATTCAGTGGAAATTATTGCAGAATCTAAAACCCTTCATTGGGGTCTGCATTTAATATCCACAATCCTGTTGATGGTGTTATAGTAAAAATGATGAAGGATTGTATAAAGAAAAGGATCGACTTTCCAATAGGATAAGAAGTTATCTCTTGGAGTCTTGTGGCACAGTGGCAGTCTTATTTCTGGGCCGGAAGATCCAGGTTCAAGCCCCACTGTTCTAGAGGTGTATGTTAACATGTTCAAACGGGTTGATTCAAATAACTAAAACTCTATCCTGTGTCAACTTTAGGGTAAAGTATGTCTTCATTTTACAGGATAACTGAAGCGGAACTCAAAATGGACGTAGCATTGAAGGATCCACTTGTCAATGATATATCTGGAAGACCAGCATTATTAAGTTCTTCAACACTTGTCCCACCTTACAGAGGTACTGAGCTTTTTAACATGTTTTTTAGGACATACGAGCATTACAAATTAGGAGAAGTTCAAAGCTGATCTAAATGTGGTCTCAACTCAACGTTCCTAGATTCCGATAATATTTTGAGTCATTACTCATAATCTGCCTTTAAAAATATTCAGTAACCCTGACTCCACTGCTTTCAGAAGAGAAATCCAAAGTCTTATGACCCTGTGAGAGAGAAATATTCTTGTATCTTTCAAATTAACAGTAACTTACACTCCCCCACACAAACACGCAAAGTGTATATATGCGAAGAAGAGTGAGCACGTGTACAAGGTAGAGGGGAATGACTAGGGAAGGGTGCAAGGGAGAGGGATGAGAGGATGGGCACAAGGTAATGAGCGCGAGTGAATGGTGCGTAAGGGTGAGGTATCAGAGCATAGGTGGTAAGTACAAGGGAGTTGAGCGAGGATAGGGACAAAAGAGGGGCAAGAGGGTGAGAGAGACTGTCAACAAAGAAGACGCTTGTAAATGCTTAGCTGGGAGAAGGAGAGTGTGGGAGTGCATTGATGTGATAGAAAGTAGGGGAGGCAGGCCCATTGAATACTCTTAAGGTTTATACATTTAGACAGATTATTGATTGGAATACTGAAGGTAGACAGAAAAATGGACTTGAAGCCCCAATCAGATGGGCGTAGTCTTATCATGTAGCAGAGTCAGCTCAAAGGGCTGAATGGCCTACTGCTGTTCCTAATTTATATATTCTTCAGATGTATATTCAAGAGACTTCTCTGAGTTAGTTTATTTATTACACTTCTGATTTGTCTAAGTTTTAATTAAAAACAAAACTTCTTTGATTTCATGAATGGAAATTAGAGGTATTTAGTACTTTGCATATTGCATTGCAGGAAGTTCTCCATATGGCTCTTCTCCAGTGGGTCGACCTGGCTCTGATTCGATGGGTTTTCTGTCACCTCCTTTGGTGGATGGACCCTTAAGGTTTTCACCTTTGTTTCCTGGAAGAACAGACTTCAAAAGTAATATTCTCTATCATAAGAGTTTAGACTAAGTACTGAGCAGACAGATTGTGTGATTTCCTATTTGTTAGCTTTCTGAATAGTAATGTAAATGTATGTGCTCTCATGAGTGAGAAAAGTTGTACAGAAATTGCTTTGGAATGCAGACTAATTTACAAAATGGAATTCTATAGTGTGTACAGTGTTTATTTGTTAAGAATTATTAACCACAATATCTAAAATGTATTCTAATTCATTTTGGTGTATTCTTTTGTCTATGGAACAAGGTCCATCAGTTCATGCCTCAAATGAAAATACCGATTCGGTCTCTGACCGACTGTCTGATCATCATGGTCAGCAGTCTGATAGTGGGTCGTTGTCCCCTGTGTGGGAACGAGAACGGAAGCTCTTGGAGATATCATCAGGTATATAAGGATCTTTTTATAGAGGACTTAGTTCTACAATAGATCTAATCTGAGGTATATTTAATTTTAGATGGGTTGGGATGACTTAATATTTCTTAGTAAATCTTATTCTCTAAATACTACTTAAAGAATCAAGATTTTGAAGAAAATCTTTGATTTTGTGTAATGTACTACTACATGCAATTTCATTACACTGGTGTGATTCTGAAACATCAGGCATCAAACAAAGGTTATATATATTCTGGAAGTTTTACGTGAACCAGTAGAATTATACACTTACCCTAGATCTTTTCTACTTATAAGATAATACTGAAGCTATCATTTTAGTATAACACATGATTTGGGAAAGTAAGGCAAATTGTAAACATGCTTGAGAAATTTGTGGGCGGAAAATATAATTATGATTGAAATCAGTCAAAATCCAAAAACTGAAAATCATTAATATCCAATTAAGCACTTTTAAAATTAAGTTTAAATAGGCCTAAACAATTACTTTAACAAACATATTCGTAACGATGAAATAAAAACAAAGTACTGTGGATGCTGGAGATTTGAAATAAGAACTGGCAGTGCTGGAGAAACTCAGCATGTCTGGCAGCATCTCTGGAGCGAAGAAATTGAGTTAACATTTTGAGCCCAAAATGACACTTCTCAGTTCTGACTTTTTAGAATTTCTTTGTATTGGACTTGCAATATTAACTTTTTGGTTTTTTTTCTCTCTGCAAATGTTGCAAAATCAGAGTTTCGCTGGCATTATCTGTTTTTATTTCAGACTTCCAGTATCTGCAGTATACTGCTTTTATTACGGTGTCAGAGCAAGTTGGCTGAAAAATGCACACATTACAAAGTCCAAATATCAGAGAAGATGAACATTAAATTTATAATCTGGTTTTTGTGCATACGTTCCGTTTCTAAATTTAATCTTTCAATTACATTTGTTTAACTTGGGATGAAGATAATCATATCTATAGAATTCTTCTTTAGATTTTCAAAACCAATCCTATTTGGCAAGGAGTTGGTTCAGTTGGATCAGTCCTTAATCATTTCACTAAATCTCTTAAATGAAAAGTTAATTTCTTTCAGTCACATGGCTTGTCTTGCTTTGATCATTCCACATTGTGTTTTATCAAAGTTGGTGGGTAATTGTAAATTGCTGTACTGCTACACAACGTGTTGAATGTACTTTGTCTTTCCATACATATGTTCGCAGTGTTTACAATTTAGTAATTTCTCTTATTATTAAAGAGAAATAAATAACAGTAATAAGGAAGAGTAGAAAATCAATGAGGATACCATTGCATTTGTAATTGTCTTGACAAATGATAAAGCTTAATGTATGAATAACTTCATTACAACTTTGTTTTGAACAGGTGAATGCCCGACGCTAGAAAGTGGCATGGAAATTTCAAATTCTGCTCCAGGGAATCAGACCCAAGTCCAAGCAAGTCTACTTCATTTGTTATTGCTGTCGTTCTTTTTATGCTCTTCTCTCCCCATTGTTTCTTACTTTTTAAAAGTCACCGAGAACACACACCATGTATTCAACTGAGAAAATCACTAGTTCCAGCAAGCTTTCTATTTTTACTTGATTACGCAGCTCATTTTACTTCATTGCAAGATTTATTATTACACATTAAACAATGGTGATCTTTTCTGCAGGGTACATCAAATATATCTATAAATCAAACCTTTCCTACTGAAGCTGGCTTTGGAATTAGACCTGGTTTTGCTTCTGCCTCTGCTAAGCAAATACCTTCCTTACCTTTTGATCCACGAGGTCATTTCCTGCACAGGGGAATTCCACTTCGTCCACGTGGTGGAATCTATGGTCTTCCAGAACGCATCCCTCTAAGAGCTTTTGGTTTACCACCTCATCCTCCCATGGAAAGTAAGTATACTCATCTATTTATCCATTTGGTAACAGCATAAAGTAGGGTTATTGAAAACATTTATCTCAGGTGCTGAAAAATCATCTAAAAGCAGAAGAACTATCTTTTAGATGATTGTATCCGGTGACATTTGTTTGGTTTGGGAACGTGGTTGGCGTGAACTGGTTGGACCAAAGGGTCTGTTTCCATGCTGTATGACTCAAACCATTCTCTGTAGGTGAGATTTGAGTGGTAGAACAAACACCATTATACCCAGGACATCTTTCCCCCTGTAGCTACAGAAATTTCTGAACCTAAGCCTCCAGATAAAAGTGCGGTGGAGATAACCACCACATTAGTCCAGGATTCACTCATGCTTTCCTGCAACACATAATTGGGCCTTCATCTAAACTCTAGAGATGAGGTTTGCCCTTAGCAATATAATAAGTGCAGCATCATGGGTCCTCAGAAAAAGAAGTGCATGGAAGATGGTTGTGTTAGAGCTCAATTATCCTATTTTCAGGACATGACTGCTGAGTTTGTCAGGGTAGAGTCCTAGGACCAACTATCTTTGCTTCATCAATGATCTTACCTCGATCCATAAGGTCAGCAGCAGAAATGTTCTCTGATGACTGCATGCTATTCAGCACCACTTGTGACCCTTCAGATACAAAGCAATCTGTGTCCATATGCAATAAGACCTGGACAACATTCAGACTTGGGCTGTTAAATAGGAAGCAACATCCATGCCCCAACTGCCAAGCAAAGACCATCACCAGCAACAGAGAATCTAACCATCTCTCCTTAACATTCAGTGAATTACCATTGCTGAATCCTCCACTATCTACATCCTGCAGGTCATCATTGATCAGAAATTGAACTGTGCTAGCCATACTAACACTGCCTACAAGTGCACATCAGAATTCTAAGGTGTGTAACTCACTTCCTGATTCCCCAAAGCCTGTTTACTACGTATAAAGGCACAAGTTAAGAGAGTGATGGAATATTCCCTACTTGCCTGGATGAGTGCAGTTCCAACAGTACTCGAAGCTTCCTGGATGAAGTGACCTACTTGATTGATACACTATCAACAACTTTAAGCATTCACTCCTACCATTGACACTCAGTAGTAATAATGTGTACCACTACAAGATGCACTGCTGTAACTCAGGAAGGCTGTTTCAAGAGCAGCTTCCAAACCCATGACCTTTACCACCTAGAAGGATAAGTGCAGGCGGTGCATGGGAGTGACATCAACTCGAAGTTTACGTTCAAGTTACACACCATCCTGATGTGGAACAAATCACCATTCCACCACTGCGGCTCAGTCAAACTCTCAGAACTCCCTCTCTAACGGCGATGTGGATTTTTCAAAATGTCATGGACAACAGTTTAAGAAACGAGCTCACCATCAAAAATATACTGGGAAAAATATACTGGCGTAGCTAATAATGCCTTAACAAATAAAGAATAAAAATAAAATCTGTAGGACGCACAGATCCTGTGTTCACAAAATAAATGGGATTCCATGTCAAATTCCCATAGACTATTAGGTGCTTCATTAGAGGTCTGCCTTCCAAAACTGGCAGTTGGACCTGTTTGTGGATCAAAAGGTGTATAAGGATCCTGGGGACAAGTTAAAGGTAATCCAACAAAAATGGTAAATTATATTTGGGAACTATTTCCTGAGTGGGGCAAGTTGCTAAAATTTGGAGTATTGTAACTTTGTTTATCAAAACTAAATTCAATAAATGTTGTTAATTTTAAATTGCAATCAAGTTGAATATATTCTGAGAGCAAAGTAGCCTATTTTATCTATCCTGGCCAAGAATTTCAGCTGACAGTCTGAAACTAGGACCTGATCTAATTGGCTGTTATAAAATTTAGCATTGCTTGTTGATAATTTGGACCAGTATGATGATCATCCATCCTTCGGTGTATCACTACAACCAATTTGAATCTAGGGCTACACATTTGAGGCTTTTGATGCTGAAATCCTGTTTGCCCAAAAAATCTAATTGGAATTTGTTTATTATTATAGTTTAACTCTTGTGTTGCTTCATGTACTTCTGGGCAATTTAAATAAAATACATATTTTGTTGGGGTGCTGGTCCCTTTTAAGAGCTACAGATTCTTTGCAAGATGAATTCTTATTTTTAAAAAATCGCTTATGACTTTCAGCAAGTTATTATATGACCAATCAACCTTTGAGATGAATAATAGGAAGAGAAAATGTCAGACAGATTATAGACATTGTGGTTATGGTTCTGTTTTAAGCAGGATTTATTGAGTTTGAAAAAAATCTGGCTGCAGAAACCAATAGTATTTCTGAGTTGGCAGAACTAAGCTAGAGTGCAGCAAAGCCCACTCTGGAGATGGAGTGTCCATAGACATGAGGTGCTAAAACGATGACAGAGAGTCGAATAGCTGAAAGCTAGTGGATGGAACTCAGCAAAATTCATACCCTGGAGGACAGCAGGAATGCTGAAAATTCCTGAGAGCTATGACACTTCTTGGTCCCAGAAGTGAAGGAACTTTCAAGAAGTAATAAATAACCAAATACTCTTCGGGGGAAATAATTAGACTGAAGGTGAGGTTCTGTTGAGAATTTAAGTCTAAAGTTCTTATGATTGTTTTACAATGTTTTTTGATGTAAAGTACAAGTCTGTTATTAGTGTTGGTTTTACATGTTTCATGTATAATTCATTGTTTAAAATGTGGAAGCTGCTGGTTTAATTCCTTTAGGAAATACCTGAGGTTTTTCAGATTCCCAAATGCACAAAATTGCTGGTCTCAACTGATGTCCTAACATTCTATCTGGCATTGAACTGTACTGGGCCTTCCAGAGAATATCTTTCAAAGAATCCAAGCTGTTTTTGACCACATGTATTTGGTCATCTTGATGAGAAATGGTATCCATTCTGTTCTGAAAATTGTTAATGTTCAGGATAATTTTTATTGTGTCCTTTTTTATGCTTTTTTTTCCCCCCAGAACGTAAGGAATCTAGTGAGCAGGTATATTTCATGAATGAATTTAGTACACGTGAACATTGTGTTGATTTAAGAAAGTGTTTTGCTTTGGGGCAGAGATTTCTCAAGTTCTTCACTATGTCTAGGGTGTGAAAGACTTTCCATTTGGACTTAGTATTTCAATATAGCAAGCACTATTTTAATAAGCTTCTACTTCTCTGCCACGATAATTTATCTCAACTGCATCTTGTTTGTAAGTTTGCAGATGACGCCAAAATTGGTGGTGTAGTGGACAGTGGTGCCAGGATTGGAAGGTTTGAGCTATAGGAAGAGGCAGAATAGGCTGGGGCTTTTCTTCCCTGTAGCGTCTGAAGCTGAGGGGTGACCTTGTGGAGGTTTATAAAATCACGAGGGGTGTGGAAAGGGTGATTAGCCAAAGTCTTTTTCCCGGGGTAGGGGAGTTCAGAACTAGTGGGCATAGGTTTAAGGTGAGAGAGGAAAAATTTAACAAGGACCTGAAGGGCAACTTTTTCACGCAGAGGGTGGTGCATGTATGGACAAGCTGCCAGAGGTGGTGGAGCTGGGTCCAGTTACAACATGTAAAACACTAAAAACATTGGATGGGGACATTAGAGGGATATGGGCCAGATATTTAGGAAAGTTGGTCGGTGCAGATGTGTTGGACTGAACAGTCTGTTTTCGTGTTGTAAACTCTATGACTTTGAGATTTCTGAATTAGGGCCAATTTTATCTCGAGGCTATGCCTACCAGCATATGGAGTGAACATCAAATTAGTTTCATTTGAGACTTATACAACCAAGAGATATTCACCCTGTTTTTCTAGGTTGGAGACGAACCTAAAGACAATAAGATCAGGGTCTAAACCTCAGCTTGTCACTCCCATTTTCATTCTTCTCAATGCACAGTAACTCTGACAGCATGTTTAACTCCAAATCCAGATGCAGATAATTACAATATTTTCCATGAAAGTCGTGAACTTCAAAAATACACAAGTGGAATGAATGACACTGATAAAGGTACTGAGATCTGAGTGAAGTTAACAAAAGTAATTTTGTACTTTCGAGGAAGCACCTTTTAATGCCAGAATATTTCCACCTATGATTTATCATAGGCCTCCCCACAATATGCAAATAAAAATCCAAAATACTTGGGGATTACATTAGTGGTACTGTGGCTGTTACTGTGTATTCAGCATGAATTGCACAATTTATTACAGTGGTAGAACATAAATGGTAAGAAGACAGTTGCCATCCAGAAGTTGAATAAACAACTTGAGCGACTTGTAAAGAGCTTGATTTGGCGTGTTATTTTGTCTGCATGTGAGGCTTGGCACTTAGGGAAAGAAGAGACCACCTTGTTAAAAAGGCTTTGAAATGTGGATTTGAAGAACAATAGAAAGGATCAGTTGGACAGAAAAGATAACAGCGAAGTGTTGTGGAGCATGAATGAACAAAGGAATTGCTGAATGTAATTAGGACAAAAAGCTGGCTAGGGTACTGCTGAGAGAAAGTGGACTGAAGGAACATTTTGAAAGAAGACTGAGCCAAAAAAAAAGAAGAAAATCTCAATGCTTTCTGCTTAAAAATTGAAGATCGCTATTGGCAAATGAACTGATATGATGAAATCCTTTTAGTTATATGCTAGGTTTTCTTGTACTGAACAAGCCAGCGTCGATGATTGCTAAGAACCATGGAACAGCTCCAACAGTTGCTAGGTGATGAAGTTCAGTTCTCCTGGGTGATAGGGGTGGAATGTATTGCTAGGTTTTTAAATAGATTATTCAGGACAGTTCAGAGATCACAGTTGAACTACTTGTTCTGTGCAGTTAGAGTGCTCAGAAGGCCAAGAGCTGTAGCCTGGAGCTCAAAGTCGAAGAAGAATGAGAGGAAACCTCCATACAGAAGTGAAAAGTAAACTGGACTATGTGTTGGGGCCCACTGAGAAGTCATCAGTAGTTAAATATGTCTCCTGTTGGAACAATTACTATCTTGAGTTTGAAGAGGTAATAGGCAGTTAAAAGGTAGGAGTCATGATGGAAAAGTCCTTAAAGTTGTAATGGCTCACATGATGCCAGGTGCTACCGATACATCAGAATAGCTGAGAGCAGGGGTTGTGAAGTAGCCAATGGTAGTGTCCCTACTCCAGACAGGTGCAATGACGACAACTCTTGATTGGGCTTTTTTTTTTGTTCTTTCCACCAAGTGAACAACTTTACAGTGTTGTGTAAAGCAAATACTGCTTAAGGAAAAAGGTTAGAACTCACGGGAGGTGCAGGGACATGTGATTAAGCTAGTTATCTGAAAAGCTATAGCTGTACCTTGCTAAGTACTGGAGTGTAGTTTTTAAACACAGAACTATGGACTCATGATAAGAGGTTGGTTGACTAAAACAGTAGTTGAGAGTCCAAGATGGAATGGTTTGAGAGAGTTTCAGGGGCTGGATCAGCAAAAGTGAAGAATTGTGACGACTTAGTGACATGGTCAACAGCTGGGGTGTAGTTGCTGAGAAATCTGTTTTGATTGCATTTGTGCAGTGAGGTATTTAAATCACATTACCCACCATAGGCTGTCTGAAGTTGTACGTTAGCCTGAATTACTATTCTTCTAACTTGAAGTCTTTTGTCCAAGAAACCAAAAGAATACTGCAGTTTTATTTTCTTGGATGGTGTAGTACAGGGAAATTTAAAAAAATTTATGCTGACTTTGGCTTGCACTAGAACCTTGTAGTTGTGGTCATTTTTCATTTAAGTTGGACTTCTTTCCTCCCCTCCCCATCAATGCTTTTGGCCAGTGAACATTTTCCTACGTTGTACTCCATCTGCCAGATTTCTGACCGCTGCACTCAACTTAGGGGAGCAAAGGCACCTAGAGCTAAATTTGCAAACCCATGTAGGTTTTAATATGGAATTGAACCAAAATCACCTCAAAGTCAATTCCCAGTATATTAAGTGCAAAAATGGCTAAAATAGTCTGCCTGGAGGTCAGAGTTCAACTTTCCTACTTCACCTTTGGAACCAATAACAAGTTAACTGCTATTAGCATATGGTGAAATAAAATGCTTCACTAATTGTTCCAAGAAAATAACTTGTCTGTACTTTGTTTCAGTGAGAGACCCAGTACAGCCAGGAGTAAACCCACCACCTCAGCCTACGTTTCTTCCATCTAGACAACTTTTAGATATTACAAGTGGTCTTCTTCCGTCTCGACAGCCCCTACCCAAGTTTTCTACATCAGATCACCCCTCACAAGAAAAGTGAATTAGGGAAAAAGGAGCATCTCTACGGCCATGTTAAGTCAATAAAGATGTGAATTGCAAGTTAATTGTTTGTTATTGATATTTAATATGGACTTTATAATAGTGCTGTTTACAAGTTGTACATCTCAGGAGACTTCATGGAATTTATTGAACTTTTACTGTGCACTTGCTTGCCCTTGTACAATAGTTTAACATGCATTATTTACAGCATTGTATGCTGTAGTGTATGGAATTTTGTAAATGCTCATGAGTTTTTTAAAAAGCAAACAGTGTTTGAACTGCTAGAGATCTTAACCAGAAAATACCATATGTGGTGCTGTCTTTAGTTTCACTTATGTAAATGCAGATTTATACTCTAATATAAAAAGGAATGTTTGAAGAATGTTTAGAATATAAAAGTTTATTGTAAAATACTGAAAATAAGACAAGTGCTTGATTTAAACAACTTTTTAAGATGTGTAATTCTTTTCATACAGACATCTGTACACAGGAATGAAGGTGACCAGTTATGGGATTTTACAACTTTGACTAGTTCTATGAATTAGTTTCTGCTTGAATTCATCTTGGCATTTGATTCCTTGACATTTCAAAGCTACTACAGTTTGTTATCTAAAGCCAGCTCTGGTATTCCTGGACCAATCCTAGAAATTACAGCTACAATCCATTTGTCATAGCCATTTGAAGCATTTTCAACTATTGACAGTTTGTTGAATGGGGGGGGAAAAAGGTTAACATTCCTTTGTTTTAACATCGTGTTTTGTAGCACAGTGGTAGAGCTCCTACCTCTGGGCTAGGAGGCCTGGGTTCAAGTCCCATCTACTCCCAGAAGTGGGTCATGACTGTGACTGAACAAGTGCAGTCAAATAACTAAAACAACAACACTGAAGAAATCCACCCCTTGTGGGCCATTTCTGTTGGTCAAAATTTATATGTATCAAATCTTAGCTGTCAGTGTAGGATATCAAATTGGTTAAAATAATGTGGAAAAAGCAAATTGTCTAATTACTTAGTTAGATAGCAGTGGAGGATATGGTACTGACCCAATTCCAAAGGTCACCTGTTTGAAACTCATAATTAAAAAGGCTAACAATGTAAAAACCCAATTTAAAGTGAGTGGTGGAGAAACTTTAAGAAGCAGAGACTTGATATTGCTTAAAGTTAGAGTTAGAGTGTCTTTGCACCCAGTTAATATTTCCATGTGATTGAAAATTCAATAGTGGCCAGAAAATCTCTGCTGCTGAAAAAGCAGTCATTTGCAGAAGGAAGAATAGTGGGTGGATGAATTTAAAAGGGAATCTGGAAAGTTAATTCTCCACCCTGAAAGTGAGACCTCAAGTCTGTTTCAGTAGGAAGTAATGACAAAGATAGAGCAAGCCTATTAAAGTTACTTGTTTGCTAAGCACCAATGAATAGGCTAGATAAGAGTTAAGCAATCAAGTTCTGACAGTAAAACACATCTATGTTGGTCAATAATTAGAAGAGGATCCATAAATACTCAATCTTAAACCATGGTACAGCTGCAGAGATTTTGTTCTCAAACATCAAAAAATTAATCACTATTAGCTTATTTGGCATCTGTAACAGGACCTTACACCAGTTTGCAATTCAAACTGAGCTGCATTAAGCAGCTGAAGTGTACTGGATATATCCAAGACCGAGTCCTAACATCAGTTTTGTTTCCCCCCCCCACCCAAAAGTTGTTCATTTGCACAATGAAAACAATTGCTTGTTCTGCAAATATTTGTTGCCAAACTAATAATTGCTTTTAAAAAAGGTAACTGACTGCTGCAGTCTGTGGCATATCTACACCAAAAGATAGATCAGGAAGGGTATTCTAAGCTTTTGATCAAGTGACAGTCAAGAAACAGTATAATAAAGTGGTGCATTCAAAAGCTAGAACAAGAGAATTAACACCAGAGCACCACCCACCAATTCTAAATCCATGTTATTCTTGCTATAATTATCCTCCACACTTTAGTGTATTTTGCATCCATACATGCTCCAAAGCCCCCAGTAGCTGCTAATGGCATTGTTGTTCTCTCCTTGCCTTCAGCCAACTAAATGAAGATCTTAAAAAGCCAGCAAGCGCTAGAATTCTCAGACCTTCAAAAATGACAAATCTTTCCCATCAGCAAAACTGTGGTTCAAGGCAATGGAATGTTTTGTAGGATAGTTCGGTCGCTCAGCTGGCTGAGCGGCAATGTAGAGCGACTAATAGCACAGGTTCAATTTGCATACTGGGTGAGGTCACAATGAGGGTTCTGCTTCAGTGACATCAGGTTAAATTCAGTCATCTCTCTTGCTATGGTTCTTTGGGACAATGGCAACTTTACCCAGTTATGGTTAAAAACCCACATGCAATACAGTTTCATATTTGATGTGAAAATATTTTGAGCATTAGAAGTTTCCAGCAAAAGTGGTGTAAGGAATAGGAATCAATTGTTTTAGCTTGTAACCACACTTACTGCAAATATTAATACAGTATTATGTATGCAAAAGACTAAACTTTTAAAACCAATGTATTTTACTGTCAGCACATGCATTTTTTTTTTTGCAGTGTACATAATAGCTCAACTTTATCGTAAATTCCCAAAACTTTAGCACTAAACATTAAGTAATTTGAATGCTTTATTGATAGATTAAACAATAAACAGTCACAAACTTAAACATTAATTTAACATTCAACTGCTTTCCTCACATTTTCTGTCAGTATTTCATATGATCTCATTCAATGATAAAATCTCACCACATCTGGCATTTTCATACATTGCACCAGTGGATCCACTCTACAGATGTACATATAAAATCCGCATGGTAAGTGCATTAATCACTGGAGACATGCAACATAATGCACACCTGTCAAAACGCATCATTGACACAAGATGGTAAAACCATTTGAAACAATCACCACTCACACTTTCTTCATAAATAGAATCTTGACATATGTTGCATACAGTAAATTTGTTTTACAAGCTTATACAAAGCAGCCAGGTCACAGCACTGCTGGGCAGCATGATGGCCACACTGAGTAATACTGGCTGTCCTTACATTAAATGCACAACATTCGTACCACTTAAAACTGGGGTCAGGTGCTAGTCTCACAGAGACCACGACTGTACCCGCGGTTGCCCTGAACATTGCGGCTTTTAAAGCCTCTTGCTTTAACAAGATTTAAGTTATCCTAGTGGAATGTTCTCAAAATCATAGCAGCAGCTCATAGCTTTGTTAGAACTGATTTTTTGTATTCACTATTCACAGTGAACCAGGTGCACGTTCGTTTAAGAGCTGTAAAGTTGTTGACTGAGCCACAGCACAGCTGTGTACCGCAGGTCGAAAATTCGACCTTTTAAACTCGTAGGTTCTGGCTGACCAGCCATTGGCCTGCCCCTGCCAGCATGTGGGCACTTCTTCATTCTGTTTTCTTTGGCAGTTGACACAGGCGCTGACAGAGAAAATCCAGTGACTCTTGCCACATCTACTTCTAAACCAATACCAACTACATTTACAGATTAAGCAGGATACACACTTTATATATAAACTAATACTAATTAACAGCACATGTAAATGTTAAGTTATTGAAAATGCAGGGCCCTCTAATACACAAGTTTTGAAATGCTAAATGCCTTCACTGAAGCGCTGCATCTCCTTGTAAAAATAACGAGCAGTCTCACTGAAAACATAAAGAATTTCATTTTTCATTACTGGATGCCACCGTTTTCCCAAACCTAAGGATACTTCTTCGATGAGATTATGCATAGGATCCCCATCCAGGGGAGTCATCGCAGCATCAAAATTAATGCTTTCCTCAGTGACCTCCAGGACTTGCAGTCCTGGTCCACGAAGCCGAGCGATTGCAATGAGATTGTGGGCCCAAACAACATATCCTAGATTGTAAATTGAAAAGACAAACGTTACTGAGTGCAAATGTAAAAGTTACAAGTTAAAGACTGCAAGTTTATCCAAAGTTTACTGATTTCCAAAGAAAAACACATCTAAGCTGTAGTTCATGCTGTTTTAATAAAGAGAAAACAAACCAAACTGGTCTACAGTAAAGTTCTGCTATTCTTGAAACCAATTTACCTTACACAAAAATACTGAAAACATCCTACACAAGCTTTTATGGAATTCAAATTCAAAGCAGTTACTAATGCACCACCCAACTGAAAGGGAGTTTGGCTCATTAATCTAGTTACTTGAGGGCATATGGTTACATAAAGAATTTCATAATTCAGGATGACAGTGACTTATCATAAGGATGCTGTGTAAAACTTCACTAGTGCAGTGTCCATAAAGTGCCTATTATCAAAACGTGTACTTTACACATCAGGTAATGTGTGACAGGTAGAATGCACAAAACAATAAGACAGTTCAGTAATTTCCCAGAAACTGCATTTCATTTTAGTAAGCGTATGTTGCAGCACTGTCTCAAACTTTACATGACAATTTCAGTCACACAAAGATCTGCCTTTGCATTGAACTTCAACTTCACTCAGGTTTGTGACATTGCTTATTGCTTTCCTTTTACGGTTATGCATTCTATAACCTCAGCCTCAACGTGCAAAATCATATTCAAACACTAAATATACACATTCAAGTCAAAGGAAATGTATTTAATTCACTAATATTAATACAATGAAGTAATCAAATACAAAAAGTGCTTACCATGGATTGAGAGGTGAGACAGTTTTCTACACTTCCATGCCAAAATTACCATAGGGTCTTCATTTCGGTCGCTGCCGACATCTGGAAAACCATTGATGCCTTGCTCTACATCCTTTATGAGGAGGAGGTGGGTAAGGGATTTGTTATACTGCTGGGTTATGAGATCTACCACATCACCTGAAATACCATTAGTTGAGCTGTCAAAGTGAATTCTCTCTAAAGGTATGCTCGGCTTCAGAATTCTTAGTAAAATGTCATTCCTGACATTAAAAGCCATGATGTAAACATGAAGATTTGCACAGTGCCTGGTAAGCACCTTCCAATCTGCATCTTGTGGCATGTTATCTAAAGCATGTATGTTGGACATCAAGAGAGACAACCTATGCAAAGGCACATGGTTGCTGTTGGCGAGTACTCGTGTCACGTCAGCAGTAAAATCGCAGAAATCCAATGCAAGCGATCGCAGGTTTAAAAAGCGCTCCAGCTCAACTGCCTCAACAACTGGGGATTTATTAATAAAATGGGTATCCAGGAGACTCAGGTGTTCAATGCAGTTGGCACTGGACTGAGGCAAGGCTGCTAATGTTGTGGGAGTTACTACCTCCATCATAAACCCAAGGGAGAGCCATTTCAGATGTTTGGAATTTCCCAATACCTCTTCAATCAATTGTTGGATTCTGCAATAAACAAAAGCATTACATTTGCTACATTTCTAGCCATTACCAGCAATTAGATTTGCAAGTCCAAAGCCCCAGAATCATCTTAAACTCCCTCCATAGAGGCTGTTTGGGACAGAATGCATATTATATTGGAAACAGTAGGAACAAACAGGAAAGCCAAGCAGCTCCTAACTGGCAACTGCACATTTGCTTTATCAGAAAAAAAAATTTAGTTTATAGCCAATTCTATTTAACTTCAGACTTTTTTAAAAAAAAAGACCACAATTCACAATTAAGATGAGCTTATTCCATTATTAAACTGATAGTCAAATTACTACACTAATCTAGGTTGTAGTTTCCAGATGTTGAACTTTCCTTGGTATCTCACAGTAATCCAGTTTAAATTGACAGTTTCCATTTTATCCAAAACAGTCCACAATTACAAATCTCACTATGCTCTTATGGTCTCCCTAAGAGAAGAAAAAATAATCACCCAATTTGGTAACTTCTCTCACTTTACCATTCACTTTAATGATGTTCTTTTGGAAATGTGGTGTCTTTATGATAGACAACACGAATAGAAATTTTAATCAACTCTGGGGAAGTCAGAGGTTGAGAAACTTCAGTTAAATCAAAAAAAAGTGACACCAATTGAAACAATACCAGACAGTGAAGGAGCTGAGAATGTAGCTTCAAATCAGACAGTAAAAAACTGCTTAAAGATAGAACAGGAAATTTCTTTAAAAGTTGGGTCCAAGCTGGCATAATACTTTAAGTCAAAATAATCTGTTCCCCATGTAGACTGCTTATTCAAAACACTCAAGTGATTTAAGTTGCACTCTTTTTTAAAATCTTTGCGCTATTTCCTGAGACACTTATTTGGAGTTCAACAATTTTCAGTTGCAATGTCTCAAAACAAATCATTTATTTAATTACCAGAATAATACTTACCAGTAGTGAAAGAAAGTGGCAGTTACAGCCCATAAAGCATATGGCTGTGTCATTTTTACAAACTGACAAGCAGGATCATACCTGGTTTTAGGCAGTTATTTCAAAAATATACAGCACAGATTAATACTTGCATCAGGGGAATGAAATTCTGTAAGACATACCATTAATTCTTGAATTGTTCTCCTTTCAAATCCACCCACATTTGGTAATTAAATAAACAAACCTATTACTACCAAGTGGCTACAAAAGCCACCAATTTGCAGGTAAAGCAGTGACAAAGCAATGATAGCCTAAATGCTGTTTCTGGTACTTTTCCAGCCTCCTAGGGAAATGCCTTCCATCTGCTCAAACACCAAAGCAAAAAAAGCTAGAGGAAGAACTGGGTGCAAATCCCATTGTACTGTGTCTCAAATCACCAGGTTACATGATAAGGCAACCAACCAAGCCAAACCTCCAAAGTAAATGTAAGCTCCTGAGGAATCTTAAACTATCAGGGCTAAATGCTCTGCTGTACTGCAGTTGCCATCCATACTCCTTATAGCACAACCACTCACTGGAGAAAACCTGCAGATATGCAAATATGCAATTCAATCTTATCCCACACACCCTGAAACTAACCATAGCAACAAACATACACAATAGCCTTTTCAATCAAAGGTTTACTTCTTAGCCTCTAAAAACTGTTCCAAAATAACTATTCCACAACTCCTAACTGATTCTCTTGTACTTTGAGAAGGGAAGTATATAATTTAATTGCTAATTGTGGTTTTCCATACTTGGAAGAGATGTCACATGGTATCAAGCCCAAAACCAGCATTTTGATTTGCAAACAATTTTGTCAACACTTTCCAACTATAGGTCAATTCTTTGGCATTGTTTCAAAAAAAAAAAAAAAAATTATTGCACTTGGTGTTTGCTTCTTTTCAAAGCTGATGCTTTGCTTCAACAGCCACCTGAAAATATGCTAATTCTCAAACCCACTTCCTTTAATGTAGCAGGTAGCTTCTTTAAATATGGTAAATTGATCTGTTTCTGTATCAACAGCCCTTTAATACATGATATCCTAGCAAACCTTACCTTTATTAAAAGGGACAAAAATTCCACTGGTATGAGAACTACATTTTTAACATAAACTGGACCAGCGGAATATATTTTGTAGCATACCGAAGAACCAATGGCTGCAGACTGGGGGGAGGGGAAAAAATAATCTGCTCAGACTTTTTGTTTTAAGTATCGATCTAAAAAAATAGAAATAAGAGAAAAAGAAAATGAAATTCGAGGACAGAAGATGTTAATAAGAAAAACAAGTTAAACATTAAACAGTGAGAAAGGGTAGGGAAGGGAAAAAATACAAAAGTTATCCAAGAAAGTCAAGTTCTCTCTCTATTAATTGCATATTAATACTTTCTACATTTAATCCAATCATTTTATACAGATTCCATAAAAATGATTTTGTGTTAAGCATAGAATTAACATTCATTTTATCCTCTAAAATATTGGTTAAGTGGCTCTACTTGTGGTAAGAGTATAAGCATATGGTTAATACTTTTGGCATTTTTCATGAGAATTTTTTTTAGAAATAAAACCAAATTATAAACATCATGGGCTAAGAGGGGATAAGTAGAATCAAAACTTGATTCTACTTTTAAAATCTTTAGATCCTGAGATGTCTATTTGGGACTGAAGAATTACCAGAAAATGCTAATGCATATGCTAAGTTTTCACATAAAAGCCATCTTCATATTGAAACCAAAAAGAACAACATTTGGATGACAGAGCAACACTTGGCTTCAGTGCCCACTGTTCAATGTATTTAGTGCCCACTAATTTTCAAAATAACCAGCTATTCCTGTAAAGGTTAATTACATGGCACAATGAATAAAATCCAGGGCAATAAAAAAATTGTTCAGTTGAGAAAAGCTAGTTTTTAAGAGAACTTAAAGTTGGTCACCCCACAGGTATGAAACAGAAGATGTCAAATCAAATTCTTAGCTCAATTATAGACACACTGACATATCCCCATGTCATTCACAAAAGCTATATAAAAACAAGTATTCTTTCTGCACTGTCCAATAAAAATTCAACCTATAGTTAAAGCAACTAAAGCTTAATCTGATTAAAATACTCCACACGATCCTGATCTTCTGCTATGCATTAATCACACCTGATCTTAAAGTGAAGAAAATCTTCCACTCATCTTTGGAAATGAATAACGGCCCAGCAACCTGGTTTGGATTGGTTTAAGTGGCAATTTGTCATTGAACGGAAAAAGGAGATCACACAACTGGAAGTCTGAGTGTTATGTAACACTCACAAAAAACCCCAGGAAACTTCAATTTCAACCAAAGCCTAGGTTCAAGTGACCAGCTATGAAACTGAGCACTGCAGCAGTTAACACGGCATGATAATCACCAAAATTGAGAGAAAGTCATCTCCTTCCATTATACTGGTTTGGAATCTGATCCACAAAACTTGCACCTTACCTATGTTTTCTACTCATGATATTCACAGAATGTTTCTCATCTGTCTCGTCCATCCTGTGTACAAAACGTGTGTGTGTTTAAGGAGCATAGTTTAAGATTGAATATCAGTAATCAATGATCTATTTTTGCCACATTACAGGGCAGGTTTGACATAAATATATATTTTTTCTTAATTGTGAAACCCAGAATAAGTTTGACAATGGTCAGTCAGGCATTAACCATCTTACATATTAAGATTGATCATAATTCAAATTTGATATGACTAATGGATAGTGGAGATTGATTTTCAGCACACTTCACAACAGGGTGGTGATAAGAGTTAGAACATGTGGGATCTACGGAATTACTGGTTGCATGCTTCTCATCATAATTACGCACACATGGGTGGCTCTAGAAAGTTCAAAAATGTATTTGTACTCTGGAGGCCTTCTCTAATCCATGGACACTGCAAGGTATAACTGCAGCAATGAAAAGGGGAAAGGTGATGGCCTAGTGGTATAGGGCTCGACTGTTAATCTCAAAACCTAGAAAGTGTTCTGGTGACCTGTGTTCGAACTCCACCATAGAATCATATAGCAGATGGTGGGATTGGAATTCAATTTTTGAAAAAAATCTGGAATTAAGAGACTTATGACAATGAATCCATTCTCAATTGTTAGTCAAACCCATCTGGTTCACTAACAGCCTTTAGGGAAGGAAATTGTCATTCTTACTTGGTCTGGCTTACATGTGACTCCAGAGCCACAGCAATATGGTTGACTCAATTGCCCCCAGGCAATAAAGGCTGCTCAGCCAGCGCTGCTCTAACCCACAAAGTGAATAAAAAAAGTTTAATTGTACTTTTGCAGAAATTCTATTCAAAAACAAGGAAAGATCAGCAGTCCAAAACATTAACCATTCTCTGCACAAATGCTACAAGATATGCAGAGTGTGGCCTCGCATTCTATTTCAGACTTCCAGAAGGTATCGCATTTTGCTCATGACAATATACTATGGGTAGTACGCTACTGATTGGGAGGATCCTTACACTGATTTACATACAGAAGACACTGGGTTAGAAATTGGTAAACATTGGAAAAGATAGCCAAGCAAACCCGTGTGGCAACAACTATTAACATACAGTCCCAATTCCTAAAAGATGCATTAAGAGCAGGGGATTTTCTTTCGAAAGAAAAATTAGATAATCTGAGGCAAAATAGAAGGGGTATACCATAGTAAATGACCATATTAAAAATAGACAATTACACAACAAGCTTCATGGAAAGCATCTGCGAAGCAATCTAATTAAATCGGGTTTACGTTAGGATTACAAAACTCCTCCGAGTTAAACAGCGCTTTTGGAGATTAAAACATTAAACTGGGCACATGTGATGAGGGGGACGCAAAGACAGAAAACGTGTGTGGCTGGTGAGAGGGCGGTTATGAATCTCAAAAGCATTAAACTGTTGCAACACACACTCCATTGAGCTTTTCAGCCCGATCTTGTCTGCAAAGGTTACATGCAGTGAATCAAGCAACATCACTTCGCAACAAATTCCTCTCTCGGGAATTATGCAAATTAAAGATGACGGTGGAAAAGCGGAGGATCGACAAACTAAACGGTATTTGTTACAAAATGGCATTGCGGGGGAACCTTCCTGCACTCTCCAGCCTCGAAACTCTCCCACTTATTTCCTTCCCTTATGTTTGTTGGTTTACTGGAATGACTGTGATCAACCGTTACTTTGCTCCCTCACACACACCAGCGCCCGCCCCCAACCCCCCCACCCCCCCCCCCCCCCCACCACACAGTTTTTCCCCGAAACCAACACGGGTGGTTGCTTCTCCCCCTGCTCCTGCAGGTAGATGTCTCCGAAAACGCTCAGCTTCTGCAGATTGCGATTGGTCCGGACACTCCTCAAGACACACACCATCTCATCCACGTAGGCCTTGAGGGTGACCAGCTCCCCGGTACCCAACTCCGCTGCGCTCTCGGAGCCGCTGCCCTCGAACTCCACCCGCAGCTCCCGCACGAACGAGCCGCATTTCTTCATGAGGAAGTCGAGGCGGCAGCGCTCGGCGTCCGAGCCGCGCAGGCGAAGCCGCAGCTCGGGCCACAGGGACGGGTAGAAGAGGCACTCTCGCCACCTGGAGCAGACGGATGAGGCCCGGAGCCGGTCCCAGGGGGACAGAAAGGAGAAGATGTGAACGATGACTTCGCACGGCAGAACCTCGGCCACGGCCGCTGACGCCCCGCACAGAGCCATCGCCCGGGCTGGAAGCCTGCTTTAATTTTGCTGCTGCTGTTGCTGTTGCTGGCTCCGGCTGTGTCTGTGTCTGTCCCTGCGCTCAGCAGCCCAGGCCGCAGAACCGCCTCCTCTCATCCCTCTCGCTGCCTCAAGCCTCCGCCGCCGCCGATGTTTTATCTCCGCTCGTGGCTTTGGGCCTTCCACCGGAAATAGGCCGGGAACTTCCACCTGGCTGCTGCGCTGGGAGGGTAATCGGGTGGACGGGGTGGTGGGCAGGGAAGGAGGAGTATGATGAAACCGGCTCTTGGCACTTCAGTCGTCAAAAATTGCGACGACCTCCCACAAATATAGTGAATGCATGGATGACTGATAACTGCGTTCCCGTCTCCGATTCCAGGTTAAGGTGAAGCTGCAGTGAATGGGTTGTTTTTGATGTTGATGACGGAGCTCGCTCCCCTCCCAGTCTGGCCGAGTGAGCCGGCCCAAACCTGTTTACAGCCTCGCGGCTGCGGTCCGGTGACGTCACCTCACCTCCAGGGGCCGCTCTTGTTGACATTTTTTTTTAACCGAAAACCCAGAAGTTTCTGTATGTGAGGAGCGAGGAAGCTCCCAATTCAGTCGAACACTAACCTCTGGAAAGGAAAAAAAAGTAAAACACTCGACAGACCACGCAGCGCCTGGAGAGACGGGGAAGAGCCGATATCTCTAGATTATGATTTTTAATCGCCCCGAGACTTTAACTGACTGTGTTTCAAACTCACGGGCAGCTATCGCCCGACCCCCTCAGCACTTGCAGCATTTTCTGGTTTCATTTCAGATTTCCAGCACCCGAAGTATTTTCTCCGTGACACCCGTTCCCATCCCCCCGCCCGCCGTGCACAACGGACGAATGTGTCCACTGGTTACTGAACGTGTGGATAACTCTCATAAATCTTTTAGGCAGAATCATTTTAGATTTCGAAACACGTCGGCTGCATAGAATTTAGCAAGAGAGCGCTTACATTTTCAACACTGGACGTGCAGTACCGCCTTGGGGTGACAGTGAGCCACAGAATGGACCAACTGTATTTTTAAACAAGTCGTTGTGTGATTTGGCGTCTCAGTCACAGCTAAAAGTCAAGGTGAGCACGTGTTCGCTACTGACCACTCTTCAGCAACCCCTGGTGGGTTTTTGGACAGTCAGGATGGACTGACTAAAGACCCTATTAATTCAACTGCTTTTTGCCTTTTACTGTCCAGGCTGCCACATGATCACTTGGAAGGCTGTTTCTCCACGTTACTATTGTCTCCAGAGATGATAAGGAGAGAAGGAAGATGGAAAACCGGAGAAACAAGTGTTTGAAAAATCAGTTTTAAAAATGATTGTCCCAAAGTAGTGACCTGAGTGAACAGTTGTATTTGGTATCTATTGTTAGAAGAACATCTATGATGTGGAGGTGGAGGTGCTGGTGCTGGGGTGGACAAAGTCAAAAGTCACACTACACCAGGTTATAGTCCAACAGGTTTAAGTGGATCACAAGCTTTCAGAGTGCAACCCATTTGTCAGGTGCAGCGAGACAGCACAAAGAGTCTGTTGGAAGAGTATATATGTCTTCATTCTTGTTATCTTTTCCTCACTATTAATATCAGTAGGAATCTTAAATTACTTGCATCAGACTGTCCTGTCTTGAACAAATTATGCTATTTGCATGACTTGTTGAAGATAATTGTTATTAGTGCGTAACAACATGCTGTCTAGCTTAAGAAGGTGTGGAGCTGGATGAACACAGCAGGCCAAGCAGCATCATAGGAGCAGGAAAGCTTGATGTTTCGGGCCTAGACCCTTGATC
>JAHRHZ010000133.1:31595268-31654771 GCA_024137785.1 Ginglymostoma cirratum | reverse complement strand
CAACATCTGTGGAGAGAAATCAGAGTTAACATTTTGGGTCCAATGACTTTTCTCCATTGGACCCAAAATGTTAACTCTGATTTCTCTCCACAGATGCTGCCTGACCTGCAGTGATTTTCTAGCAATTTCTGTTTTTGTTTCAGGTTTCCAGCATCTGCAGTTCTTTCATTTTTTTTGTCTAGGACTTAAATTGTTTGATCAGTTTCAAAGTGCCAAGCTGGTCTTAGAGAAAGCTAGAAGTGAATTTGCCAAAGCATAAGTGAAATATTTAGGCCACCCTTTTGGGGAAAAGGCCATGTAGTACTTAGAGAGTCGAAAATAAGGGATATCTTGAATTTTCCTTTACCTAAGACAAAATGCAAAATTTTGCAATATGTTGTATGAGTGGATTTTATCAGAAGTTTGTTCCAAATTTCAACACTGTAGTAGTTCCATTATCCCATTTAGCTAAAAAATAGGCAAGAAATTCGAGTACACAGGAGTGTCAGAATTCTGCATCAAGTTTACCAAATTAAGATAAGCCATTCAAACTAGTTGTTGACACCAGCAGCACTGGTGTTGATGCAGTGCTGTTACACAAGGATGAAATGAGGATCGAATGACCAGACAGTAAGTTTCCTAAAAATTAAATTTGTGCCAACAGAAATATTCAATAGTGGACAAAGAAACATTGAATCTAGTCTTTACTCTGCAATATTTTGAAGTCTACAAATCCAACAACTCAGCAGAGACTTTTATTTATTTAGACCACAATTCTTTAGTTTTATTGACTGAGATTTCATACCAAGAATTTGAAACTGTTTTGTTGGAGTTTAATGTTGCAACGATATAATTTGAAAATAATTAGCATCCCAAGAAAAGACAGTATTATAGTGGATGCTTGATCAAAAGCAAATATAAAAGAAAACAAATCTCATGTTCAAAAATGGACTTATGTAGAATATGATTGCTATGGAAGTCCTTGAATGTTCAACATATCATTACTGTCAAAGTAAAATGCAAATAGCGGAGTAAATCTTAATACAAAATGAAAATGTCCCTTAAAGATCCATTTTCCTTTTCAGGGGAGGAAGAGATGTGACAATGGTTTACAATAGATTATTGTTATTTGGGAACTTGGATTCTAAAGTAGAGATAAGTAAGTTTTTGATTTTTAGTTCTGAGAATGTGACTTTTTAACAGTGTGTCAAAACAGCATTTTTTTTAAAATTCGCTTTTGGGGTATTGGTATCCTTGGTTGACTAGCATTTATTGCCCATCCCTAGTTGCCCTAGAGAAAATAGCAGTAGGCTACCTTCTTGAACCGCTGCAGTCCATGTGACATAGGTACACCAACAAGGGTATTAGGGAGGCAATTCCAGGATTTTGACACAATGACAGTGAAGGAATGATGATGTACTTTCAAGTCAGGATGGTGAGTGGCTTGAAGGGAACTTGTGGTTTTCTCAATAAGTTATGTGACTTAAGCTAAATGATTAAACAAGGTACCTAGAGTAATAACTGCTCAAATGTTCACTTAGTTGAGCTTTTGTGACCTATAGAAACAGAGGTCAGAGGGCAGAGTAAGTGCAGTTTGAAAGAAAAGCTCCATACAAACAAAATGTCAGTCTTGTTTTGGCAGTCTCCAGGTGATCAGAGCTGAAAATAAGGCTTAAGCTGTTTTAGTAGTCCAAGTAGACCGGGCTAGAAAAAAGTCCTGAATGTTCCTTACAGTTCAGTGAGAAATGTCAGTTAACTTGTGTCTGTGTGTCTCTAGGAAAGATGGAGCAAATCACATCTGATGAATGTGCTGAAAGTCACCAAAAGGAAATACTTGCAACATCATCAGTTGAGTAGGAAACATTGAATTGCAGATAGGCGTGATATTTCACTGGGATTGAGTGTCTGTAAAGGATATTGCTGGGAAAAAGTTTAAGTCTTCTTTTGATAGGTATAAGAACATAAGGACTAGGAGCAGGAGTAGGCCATCTGGCCCCTTGAGCCTGCCCCGCCATTCAATAAGATCATGGCTGATCTTTTTGAGACTCAGCTCCACTTACCCGCCCGCTCACCGTAACCCTTAATTCCTTTACTGTTCAAAAATTTATCTAGCCTTGCCTTAAAAACATTCAGCAAGGTAGCTTCAACCGCTTCACTGGACAGGGAATTCCACAGATTCACAACCCTTTGGATGAAGAAGTTCCTCCTGACCTCAGTCCTACATCTGCTTCCCTTTATTTTGAGGCTATGCTCTCTAGTCCTAGTTTCACCTGCTAGTGGAAACAACCTCCCTGTCTCCACCTTATCTATTCCCTTCATTATCTTATAAGTTTCTATAAGATCTCCCCTCATTCTTTTGAATTCCAACGAGTATAATCCCAGCCTACTCAGTCTCTCCTCATAATCCAACCCTCTCAACTCTGGAATCAACCGAGTGAATCTCCTCTGCACCCCCTCCAGTGCTAGTATATCTCTTCTCAAGTAAGGAGACCAAAACTGCACACAGTACTCCAGGTGTGGCCTCACCAGGACCCTATACAGCTGCAGCATAGCCTCCCTGTTTTTAAACTCCATCCCTCTAGCAATGGCAGATAAAATTCCATTTGCCTTTTTAATTACCTGCTGCACCTGCAATCCTACTTTTAGCGATTCATGCACAAGGACACCCAAGTCCCTCTGCACAGCTGCGTGCTGCAATTTTTTACCATTTAAAACATTGTCCATTTTGCTGTTATTCCTACCAAAATGGATGACCTCACACTTATCAACATTGTACTCCATCTGCCAGACCTTTGCCCACTCACTTAGACTATCTCTATCCCTCTACAGACTTTCACTGTCTCCTGCACACTTTGCTCTACCACTCATCTTAGTGTCATCTGCAAATTTTGACACACCGCACTTAGTCCCCAGCTCCAAATCATCCATGTATGATAAGATCATTCTAATATATGGATTTTTATTTTCTACAATGTGATAATGGTTTTTTTTGTTAAAAATACATTGGCAACCACATGTGAATATGGTCAATGACTGACTGTAAGAGCAATAAAACTATAAAAATAAAACTCATGATCTACTAAGCAGGTTTCATGCGGCATTCTGACTTAACAGCATAAACTACAGGAGCAGAATTACAATGTTCAGCCCATCAGGTAATTTAACCACTACCCTACTGTACCCTTGTTCATATTTGCTATAACAATCTTTTAAATAAAAAGACTTTTTATTATGATCGCAGTCGATGGCAATACTGGACAAGGAAAATGCAATGTTGGCATTCATTTCAAGAGGGTTAGAATACAAGAGCAGAGATGAACTGCTGAACTGTATAAGGCTCAGGTCAGAAAACATTTGGAATATTGTGAGCAATTTTGGGCCCTGTATCCAAGGAAGGATCTGTTGGCATTGTAGGGGGTCCTGAGTAGGTTTACAAGGGGATGAAGGGCTTGTCATAGGAGGAGCGTTTGAGGACCATTTAATCAATCCCATATGTTTCTCAATCCCGTTTTCTTGTCTTCTCCTTAATGACTTGGCGTCCACACCTTTTGTGGCAATGAGTTCCACAGATTAACTGCCCACTGGCTGAAGAAATTCCTCCTCATCTCAGTTCTAAAGGATCATGCCTTCATTCTGAAGCTGTGCCCTTGGGTCCTAGTCTCTCCTTCTAGTGGAAACATCTTCTTCAATCTGTCCAAGCTTCTCACTATTTTGTAAGTTTCAATGAAATCCCCTCTCATCCTTCTAAACTCCACTG
Organism: Ginglymostoma cirratum; assembly: GCA_024137785.1. Taxonomy (NCBI): domain Eukaryota; kingdom Metazoa; phylum Chordata; class Chondrichthyes; order Orectolobiformes; family Ginglymostomatidae; genus Ginglymostoma; species Ginglymostoma cirratum. Next base: position 31,651,035 of record JAHRHZ010000133.1, on the reverse strand, counting down.
AGTACAGAACCAGCATCCTCAACCGCTCCTCCTGTGACAAGTCCTTCATCCCCTTGTAAACCATCTCAGGTCCCCCTCCAATGCCAACAGATCCTTCTCTAGGTACAGGACCCAAAACTGCTCACAGTATTCCAAATGTGGTCTGAACTGAGCCTTGTACAACTCAGCAGTTCATCTATGCTCTTGTATTCCAGACCTCTTAAAATGAACATTAACGGTCAGCTGGGATAGTAACAAAAGGAAATTTTTTTTATTTAGAAGATTGTTAAAACAGATATGAAGAAGGGTACAGTAACGTAGTAGTTAAATTACTGGACTAATAATCCAAAGTACTGAAATCCTGCTATGGCAATTTGAGAAGGTGAATTCATTTTTTAAAAATATAAAGCTGGTGCCAGTAAATGTGACCAGGAAAATTGTTGTAAAAAGCTAACAAGTTCACTAATGCCTGATCTGGAAGGAAAACAGTGATCATTACCTGCTCTGGCCAAGTAACTGTCCTCCAGCCCATACCTAACTATCCCTGAGGTATCCTACCTTATCACTATATAGTTCACGAAGATGCACTAGTACTTTCTCTAGGCAACTATAGATAGCTATAAATGTTGGTCTTGGTAACAATGCTTCTGAAATATTCTGAAAATGAATGTTTTAAAATCTCTGTAATATTCTTCCAAGCATTGTTGTTACTTTAGACCGTCTTTTCTTCAAAATGGAGAAGTTAGAAGTGCCTTGTCAAATCCTCCCTTCTTTTTGTGGAGGCAGGTTACTTAACTGCAGAAAAGGTCATGTCTGAACCTGATTCTTTCCACACAAGCAGTTTTTAGCTACGGTCATTGATATAGTATTTAAAAGTGGATCCTAGGGTGTTTATATTTCTTTCTGCCTTGGCCAAGACTGTTAAAGTTAAACAAACTGCAATCCCAATTCTTCAGCACAAACTAGAAATCACATGTAGAATCTTCCAATGAGTACCTTTCTTTTATGAAACCAGGTAATAAACCAAATACAAATCAAATAAATCAAAATATATTCAGAACACTTCACCGGATCCAAAATATCAAGTCCGTTTTCTCTCCAAAGATGCTGCCAGATCTGATGTGTTTTTCCGGCAATTTGTTTTTGTTTCAGATTTCCAGCATCCACAGTTCTTTGTTTCTTTTTAACCATTATCTGATCTGTGTCAAATATCATATAAATCGGACACTAAGCTATTAAAGAAAATATTTGGTTGCACATGTAGGTTTTAAGAAGCAACCAAGAGAAGTAAGAAGATTTATGCAGGGATTTCAAGAGCTGAAGGACTAAATAATTTAAGGCACAGCCATTAATGGAAGGCGAAGAAAATTAGGGAAAGCAAGGGGCCAGAATAGGAGGATCACAGAGAGTTGTAGGGATGGTAAGGGTTACAGAGATAGGTAGGGATGAGGTGACGGAAGGCTTTGAACATAACAATGTGAACTTTTGATTTGAGGCTTTGCTGCTGGACCTGTTATCAGTGGAGCCAGTGAAGTCAGGGGTTTTGGTAAATAATACATCGAATTCTAAAGTAAGCAAATGGAATGAGAGTACAAGTTGAAGGAGAATCAAATTAAATTAATTTCATACTTGGATCTGTGACTACATACATCTAGATTAAGACATTCAAATCATCCAGACATTCCTACAGTTTATGTACTGAATTGGCAGTTTACAAATGCTGTGAAAGCAGTATGAATCTTCAGATTTTCCAGTGACACATAGCTGTCAACATCATCATCATCCAAACACATTGCATCTCACATGGTCACTGATGACAGCCTGCTAACTCATCATCACCTCTCGTAAATCCCTCACTATTTCAGATTTGTCAAGCCACCTGTCTAACATTGGTGAGCAGTCAACTTTAATTAAATATTGGCAAGACTGTTTTCAGACTATGCCACAAACTCTGTTCTCTGGCTAACTACATCACTCACTTTGGCTACTGAGAGTGAACAAGATTGTTGGCACTCTTTGAGTCCTACTTAACATTTAAGATGGCTTCCACCTCCACATTATATTACCAAGACTGCCTACTTCCGTAATTTCACTTTTGTTTCCCCTTGCCTCAATTCTTCAATTGCTGAAACTTGGCTTTGTTGTCAACAGACTCAACTATTGGAATACACAACTGATCTTCCAACCCACACCCTCTATAATTTCCACAACATCTGAATTTCTGTTGCCTCAGGTTCCCTCACCCATCATCTCTGTACACGCAAATTTTGTTGGCTCAAAGTCAATATCATCATCCTTCTATTCAAATTCTTTGGGCTTGCCACTCCATAATGTTGTATAAGGTAACGAATCCGGAAGTATTACTGTTGAAGCTGCATTAAGTTCCACCAATCTAATGATGTCATACAATCTTTGGATAGAGAAGAAGGATCTTAAAATGAGACAACAATGGACACAGATGAGTCGGCTCAGACTCCTGTTTGCCTTTGTAATTATGCTTAACTGGTCGATGTAACACATATCTTTTGCATTGTGTAACAAACTATACCTTATTGAGACAGGTGCCTCTCTTTAAGATTAAATCGTGATTATCTGTTCCCACTGTGAATTAGGTAGGCATTTGGATTCAGTAGAAAAAATGATTTTCCTTTGGAATTATGATTTTTATTAGGGAAACGTACACTAATTTTGTTTTATTTGGTTCTTTAAAAATAGTATCGAGGAGGCTTTGTAGCCTCACAATACGCCAAATACAAGCTACCAGTTATGACGTGATAATCAGTAGCAGGGATACTAGCATATATACTTCAAGGTAACAGAGGAAAAACAGCAGTCAGCTTGGCTCGGAAGTGAGTAAAAACTAGTCACACCGGGAAGTTACAGCGTCCTTACAGAAGAAAAGATCTGTAGGAGCAGTTAAGAGCTACATGAGTAATGCTATAAATCCTGCAGCAAGGGGAAAAACTTTTAAAATAATGGCTGTGAAGGAGAAAAGGTGAAAAAGACATACAACAGACTTATCAAAACAAGCATCACCACCAATGTAAACAGGTGCAAAAAGGCATGGTTGCATTAGATAGTACAAGGGAAGAAAATTAATTTATTCCAAGGCTGTGGTATCGGGAAAGTTGCAGAATATATTTATGGCAACAAAAGTGCAAATTTAAAACAGTTTGAACATACAGGGTAATGAATAGAGACGGAAGAATTTAAAGGATGTGAAATGCTCAGAAAGTTCATAACAAGGCTTATTTATGAAATTTGGCAAAGGGTCATATGTTATGTTTTAATCTGTAAAAGGTCGGAAATGCCATTTTGCCCTACACAGAACAGAAAACTTTCATCTTGCCTCCAGAAGATGAGAAAACCTCTACAGGTTGGGATACCTCCATTTTTATTGGGATAATCTCCAGTAATCAGTAGAGATACAACACTGCCCTATACGGAATTTTAAGCTATCTTGGAAGACTATCATAAGCATTACCGTAATAGAGTTCACAAGACTTACAAATGAAAAAAAGTTTTGTAATATTTCTATTATACAGAATTTAAAAGTTGAAGAGACTTTAAGGTAAGTAAATTAAAACAACATTTACTTAAAGCAAGATTACAAGCTTTAACGCCATCATGAATTATCTACTAAAAATTTAATAACTTTTGAGTTAAGCAGAATAAAGCAACATTTAGATACCAAAGAAATCCAAATGATGATTTCTTAGTTAACTTTCTGACATTTGGGGTCATTTTTTACGGTCTTTGAAGGTTTTAATTTTACAGTATTGCGAATACAGAGGCAGAGAGGCTGATGTAGGTCAGTTGTCTGTCTCTGTGTCATAACAATCTGGAAGGATGAGCTAACACCAGTTCAAGAACAATATTTCAATTCTTCATCTTCTAAAGAAGAACTATCAGTATCAGTCACAAAGATAATGCTAAGTAATCAGCAATCCCCTAGTGACACAACTAAGTTTAGAAAAATGCTCAGTTCACCAGTAGGACATCCATAGGGCAAATGAATACATCCAACCTACTCATCAATTTGAAGTAAAGAGATTAGAGATTGAGAGATTACAGATTTAGCAGACTGAAAGTAAAGATTTGCTTGAACACTCCACGGAGACACATGTTCATGGTTCAGGTCATGGTTACCATAAGACCATCAGACATAGGAGCAGAAATTAGGCCATTTGGCCCATCAAGTCTGCTCCACCATTCAATCATCGCTGATAAGTTCCTCAATCCCATTCTCTTGCTTTCTCCCCGTAACCCTTGAACCCCTTGATAATCAAGAATCTATCTATCTCAGTCTTAAACATAGTCAATGATCTTCTGTGGCAGTGAATTCCATAGATTCACCACTCTCCTTATCTCCGTTCTAATAGGTCTTCCCTTTACTCTGAGGCTGTGCCCTCGGGTCCTAGTCTCTCCTACAAATGAAAACACCTTCCCAACATCCACTCTGTCCAGGCCATTCAGTATTCTGTAAATTTCAATTAGATCTTTCCTCATCCTTCTAAACTCCGCTGAGTATAGTCCTACAGTCCTGAAACATCCTCGTATGTCAAGCTTTTCATTTGTGGGACCATTCTCGTGAACTTCCTCTGAACCCGCTCCAGGGCCAGTACATCCTTCCTGAGATATGGGGCCCAAAACTGCATACAATACTCCAAATGTGGCCTGACCAGAGGCTTATAAAGCCTCAGTAGTACATCCCTGCTTTTATATTCAAGTCCTGTCAAAATAAATGCCAACATTGCATTTGCCTTCCTGACTGCTGACTTAACCTGCAAGTTTTCCTTGAGAGAATCTGGACTAGAACTCCCAAGTCTCTTTGCACTTAAGACTTCTGAATTTTCTCCCCATTTAGAAAATAGTCCATGCTTTTATTCTTCTCACCAAAGTGCATGATCTCACACTTACGAAGATATTACTTGGTCTAAAAATTCAGGACACTATAAGGACAAAAGTATTTCATAGAATCCCTACAGTGTGGAAACAGGCCCTTTGGCCCAACAAGTCCACACTGACTCACAGAGCATCCCACCCAGACCCATCACCCTATAACCCACCTAATCTACACATCCCTGAATACTACAGGCAATTTAGTGTGGCCAATCCACCTGGCCCACACATCTTTGGACTGTGGGAGGAAACTGGGGCACCCAGAGGAAACACACACAGACATAGGGTGAACGTGCAACTCCATGCAGATAGTCACCCAATAGTGGAATTGAACCCTGGTTCCTACCACTGAGCCACTGTGCAGCCCTTAGTGTTTTGTTTCAACAGAGCATCAACTTTCCATAATGGACACACATGAAATCAAAGGTTCTAGTGAAAGTCATGATACAACTTGGAGAATTGTGAATCCTCTGGACCACTTTAATTTGTGGAGTTAGATAGTAAATGGAGAAGTATTTATTGATTTTAATGTATAAATATTAACCACAGGGGTAGAGCAGCTTGGAGGAAGTTTTGTATGAGGTAATGGCTCTGAAAGAGTTAATATCAAAGCTGCATAGTCTTGGGACAGAAAGAACTGAGGGATCATGGGGTCCTTGTCCTCAGATCCATAAAGGTGGCTGGGCAGGCTAACAGGGTGGTTAAGAAGGAATATGGAACATTTGTCTTTATCAGTCCTGACACAGATTATAAGAGCAGGGAAGTTATGTTGGAGCCGTACAAACCTTCGGTTAGGCCACAGCTGAAGCACTCTGTGCAGTTCTAGAAAGGAGTGATTACACTGGACAGGGTGCAGAGGACATTCACCAGAATGTCATCCAAAACTGACCATTTTAGCTACAAAGACAAGCTGGATAAACTTTCTGATGAAGGGTTTAGGCCCGAAACGTCAAGTTTTCCTGCTCCTATGATGCTGCTTGACCTGCTGTGTTCATCCAGCCCCATGCTTGTTATCCTGGATAAACTTGGGTTGTTTTCTTTAGAGCAGAGAAGGCTGCGGGGAAACATGATTGAGATATATATCAGATTATGAGGGCATGGACAAGGTGGAGAGGAAGTAGCTGTTCCCAAGTTGAAGGCCAATAATGAGAGGCATAACTTTAACATGAAGGGCAGGAAGTTTAGCAGGGATTTATGGAAGTTTTTTTGCACCCAGAGGGTGGTGGGAATCTGAAATATATTGCCTGGGAGGGCAGTGGAGGGAAACCTCATAACTGTTAAAATACATGGATGAGCACTTGACATGTCACAACAGTTAAAGTTAGAGGCCAAGTGCTGGAAAGTGGGATTAGTGGACCCTGTGTCTGTGCTGACCGATCAACTGAAGGCCCTCTTTGTTGTATGACTCCATGCATCTCTCTCTATGACTCTAGGAAGCACAAAGTCTCAACAAGGATAGCTATGCTATCTCTTGCTCCTGATAATCTTTATAATTATGCCAGACTAGGCAATGTAACTTGTACCTATTTTCATCATGTAATAAACCATATTTTGTTGTGTAAGACAGCTGTCTTTTCTCATTTAGGCACAATCGTGGTTTATCATCTGGTATGAGTTTGTCCCCAAAGACAGTGCAACAAACCACATCTGTTACAGATTTTGATGGTTTGATGTATTTTGCTGACCATAGCAACAGTGCAGGCCACACCTAAAACATGCTATTATTGTGGCCTGCACTATAGCTTCATACTGGTGTCCATCCTTAAGTATCGTCGCAATGGTATGGTCCTTTTGCTTATACAAAAGAACCTTCCTAAAGACTTTAATTGGGGTAGAGATGGTGACTAGCACACTAAGTCTTTCTGACAGTTCCTCTTTATAAAGTTATACTCATGCACTATGCTACAATATCTTTCAACAAACTGATCAATAGACTCTTGGGCGGTTTCTATCTGTAAGATATGAATTAGAATCTCTAAACCTCAAGGTAATTCTTACCTTGGAACAGTCTTCGATAACTTTCCAAGTCTGCCCTGGGTCTTTCCTGTGGTATTTGGAACGACCAGATGTGTTAAGCTAAAGCAAGCAATATTTTTAAAGCTTTTTTTTTCTCCTCAGGATCATCTGTCACTTGATCTGTAAAATTGAACTATATTTGGTGTTTGCACAGTTGTAATTCAGTAAGGATGGCACAAGATGCCCATTTGATAATTAGGCTTTTGCAATCCACGATTCAACTTCTAAAAGGGCGGATTGTACCTTTAAGTCGATAAAAGTTAAAAAGGACTACTCCTTGACTTCATGTCAGTGGAAATTAAAAGTTGTTTAAGAACCAAACCCTGTGGCTACAGTGATTAAGAGGTATTAATTTTGTATCGTCTTTCAGGAACAAATTGTTCTAGGTTTCAGTTTTCTATAGTTTAAAACACTGCCTCCTCTCAAACATGAAATTTGTAAAAAAAAATTTAATTGAGGCAATCTTTGATTATTTGTAACTTGAATTTACATCCCAACTAAAACAAATAATCTGTCTTCTTGGCAGTCAATGCCTTAAATACAGATTTGTATCATTGACTGTACTCATATAAATTAATAGTATTGCAGTATGAGCAACTGTCCCTTTGTCCAAATTTTCAGTTGCAGTCTGGTTGGTCTTTATTAGTTTTCTATATAGCAACCACCAATATATTGGAGTCCTCTATAGATCACTGCTGCTGGTAGTTCCGTGCAAGTTCACATCCAACAAAGCATTTTACCAAATGCAGTAATGCTTATGTTAGTTCCCATATCACAAACACCTGGTTGGGGATACGGTGTTTTTGAAGAATCCAACAGACATTTATTGCAGCTATTATATAATAAATATTAGATTTTTACAATACACAAGTGTCTGGGTTAAAACTAAATTGGTAGATTAAAGCAGAAGAGTATGTTTCCTTTAACTCTATCCCAAACACAAATAAAAGTTGAACATAAAACATTCGATTATACAAGCTTCTCAGTGTAATTCCTCTAACCCTCTGAGGCATCAGTTAGTTTTACTAACTCTAGATCAGAGCTCTTAATGGTCACGTTATCAACTGCTTCAGAGATGTGGTCCGATAACCAGAGATTTCAGAACCAGCTGTAGTTTTTTCAATTTAAATGTCTGGAACCGATTCATCTAGATTTTTGGGCCAGTCGGAATTAGTTCCTTTTCATTTGGGCTTGTTATTAGAGTAGTGCATTCTAACACGCTTTAAGGTTCGTGAATAAATAATACATCATTAATTTGCTAACAGGCGAACTGGTACAGTCAATAATAAGCATTTTGTTATTTTTTTCCTTCTTCTGACTGATCGAGATCACGCTCACAGACGTTGTTTCGACAGTTCCTGTACAGCCTTGCAGAGTGCAGGCGGGTGGGGTGAGAGGTGGTTCTTCCTATCAAGCACTGGGCTGTTGTGCGCTCACTCGGCGGTGGATCACAGGGAATGGCGGAGAAGTTGCCGGGTCTTGGCCTCTACCTCAGTCCCGGCAATATGCTACTGGCCGGCGGTAACACGGACGCGGAGAAGGTGAGGCCCGGAGGAGAAAGGGGAGGTTAGCACCGAGTCCCGGGTGTATTGAGCGGCTGGGCCCCGAGCTCTGCCAGCATTGGGCGGGCTCCAAACCCGACAGCATCTAGCGGCCGGGCCTCGGGCCCCAGGCCCGTCTCAATTCCAAGGCTGACTTGCGAAGATACACAAACAATGTTAATCACATGACCCAGACCTTCCAAAGTAAAACACCTACATGATTTGCATGTACCCAATAAGCATTGACTTGGACGGTTTGACTTTTATTTTCTTCCCTTAAAGTTGCAGGCAAATGGGAAATCATTTGAAAATGTAGAACTTGGAGATGTGAATACGAAAAAGCAAAAGCTTCCTCGAAGAATCATTCACTTTGCTAGTGGCGAAACTATGGAGGAGTATAGCACAGATGAGGAGGATCAGGAAGATGAAAAGAAAGACTTATTGCCTATAATTGATACTGTAAGGTTGAAGTTTATTGAATTCTTAATCTATTACACAAAAATAACTTCAATGTCTAATGCATAATGTGAATCATTTTATTCCCAGACCAAACTTCCTTGGGGCCCATTTTTGTGGTTTTACATGCTAAGATTTGCTACAGGAACACTGTCAGGTATGATCTGCATGTATGTTATAATGGATTACAATAATAATTTGTGTGAACAATATTTGAAGTTTCACTCTTTTTTTGAAATCCACATTTACAACTTCCTGATTGTGAAAAGCATCCCTGGAAAATCATTTACTTTGCTAATCAAGAAATTATGGCATGGGGAAATAATGTAACCTATTTTTAAGAATCCCTACAGTGTGGAAACAAGCCATTCGGCTCAACAAGCCCACACTGACTCCCAGCAGAGCATCCCACCCAGACTCACCCTCCACCCTAGGCATGTATTTCCCATGGCTAATCCACCTAACCTACACATCTTTGGACTACGGGAGGAGACTGGAGTATTTGGAGGAAACCCATGCAGCCTTGGGGAGAATGTCTGTTCATGTAGAGTTTGCACACTCGCCCGTCGCTGGAATTGAACCTGAGTCCCTGGTACTGTGAGACAGCAGTACTAGCCACAGAGCAGCCCCATGTCATTCTTAATAAATGTTAGTTCTTAAAATATTTGCATTGAAACTGCAAATAAAACTTTCTAATTGAATTATTAAGACTATGGGTTTAAGTTTACATTTCTACAACCAAAACTCCTGATGCTGAAAATGAGGTGCCAAAGCTGATTCACATTTTTCTGTTGAGCAAGGAAGATGTTAATAGGATCACTTTACATGCAGGTGATTGATGGCATGCAGGTTTCTTTTGCATTTCAATAATTTTGCTATCTTCTGTGCAAGTGAACCTACTCTAAAATCAGTCACTGCTTTGCTGGCTAACTGCAACTTGAGCAGTATCAGAGGTTCAGCATACCTCCTCAGTGTCTCTGCTGTATATTGCTCCTTTAGCTTTGCTTATTTGGCTTGAGGGAAGGGGGAATGTAAACCAGCTTTTTTAAAAGGTGTTTTTAGAAAAATGATAGTGACAGTATTAAGTGACCAAAAATAAAAACAGCACTAATGCTGTAAAGTTAGTAGTTGATTTTAAAAAAAAAACAATTCTGATGTCATTTTTTCTGACACTTGCATTTATCTTCTCACATTAGTTTTCTAGTGGAATAATTGTTATTGAGCTGTGATGTCCTAGATGCTGCAGGTCAATGAGTTTTTTTCCCCCCCCAAGGTAGTGGTAGGTTGTTCTGTCATGGACACTATAGCAGCCAGCTCATGTGCTCTCTCTCTCTCTCTCTCTCTCTCTCTCGACCAAAACTCACTGTATACCAATTTGGAATGGGAGCTGTGTTCACTTTTATTCCACCTTCTCTCGAAGCACCTAAGCCAAATGCAGAGCCTGGAGGTCAGGGAGGAAAGGAGTTCAAATAGAACCACGATTCTACAGAAAGTTAGGCATTATTAGCATCCAGGCAGATTTTATAGTGATGTTTTTTGGAGGAAAAGATGATTAAAATGAAAAAAAATCCATAGAGAAAGAGAACAATAAATTTCCTATCCTAATCGAATGGGCGGGGGGTGAACCAGCTTCGTTAAAAGGTGTTCCTACATTCCAAGGATTACAGTCATTTAAGAAAGCAGCTCACCATCATCTTTTCCAAGGTAGTTGGGAATAGATGTTAGATACTGGTCTGGTCAGAAACACTCATTCCCATACAAATTTTAAAAAATTGACTGAAGCAGCAGAAGACTGCAAAATTCATACGTGGATAGGAAAAAAGTAAAGTTGAGAAGAAACATTTTGTTGGCAGGATCAGGCTGAAACAGTAGATCAACTTTGGCTTTCGTTTTTGAGTATAAAGGAATTTTGGAGGTCTTGAAATTAAGTTCTTCAGAGATGAGATCAATGACAATCTTTGAAATATGGCTGAAGGTTCAAGATTAAAATGGAGGAGAAACATGAAATCAGACTTCAATCATAGCAAAATAGCGGAAGCAGGAAAATCCTAGAATAAGTAGCAAAAGAAAATGGGTTTTTGGCACCATTTTATTCACCATAAAACTGAGCTTTTACTAACAGGCTTCTTTTGTTTTTAAAGTTTGTGACTTCTTGGGCGAAAAATTAGCTTCACTTTTCGGTATAAACGCTCCAAAATACCAATATGCTATTGATGAGTACTACAGGATAAAAAAGGAGGTAAGCGGACTGCATATACTCGTTCAATAAGTCAAATTCAGCAAGGCATTTCACTTGTTTTAGAAATGAACAAGCAGCAAAAATTCTTTATAAACTCAGGAAATTATCTTGGACTACCCTTAATTTATAATATTTAGTGTGGCTATAAATGTGAGCTAGGCTATCAGTATTAATATGTTAAATTTTACATGTATAATTGAATTTGCATTCTAGAAAGTACATAAGATTCAAATCCTTTTAAACATGCAAGAGTCACCAGATAATGTGGGGGAAAAATTTCATCCATCATTGAGCATTAATACCTACAGACAGGAAAATCACGAATAATAATCTGGTATAGTGGAAAAAAATCCATAAAGTTTGATAAGATGGAATCCACTATTTGCAAGTTAGAATATCTACGCCATGTAGTTGAGATTACTGTTTCATGCACTGTCATTGGAGGAAGAAGAGGATCAATGCATAACACCCAAGAAGCATGTATGTCACTTATTTCTGCCCAGTTACTGCAATTGCCAAGTCATAAAATTGGAAGAGATTTGTGTATCATGATATCATGTAAGGTCAGATACAACTGACTCCTCTGTTGGCTTTGCAAGCTGATATAGTCAACAGATTACCTAGGTAGATCATGGAGGAGGTCAGATTTGAGAAGTTTTTTTTGTGAAGTTAACTGATCACAGCCAATAAGCAACTGAAAATTAGTCAGCATCCAGTTCTGTAAATGTCAGAAGAATACAGACTATTCCTTGTAGTAGAACAGTAAACTAGACCTGCTATTAAAAATTTAGCAACATGGAATTAATCCACAGTACCAGAAGGTTACAGATAATAATGCCTGTAACAGGAGAGGATAGCATGGAATTGGCATAAAAGTTTAAAAAAAAAGTTCCTTTTTATAGCTTAAGTTTGTAAAAGGATCTCACTTAATTAGGCAAATGACTTTTCCAGCTAGGCTTGCTAATACATGTAAATGTTACAGGAGGAGGAAGAGGAGGAAGAAAATAAAATGTCAGAAGAAGCTGAAAAGAATTACAAAGAGCAAATGGAACAGCAGCAAGAGATGGTTAGTACATGTGATGGTCTGCCAGTAGTTAATGCATCATTTGTGAATGTCAGCTTTGAAATGGAAAGTGATCCCACCATTATAACAGAAACCAAACAAAAAAGCGATCCTATTCCAACTTAGAGGAAGTCATCCTATGGAAGATGATGCAAGGGTTCAGTGCTGCCCATTACCCTGAAGAAAACAGCTATGCCTTAATTCACTGAAAATGCAGTTGTGCCTTGCGATCTTTCATCTAATTTTGTTTTCATATTATGCATCTGCTGTAATTAAACTGTTAATACTAGAAACAAGATTGTTTTGTTTAACCTATAATTAATTATTTATTTTAATTCTTTATAAAATAAGGAAAGATCACTTTTGTACACTACAAAACTTTAATAAAAATTTATGATGACTATTTGTCACATACAATTTATCATGTACAATTTACAAACTCAGTACAGGAATCAAAGTTGTATTAATAGAATCATGAATCATCCAGATCAGTGCTACTGTCATTGTCATTTGCAACAAGAACTTCTCTGTTTTCATAAGTCCAAAAACCATTCAGATCAATTAGAATACTGCTGACTGTGTCACCTTGTCCACTGCTTATTAAATCTTGAAGGGTGATTTTATATGGATCTTTGGGCTTAACCATGTCGAAGATTTCATCCTGTAAGATCAAACTAGTTTTCAGTATTACTTCTAGATTTTACATGATTGATATTTAAGTATAGTTTGTCAAGTTTCTTTTTCCAGGAAGGAAGTTGATCTAGGCAGTAAGAAAAGTTATTTGACTCTCCAAGCTTGCTGCCATTGAGAATGACAGCTATTTAGGTGTTTCACCTGCTCATTGCTGTTAGTACCTTTTAAAAGGGCAAGATGATGGCCCGGTGGTATTAATGCTAGATTATTAATCCAAAGACCTAGGTACTGTTCTGGGGACCTGGGTTTGAATCCCATGTTGGCAGATGAAGTTTGAATTCAACAAAAATCTGGAATTAGGAAACTAGTGACCATGAAACCATTATCAGTGGTTGGGACAAACCCATCTGGTGTACTGCTGTCCTTCAGGGAATGAAATTGCCATACTCACCTAGGCTGGCCTACGTGTGACTCCAGACCCAGAGCAACATAGTTGACTTAAATGCCCTCTAGACAATAAGTGCTGGTCTAGCCAGCAATACCCACATCCTGTGAATGAAAAAGTGCTCTCCAGGATCGAACATTTCAAAGATACAACCTTCTCAATGAAGAAACTTCTTTTATCTCAATTCTGAATGACCAACATTATTAGTTTAGGTGTGTGAACCCATATTCTACATTACCAAACCAAGGGTAACCCTGACAAAGGGTTTTGGCCTGAAACATCGACTTCCTTCTCCTCGAATGCTGTCTGACCTGTGCTTTTCCAGCTCATTATTTACTGACTCTAGCTTCACGCATCTGCAGTCCTTACTGTCTCCAAGGGTAACATTTCCTCAGTACCTATCCTGATTACTTTACATTTTTAACTCAGGAGTCAGTGCAGTCTACTTAATCTTTTCTCAGAACAATCCATTCATCTCAGAAGCAAAGATAGTGAATTTTCGTTGCAACTTGGGTATCAGCACTGAAATGTCACAGTTCTGCATGGAGACAATCAAAAGAACTTTTCCTGCTGCAGAAAGCACTGGAGCCATTGACTGATTAGCGTGCTTCATGAGGCTGTCTGCCTTCCTTAATTGGGGAGCAGGCTAAGAAGGTGGCCACTCTGGGAAAACAGCTCACCTATACGCCTCATTGTGGATTGAGACTTCAAAGCACCCTACTAAAGAAAAATGGTCATTACATGATCCCAAAACCTACAGAAAAATTAATTTCTTCCTTTTGTGCTATTTTACAGTGACGGAAGAGACATTTTAACAAAACATTTAATTTTTTGGAGTCCAACATTTACTATAGAAGCACTAAGGGATGTAGCTACAGTGAAGAGAGGTTTTTGCAGGTAAAAGTGCACTGATTATAATGCTTAAGTTAAAGCAATCTATCCCTGCCTTCTTCTACAGTGCTGAATCAAAGGATAAACTAAGGTGAGCTGGGAAATTGTTCCTTGGCCAATCTTTGGCGTTTAGTATTTGAATTTTTTTAAAATCCAGGCCAGAACATAGAGATGTACCTTCTCCCCAGCATGTGTTAAGGACAAAAACTGAATTCGGTCATCTCCATTTATCACTCATGTCCTTTCTTGTTCTATTCTATTATTTCTTGTTCAATTTTGTCCCATCTCTGCAGTAGGTCTAACTCCACAGCATCATAGCCGCTATCATTGTTTAATTTGGAAGGGGGTTTACACAGTTCTGTTGGATCAGAAATCCATGCCCAGAGAATCAGAATAAAAATAACATTAACCGGACCTTACGCTGTAGTGCAAGATTGAGTTAGTTGTACGATGTACTTGGAAATACCAGAGAATACGTACTGGAGGTACAGCTGCCAGAATCATTTATTCCAGCCACATTTCAACATTGTAGCACAACTGAAATTTTGTTACATGTACACAATACCAGGGCATTCTCTGCTATAACCGTTATTGACAGTCTATATAGCATAAAACCCATGACACTTCTCTGGAACTTGAAAGATGTGGAAGAGGCATATTGGACTCAAAGTTAAATTCTCCCTTGTGCCTATAGAGGATGTCAGACCTACTGAGCTTTTCCAGCACTTAGTGTTTATTATAGACCATGGGTTGTTGGAGAATGGAAACCCAACATTTTCCCTCAAAAGTAGCTTTATTTGTAAAGTATTATTAAACATCAAGATGTCGTCTCATGTTACAAGATACCTTAACATCCTGAAAAGAAACTGGCTCCTGCCCATGAAGTTTCATTTGCTCTTGTATAGCCTGTATAAACAAAAAATACAGAACTACAGTAAGATTTATCTGGAGTACAAAGAATTAGTGCATGCCTGTATGTTAGCAAACGAGCAAATCATCTGATCTTAACAGAATATTTTACCTTTACGAAGATCCTATTACACCACGCTAGAATACACTTCTTAGTTGATGGTTGATATTTTAAATAGTATGGGCAAAAGTATTGTGCAAACTTTTATATTGATAGGTTGCCATTCCAGCCCTCCTTCACAAGTGCAGAATTGCAAGTTCATTTTACCATTCTAAGGAATATCATATTTACAATCACAAGTTTAGAAAAGACAGTTAATTAATCTGGGACTTTTTTGGACTGAATAGTTCGATATTATGTAAATTAAAATATTGCTTTAAAAATTAACTATAGTTCAGCATGTATAGCTGGTATTAATAACAAAGAACCAAAGGTATTCAGAAATTGTTGTAAACAAGTAATTGCAGAAACATGATTACGTTTCATATCCTTACTTTAAACACACATGTAGGTATTAGATATTGAAAGCTATATTAACTACAACTATATATCATTTGATTAGGGTAATGTATTTTGTGTGGTCCATAGGACACATTCAAGAAACTGGATGGCTAGGCATAATTTTTTTTAAACTTCAAAAGGACTTGAGAGTCGAAATGTACACCAGATTGATGGAATAAAAGTACATTCTGTCTGCTGGTTGCAAGGATCCTCTAATGCTACTGCTCCTATTACTGCAACACACTCTACATAGTGCCTTTACTGTACTAAAATGTAACAAGTGCTTTCAAACAGAAAATTGATAGCAAGCTATATAAGGCAATATTAGGGTTAGTACAGTACAGTAGATTTTCAGAAGCATCTTATAGAGGAAGAATGATAAAAGTATTTGGAGTAGGAATTCTAGAACTGGGATGCTTGTTATTTGAAGCCATTGATGTTAATTAAATTCAGAGGTAATTAATAGGCCGGAACTGGAGGAGTGCAGCTATCTTGGAAGGTTGTATGGCTGGAGGAAATTAAAACGAGGGGTTTGAAAACAATTTTAAAACTAAGATGTCACTTAACCAGGAGCTAAAATTTACCAACAAGCGTAGCAGTGGCGGGTGAAAAAAAAATTTGGTGTGTTTAAACCAGATTTTGAATGGCCCAAGTTTTAGAGAGGGTAGGATATAGGGATGGAGGAAGAGAAGTTGTTTAGGAGAGCATTGGACTAGTTAACTCTAGACAGGCAAAGGTATAGATATGTGTTCAACAGCATTTGAGCCAAAGCACAGTGAAAGTCATTTAATATTATACAGTCAGTAATCAACAGTGCCAGTAATGGTGTAGGAGGAGTTTGGAATCAGATACAATTTGCTACCAAGTTTGCAAATAGTCTGGCTCTGCCTCTAACACTTGTCGGGGTAGATAGTTGGTGCTGGTATTAGGGAACAAATTTTGCAGCAAAAACAAAATACAATTGCTTTGATCTTCCTGACATTTCGTTTGAGGAAATTTCTGCTTATCCACTTATGAATGCTGAAAAAGTAATGACAATTTAAACACAGCAGTGCCTTCAAGAGAAGTGGTAAAATGGGTTATGGTAATTTTAATCTAATTCCCAGTAATCATGTGCCCATAATGCTGATTATTATTTTTGGTATCCTGTTAGGAGCAATGTTCATAAAGCTTACAGAATGGCTTAAATGGTAAATAGAATTAGCATTATGCTGGTATGGCACATGGTGTGATCTTTTGAAGTTAATGCAGAGGCATATTTTTCAGAAAAAAAAAAGAGTTTTGTTTTGCGTCAGTATTTGATAGAATGCTCGATATTGGCATTAGATGCCTGAAATAAAAGAGATCCAATCCTAACAGTAACATCTTTCACCTTGATAAAGAATTCACCAATACTCAGGCAGAAAATAATTTTGAAATATGTACATTAAACTCGATAAAAGATTTCAAAAATAAAAATAATACTCACCCTGAAGAAAAAATTCAGGGAAAATACATTAAGATAACCCTTATTTTCCATATCCAGTAATTTAAAGATATATTGAAGTGCAGCAGGTTCCTTTCGGTTTTCCAAAGCAAGAACAAAATCCAAATACGTCTTGTAATCCTTAAGACAAGATGTCAGAAAATAAACTTCAAAAGTACAATGTGTTTTTATTTCAAAATGTTCCTAGCAATCTGGAAGGTCAACTTAGTGAATGACCAATTTCCTAATTTCAGA
Organism: Ginglymostoma cirratum; assembly: GCA_024137785.1. Classification (NCBI taxonomy): domain Eukaryota; kingdom Metazoa; phylum Chordata; class Chondrichthyes; order Orectolobiformes; family Ginglymostomatidae; genus Ginglymostoma; species Ginglymostoma cirratum. The sequence goes on along the minus strand of JAHRHZ010000133.1, from coordinate 31,633,739 downwards.
TACACAAAATATATTATCAGCAATGTAACTGTTTATGTGGAGGGCAATACTCAGTCACTTCTTGCTGCACACATTTTATTCCCTCTTTATAATTACTGTCATGGAATATGGTTTCCACATTTTCCATTTTACATGCACCAGAATGAAAGTCTGACACTTGAACCTTGTTTCTAACAATTAAAAAGTAACATTAACCACACTCTTGCCTGCATAAAGACTCTTTTTATTTTTGTGCTTTTTAACATCGCAGACTGAAATGAGAAGGAACTGTTTTAAAAACCTGTGTTTGAAAGGCAAATAAAACAGCACTCACAGCAAGCAGTATTTTGTACCAAGGAAACATAAAAGTGCAAGGAAACTCAATAATAGAACAAACTTAACAGCTCAATTATCTTAACACACAAAGCATTTGGAATAAGGTTGACAAACTGATAGCACAAATCAAGGTTGCATGGACTGTAACGCAGGGAGTCGTGGCGGTGATAGTTGCGGGGGAGGGTGTTGGAAGAGAATTTATAGGGATGTCCAGCATGGAAACAGGTGCTTCGGTCCAACTTGTCCATGCAGACCAGATATCCTAAATTAATCTTGTCCCATTTGCCAGCACTTGGCCTGTATCCCTCTAAACCCTTCCTATTCATATACCCATCCACTTGCCTTTTAAAAGTTGTAATTGTACCATCCTCCACCACTTTCCCTGGCAGCTTGTTCCATACACGCACCATCCTCTCTATGAAAAAGCTGCCCTTTAGGTCCCTTTTAAATTTTTCCCCTCTCACCTTAAACCTAAGCCCTCTAGTTTTGGACTTCCCCACCTGAGGAAAAGACCTTGGTTATGTATCCTATCCATGCTCATGATTCTATAAGGTCACCCCTCAGCCTCTGATGCTGCAGAGAAAATAGCCCCAGCCTATTTAGCCTCTCCCTACAGCTCAAACCCTGCCAACATCTTTATAAATCTTTTCTGAACCCTTGCAAGTTTCATAACATTGTTCCTATAGCAGGGAGACCAGAACTGAATGCAGTATTCCAAAAGTAACCTAACCAATGTCCTGTACAACCTCAACATGACCTCTTAACTCCTATACTCAATACACTGACCAATTAAGGCAAGCATACGTCTTCTTTGCTATCCTATCTACCTGTGACTCCACTTTCAAGGAACTACGAAGCTGCACTCCAATGTCTCTTTGTTCAGCAACACTCACCCAGGACCTTAGCATTAAGTGTACAAGTCCTGCCCTGATTTGCCTTTCCAAAATGCAGCACCTTACACTTATTTAAGTTAAACTCCATCTGCCACTCCTCAGCCCATTGGGTGTGTTTAAGACAAAGATAGATAGGTTCTTAATTAGTAAGGAGATCAATGGTAACAAGGAGAAGGCAGGAGAACAGGGTTGAAAGACATACCAGCCAGAATCTAATGTCAAAGCAGACGATGAGCAAAATGGCCTAATTCTCTTCCTGTATGTTATAGTCTATGGTCAAACAGTAATTGAAGTTTGAGTTACAGACTTATTGGTCTCAAGATTTGTGTACAGATACAGCTGAATGGTAACAAGAAGTTAATTGGACCATGCACTAGTGACCAGTTATCAATGACAAAAGCCTTTTGCCTGCAAACAAGCATAGAATTAGTTCTCAAGTAACTGAGCAGCTTAGGGCTAGGAACAAGATATAGGAAGTAGTGTTTTGTTCTCCACCCGCACAGGAGCTGTTTCTCTGCTCTCTGAAGTCAAAACCCATTTTAAACCTTGCTTTCAAGTTTGAGTTTCCTTCTGCAGTGACTTGACGAGTCAGAGGCTTTTTACAGAGAACCAGCCACTTTATGTCTCTTGAAGATCAGTGGGAGCATCTGAAGGAAGACAATGGAAAAACAATATTCTGACCAGCACAGGGACCATAAGGATTATCTCAGCAACCTATGAATAGGAAGCACTGAATTGTCTCTCAGGTTTTTTTTCTGTCCATACCCTATTTTCTGCTGTCTGTTTGTCTGTGTCTGCAATGAGAGTTTATAAGGGGATTAGAGTTTTAATTTGCCGTGTTAAACGCTATGGGGTATAATTGTTTACCTGCAGCTAGCATCTAGCCACTTGTAACGAATAGTGATTAAGTACAGTCAAGTGTTTTCTACCAATCTGCATTTGGAAATGTTGTAAATTGGGGAATTTTGTGTCCTTACTTAAACACCTAACTTATGACAGCTCCAAGAAGTTCCAGTGTACTACCTCAGTGGATCATTACACTTGAAACAAACATTTTTTTCTCTACTCTAGCATAAAACAGCACAATATAACTTGAATGACAATATCGAAACACTAAATGTGTGGGCTTTTAACCAACTCCATTTTCGTTGCTTTTCTGGGCAAGACTATCACTTGTTTATAATTATTTATTTTCTAACAATTCAGTCATTCAAAATTACTTGGCTTAAAGGATGAACAGAATTTAATTAATATTTTCTAAGATATGAACAAAAAGCAATAATGGGCTTTATGTATGAGAATTTACTAAATTAAGACTAGGCTAAGCATTTAAAGCTGCACTGCAAGTCTAAGCCTTAATCTGATGTGCCCAAAGTCACTAATATTCTAATATAGCCATGGAAAAGCATTCAGTTGTTGGTTACCGCAATAAAAACTCTTTCAAAAATAGTATCTAAAAATTGATTGAACCAGGAAATTTAGAGAAGGTAAAATTAAAATCCAAAACAGTTTCTCAATTTTACAAGAGATTGGTCGTTACAGGTGAATTATCTGTCGGCAGTTACCATTTCTCCATCATATGTTAGGCACTCCTGAAAAACCCTATCCAAAAACACGCCCGTAAGAGTTCCAGTACCATAACGTGATAGCTCTTCTTTGCTGAGCATTCCATTGTGATCTTTATCTAGATTTAAGTACTGACCTAAGAGATAAAAATAATCACAACAGTAAACCATACACCATCAGATATGCTGCACAAGTTATGAAGGATCATAACAGTATGTATCCAACACATACCATATACTCTCAATGCAGAAGGTGCAGAAAACCAATTTGATTCTTGACTTTCCTTAGAGAGCTCCTCATCTCTGAGCTACAAATACAGACACGTAAGCAAAAACAGTTACAGAAACATTTCCATTGCTATCAGTAGATCATATTTAAAAATTCAAACTTTCTCCAAAATTACCTCCAACAAATCATCCAAAAAGCTGCAAGCCAAAATATCTTGGATTTTTATCTTGCCTAGAACAGTATTAAAGATATGAAAGTCAGGTTAGTTTGAATCATCAGCACAAATACAGGGAGATACTGTCCTCTATTGTAAAGATGAAGTGCAAATCAACATATTCTAGCAACTTTAATTCCGATTGATTCAATCCGATAATTCGGACTGCCACATTTGAATTAACTTTAGGTAGACTCAACCCAGTTTTCTGCAGTGTTGAACTTGTTCTGATAATTCAATATAAACTGGTAATTTTAAAAAAAATGACTGGTGAAAGAAGTAGAAATTTTTCCAGGCACTTTAGGACTGCTGTTTAGAAGCTGAATTACATTATGGGGAACTTTGCTTGATGATCACTAAACCGCATCTTAAAATTGCTCACTGCCAGCAATGTAGATCAACATAACAAATACAGCACAGCTCCTAAAAAAAAAATGAAATGGCAAAATGCTATAAAGATTAGCTTTATATTCTGACAGATTTAGAAAGTGATACAAAAACCATTTACTTCAGATTAATTCTTTTGCAAATACCGAGTAGGATGTTGAGACTAAATTAAGATTTATAATTTTTTGTGTAACAAAAAAACAAAAACAAAACAAAAAAAAAACAACAACAACAACAACAACAACAACAACCTTTCTTAAAAATAAGTAATTGGTCTTTTCTCCACAATTATTGGAAATCATTTTACTCGTTGCATATAAAACTGAAAAATTGCTGACTTATACTATTGTTAGTTTTCAAAATTTATATGAAACTCCAGTTTCCAATATTAAAAATATTAGTTCTTATGAATAAGTAGTAATTATTAAAACAAATTATATTTAGGTAATTTAGCAAACATTAAATTGTTAATTTATGTATAAAACATAGAGATTGAATTTAGGAGAATGTTAGTTTTAGCAATTCAATAAAGTAGCCCTGAACTTACAATGAAAAGCTTTTACTTGAATTACCAATTAAGAATGATGTGAACCCCAAATGCTCTTAACAAGTAGGTTTCAGCATATTGCGCCTGATTGCACTCAACAGGGCATTGCTGTAACAGCTCAGAGTCATACCTTAGTATCAGGGGTAAGAAAACAAGTCACACCCTCTCAGTTAATCATAATAGCCATACAGAAGACTGCTATCTAAAATAGAGAAGACGATAAGCATAGCCAAAAAGAACAAAATATTTACATGGCTAAGACATGATAAATGTTACAGGGTTTACAACTTAGGTGAGAAAATATGAACTTGCCTGTTCTGAGTGGGTCGAGGAAGAAAAAGAATTTTCTAACAGCAGTGCACACATAGAATGAATAGAAGGACTTTTCTAAGCCATCTAGCTGTGGTAAAGTTGGAATCAACTCCAAAATGTAATTTTCCAAATCCTGTTGATTTATTTTAATGTGAAGTTAGTGTACCATAAAACACAATGAGATTGAAATATGGTAAAAATTGTCAGTTTTGAACATAAAGGTAGGATACTTACAGATTCACGAAGATATCCTTGACCTGCTACATCATACAAACTCAGTCCTATCCTTGTCTGATGCAACCAAACTAAAGATTAAATAGATTTAGTACGGTTGTGTTATAACTAAGACTGTGTAAAAACAACACAAATTTAACTATTAATTTGCATCTTAAGAGTCTGCTACCTTTTCGCATGACATAGTTGAAGAACTGCATTATGGAGATCCTTCCATATGCATCATTGTGCAAGAGTTTTGCAAAGATCTTAGCTGCAAAGAACTGCCTGTTGGATAACATTAAAATGCAAGTGGTGATAGCAAAAAGATCATATGAAAGTGCTCACTAAAGTAGAATTGAAATGGAAAACCACAGAATCAACACTTAAAAGTATTGCTTCTAATAAAATACGTGATTAAGCAATGCCAAGCAACAGGCTGTTTCTTCTTTCCTGCTTTACTGCTGTAACTTGGCACAGAGATTGTTATTTTTCGTCTGACAGCACAGTACCAATAGGCATTCTGGGGACTTACATGAGCAATGCAAATCAGGAACACCACAGAATTAGGGGTGGGAGTAGGTAATTCAATCCTTCAAGCCCGCTCTGCCATTTAACATGATAATGGCTGATCTTATCCCAATCTCAACTCCACTTTCCTGCCTGCTTCCCATCACCCTTTATCCTGCCTTTCATTAGAAACATATCTATTTCTTTCTCGAATTTGTCAATTGATTCTGCCTCTATTCTGGTTAGGAAAGGAAACAAAATATGATCTACGTATCAATTACACACAATGAATAATCACACTGAAATCTGGGGCTACTGAAAACAAAGCAAGATGATACTGTTGAGGAAATTCTGCTATAATTATTGTTTAGCTAACGGTACCTACTTAATTCGATTATTTTCTTAATTCAGGTTAAGATGGGTCAAATTTGAGGCATTTCTATGATCCATATTGTTAAAACCTTTCTTGTCAAAAATACACACCAGAATAGTTTTCATTGCTTAATTTCTTACATGCACTGGACTTAAAATCAGTAAGAAAGTGATTTTAGTATCTAGAGATTTTCTTTTAACTTTATCATAAAAGATGCTCGTGAATGAAACTTACTTGCATTTCTGTCCGGCTTTCTCTTTGACCTCCAGAAAATTTTCATAATTTATCATTGCTTCCTCTCCTATCAGAGGAGGGGTTTGATGTTTGTCTAGCAAGAACCACAAATTCTATAAAACAAAATAGAAAAGGAATATTATGCATATAGATCCACATTTGACTATAACTATTTAAGACTCAAAGTGTTCTTTGGAAGTCCAGAATAGAAGCGTGAACTAAGAGCTAAAAAGCCCCTCTATTGCACTTGCCAGATTTTACTGCCAAAATAGTGTTGATATGCATCATCGTCTCTAAGAAGTACTACCATGATAAAATATCTTGCAGTTTAAATTGTAGATTCTTTCAAATCTGCTGTGTTTAGAACATGTTCACAAACCAACTGGTTCAGTGATTCACCCGTACTGTTGTGGCCTTGCAGAATGTATCTGAAATTGCTTTCACTCCTGTCAGCTTGAAACACAGAAAATTAAGGCATAGCAAAGTAACCAATAATTCCAGCTTTAATTCAACAATCACACACAAACCACCCTTGGGTAACCGTGTGAAGTTTGCACATTCGCCCTGTGTCTGCGTCAGTTTCCTTCCGTCCAAAGATGTGCTGTATAGGAGGACTGGCCCTGCTAAACTGCCCATAGTGTACAGGGATGTGTAGGGTAGGTGGATTATCCATGGGATAATGCAGGGCTACAGGGACAGGGTAAGGGGCTGGGGTGCTCTTTGGAGGGTCGGTCGACATTGACTCGATGGGCCGAACTGCCTGCTTCCACGCTGTAGTGATTCTATGAAAAGCAAACTGAAATGGAAACTGCTTCAAAATTGCGACTTGAAAGGCAACTTATGACCGAGGTTAAACAAAGTGTTAACCAGTTGGAGGCCCGGTGGCATTCTTGGTTCTTATTTGTTCTGTTCCCTATCTCTAATTGGCTGCCTATACCTGAAATAACTTTATATTTCACTTTGTCTGATTTTCGGCTGTTGCATTCAAAGACAAATTATTTTTAATGAGCTTTATTTCAAATATACGTTAAATAACTAAAACTGTTTTGACATTTACTTTAATAACATATGGTGTCATAAATACTACGATTTCATCTCACGATTACTGTCAAAATGGCTTCTTTTTCAAAAAGGACAATTCACTACTATTACACATCCAATTAAATCTTTTCCAGAAGATAAACAACAAGCTTGGTTTTAACCAGCATCTTACGAACTGGTACTCTCGATAAACCAGCAAAAATTATACACCTCAAATACAGAGAAGTTTTATTGTTCTGTTCAATTATTAAAGTTTTCTAATTTATTTAACTCAATGTAAATATATTTGTTGTTCAATCATATGGCCACACAAAATCTCAACAGTTGATTCAATTTCAAGTCAAATTCACTTCAAACACCGCGATCTATCTGGATGTCCAAGTACTCAGACAAGGGTGTGAGTGAGAAGGCTCTCTGCCAGTAAGTTTTATTTAAAGCAAAGTTGCTTTATCATTTAAGTGATGCATATTGTAAGAGTACAACAGATGCGTGTAACTCCGGCATTACTTTTCTTTTACTTAGTGTTTTTACATTAATTGTGTAGACCTCTCGATTATCCGGAATATTTGATCAATTGGCACACATCGGGTCCAGTAAGTGTCAGTAATAAATGTCTGCTGTTTTTTTTTCAAAATTTCTCTCATTCTACACAATTGAGCAACAGGCCGCAGGTGCAAGCAGATTTGTGGTTGCTATTAAAGAATACACCGTTCTGCTTTGTAAATAACTCTTTTCTCCCGAGGCTCCATACCTTCCCAACTATATTATCAATAAAGAAGTCTGAGATACTTTTTTTTCATAAATACAAGGAATTTACCCAATCCTTTAAAAACAAATCTAAATGTACTACTAGTTTTTATTTAACGGCAATCTAGTTTACATTTTTATTTTTAATTTTATAACATTCCACTATTGCTTCATTAATAGCAACATTTATTTACAAATAACCATTGACATAAAATATCCCAAGGTGCTTTACATGGGAAGTATAAAACAATGGCACCAAGGAGGTGAGGACAGATGACCAAAAGCTTGGTCAAACATTTGGTCACAGATAGATTTTAAACAGCACCTTAAGGAGCAAAGGTGAGATAGATCGGCAAAAGGGCTAAAGCAAATTAAAGAACTGTAGCTATCTTGGAAGGTGCTGGGGCTTTGAGATTACAGAAAAAAGGTCAGCCACAGAAAACAAAGATTAGAATTTTAACACCAATGTCTTGCTTAAATGGGATCCAATTTAAGGGTAATCCAATATAGGGGCTATATCTGAAGGTACTGTTCACAGGTAAAAGGACATCTGACAAGTGGGAGGCATTCAAGACTGTGATGCTGAGAGGTCAGAGGAATTTTGTTCCTGTTAGAGTGAAGGGTAAGGCTGGTAACATTAAGGAACAATGGACGAAAAAAGATTGAGGTTCTAGTCAAGAATAAAAAAGAATCTTTTATTAGATATAGACAAGTTGGTTCAATTGAATTTCTTAATCAATATAAGGAATGTCGGGGCATTCTTAAGAGAGAAATCAGGAAGGCAAAGAGGGGATCGGAGATAGCAGTGGCAGATAAGATTAAGGATAATCCAAAGAGATTCAACAAATACGTTAAGAGCAAGAGGGTAACTAGAAAGGGGGTAGGACCTCCAAAAGATCAAGGAGGTCTTCTCTATGTTGAACCCCAGGAGATGGGACAGATACTAGATGAATATTATGTGTCAGTTTTTAACTTTGGAGAAAGAAATGGAGGTTAGACAATGCAAAGAAATAAACTTTGATGCTTTAAAACAGTTCACATTATAGAAGAGGAAGTTTGGGAGGTCTTAACAGAATATAAAGGTAGAAAAATCTCAGGGACCTGATCTAATGTTTCCCAGAATGTTGTGGGAAGTAAGGGAGCAAATTACGAGGCCCCTTGCAGAAATATTTGCATCACCTATAACTACAGGTGAAGTGCCTAATGACTGGAGGGTGGCTAACGTACTTTTGTTTAAGAAAGGTTGTAAGGAGAAACCAGGGAATCATAACCTGAGAGTCTGACTTTGGTGGTGGGTAAGTTGTTGAAGGTGATTATAAAAGATAGAATTTGTGGACATCTAGAGAGGCAAAAATTGATTAGGGACAGTCAGCATGCTTTGTTGCAAGGAAAATCATGTCTCACAAACTTGATTGTGTTTTTGAGGAAGTTACCAAAAAGATTGATGATGGCAGAAGAGTGGACATTGTTTATTTGGATTTTAGCAAAGTCTTTGACAAGGTTCCGCATGGTAGACTAATTGGTAAAGTTAGGTCACATGAGATTCAGGGTGAGCTTGCCAATCGGATACATAATTGGCTTGACAGCAGGAGACAGAGTAATGGTGGAGGGTTGCTTTTCGGGCTGGATGCCTGTGACCAGCAGTGTTCCACAGGGATTGGTTTTGGGTCCTCTTTTGTTTGTCATTTGTATAAATGATTTGCATGAGAACAGGGAAGGCATAGTAAGTTTGCGGATGACACCAAAATTCGTGGCATTGTAGACAGTGATGGTAGTTTTCTAAGAGTATAAAGGGATCTTGATCAAATTGGTCAATGGGCTGAAAATGGCAGATGGAGTTCAATCTGGATAAATGCGAGATATTGCATTTTGGTACAACAAACAAGGATAAGGCTTATACAATTAATGGTAGGGCCTTGGATAGTGTTGTAGAAGAGAGGGGCCTAGGGCTGCAGTTATGTAATTCTATGACGTTTGCGTCAAACATAGGCAGGATGGTTAAAAGGTGTTTGGTACCCTTCTCTTCATTGCTCAGTCCTTTGAGTATAGGGGTCGGGACGTTATGTTGATCTAGTACAGGACGTTGGTGAATCTTCTGGAATACTGTGTCCAGTTCTGGTCGCCCAGTTATAGGAAAGATATTATCAAGCTGGGGAGGGTTCAGAAGAGATTTACCAGGATATTGTTGGGTATGGAAGGTTTGAGTTAAAAAGGGTTGACAGGTTGGTTCTTTAATCACTGGAGCATAGGAGGCTGAGAGGTGACCTGATAGAAGTTTATAAAATAATGAGAGGAAGAGTTGATATTAGTTGTCTTTTCCCTAGGATGGGAATTTCAAGACCAGGAGGCACATTTTTAAGAGGAGACAATTTTAAAAAAGACATGAGGCAAATTTTTTTTTTTTTAAACAGAGGATGGTTCACGTGTGGAACGAACCTCCTGAGAAAGTGGTGGATGCGGGTACAATTACAACTTTTAAAAGACATTTGGATGGATACATGAATAGGAAAGGTTTGGAGGGACATGTGCCAGGAGCAGACAGGTGGGACTAGTTTAATTTGGAGTTATGTTCGGCAAGCACTGGTTGGACCAAAGGGTCCATGCTGTGTGACTTTATGATTCTAAGTCAATAAAATCAAGTCCAGTGTTAAAGTCAGAACTCCTGTGAAATAAACTTCACGTAGACCCACTCATTAGTTAACACTAGTCATCCAATAAACAAATAAAGCAAGTAACTACACCGTCTGTCACTGGTTTAAAATAATATTTCCACCAGTTTCCTTCCTTTCCTGTTGGTAAAATGTATTTAGTATTATTGAATTGAGAAAACAAATGGAGAGATGAGATATTGATCACATGTTAAAGACACAATTCCACTTGCTAGTTATTGAGGAAACATGTAGGAGCATAGAATGTTATTGCAACACCTAACAGAGTTAAATTTTTCAGTTGTTTTCTATGATAGCCCAACCAGGTAAAAACTTAAAGGTTTTTCAGACCTGTAGCTCTTCATTATCCAACAATTCTCTACTCTTCCTTTGAAGAAATACTGCCCTGGATTCTTCTCTCAATTTCTGCAACAGAATTTCATCCTCTGCTGGAAGCTGATACAGAATTAGAAGGAAAGTTTATTAAAATATCTACATGGATTGAAATATGCTGTTTAATTACATTTTTAACCCTACAGAGAAATCAGCATATAAAATACCAAAGGCAGTGTAAAATCCAACTAAATTACCAATTCTGATGCATTCTAAACGAAAATTTCTATTTCTGCAGGATTTAAAACTTTGCCCTGCATATTGTTGCTGTTCATTAATAAAATTCATTCTGATCTAGATTTTGATTTGACTTTCCAATACATTTATTTCATCTAACTGCAGAATACAATTATTTGCTTTTGCCTTTTGAAGTGTCTTTTCGCTTTCATTTTTGCCCATTTTCTCTCTTGGTTCAGAATCATTCATTGGTCAGAGAAATTGCCAGGATAATTAATTTCCACGCTATTGCCACTGTTAACTTGGTTACATGTGACTGCTGGGAAGCAGTGGATTTGGTGCCATTTAACCCTTTACTGAAGATCTTCACTCAACCATAGGATACCAATTTATTTTGGGAACCCATCGCAAGGCTATCCACATATTGTGGCACAACATGAATGCAGTTCAACAGATGTGTGCTTTTCAATGAAAGGCTGTGGCTCCCTCATAGCTCCACGGACCCAGGTTCAATCCTAGCCTTGGGTGAATTCTCTCTGGAGTTAGCAAATTCTCTGTATGAGTGTGGGTTTCAACCGTGTGTTCCACAGTCCAAAGATGTGCAGGTTAGATGAATTGGCCACGGGTTAATGCAGAGCTACAGGGATAGGATGGGGTCTGTGCTGACTTGATGGACCGAATGGCCTCTTTCTGTACAGCAGACATTCAATGATTCTATTTTTCCAGAGTTGGTCATTTAAAAATTGTTGAACATTAAGCAGGCCATGGAATTTTAAAAGAGCTACTGTTGAGCTCATTATGCACTTAAAACCACAAAGGAATTGTGGTAGTGCTGATTTTTAATTCACATCAGTATCCATGATCTATAATATGAATCAATTGTTAGTTAACCTTTGTCTAAAAACTGGACAGAATCTAAATTCAAAGTTGAAGCTGAACAATAATAATTTTTTTTAAAAAAAAGAGACAGAATGTACTAACATCTGTATAAAATGAAATTTCTTCTTACAGGTCCTCTTACTTCAATTCACACAAGAGGAGGAGACTGGAAATGACATTTTAGAAACAAAGGCATCTCTCTAAGATTCCACATGGAACCACATAATTCAATGTGTTATTGAGTCATCAAACTCAGGAAAATTATAGATTTTTCTTTTGTGGGTGTTGAGTTAGTTTATCACAGTAGGACAGATGAACGGATTGTCTCTCCAAACGGGGAATGAGGTACACGTGTCTACCATGTTTCCTGCTCAAGACTGTTGTGCAGAGACACCTGATGGAAAACATGTAGGATATAATTGGCCAGCACAAGGACTGATTGGGATACTCTCCAAGGTTGGCAATCCACACAAACTGTTAGGTCACACTTCAACAATGACCACTTGAGAAGACCACAGATGGAGAATTGACTGGCATTCTTGAAATTTTACCCTTAAGAGTCATCTTTTGGGAAAAGCAGTGGGAAATTAAAGTTTTCTGGGGAATTAAAACCTTTACCAGAATAAAAAGGCCTTCAATTATTGTAGTAGAACAAGAAGATGGATTTAAGGTAAACATTAACATTTTTTTAAGATTACCAGAGATTTAACAAATGAGATTGTAATTTTCGGAGTTCTGAGGAAGGGTCACCAGACCCGAAACATTAACTCTGATTTTTCTTCACAGATGCTGCCAGACCGGCTGAGCTTTTCCAGCAACTTCTGTTTTTGCTCCTGATTTATGGCATCTGCAGATATTTCGGTTTTTGTTAAGATTGTAATTTTACAGAGTAGGAAGTGTTATTTATTTGTTAATTGAAACAAAAAAGAGACTTACCCTATAATAAAATCTTGGGATGCTTTTGTAAGATAAATTGTTCTTTTTCCTGCCCCCTCTCCATTCAATGTAATATTTGGTGAAGAGATCCATCTCATTATCCTTTAGTTCTTGATCTGTTGTTTTAGCTGTTTCATTTGAAATTAGATAGAACCATTAACACTTCTTTCAGAAAGGATCATGTCATGAACTTACTTACATCATTTTTAATGTCTAATTTTTAATGTCATATCCGGATGTACAGTCATACAGCATAGAAACAGGCCCTTAGGTCCAACTCATCTGTGCCGACCAAGTTTCCCAAACTAAATTAGTCCCATTTGCCTGCATTTGGCTCACATCCCTCCAAACCTTTCCTATTCATGTATCTGTCCAAATGTCTTTTAAATGTTGTGATTGAACCTGCATCTACCAGTTCCTCTGGCGGTCCATTCCATATACGAACCACCCTCCACGTGTAAAAGTTTCCCCTCAGGTCCCTTTTAAATCTACTTCCTCTCACCCTACCCTAAAAGACTTTTGCTATTCACCTTGTCTATCTCCCTCATGATTTTATAAACTTCTATTAGGCCACCCCTCAATCTCCTATACTACAGTTAAAAAAGTCCTAGCCGATCCAGCCTCTTCTACTAATTGAAACCCTCCATTCTCGGTAATATCCTTGTAAATCTTTTCTACACCCTCTCCAATTTAATATTATCCTTCCTATAGCAGAGCAAACAGTACTGGACACAGTACTCCAGATAAGGCCTCACCAACATGCTTTATACCCGCCAAATAAAAACCAAAAGAACTATAAATGCTGTACATCAGGAACAAAAGCAAAGTTGCTGGAAAAGCTCAGCAGGTCTGGCAGAATCAGTGGAGGAGAAAACAGAGTTAACGTTTCGGGTCCGGGGACCCTTCCTCAGAACTGATGGTGGCTGGGAAAACGTCAGTTTATATGCAGAAAATAGGGAGGCGGATGGGGTAGGGAGTAAACGATAGCATAGAGCCCAAAGAGAGAGAAAGACAGTTGTACAAACAAAGGAGTTGCTAACAATCAGGCTGGGAGGGTGAATAGTTGTTAATGGGGATTGTTAGTGACTAACAACAGGGGGTGTACACCCCTGGGATAAACCAGGAAACCACAGGGCAGCAAGTCTAACATCAGTGATAGGGAAACAATTGAAAATAGTTTGGAGGGACAGAATTAATCTCTGCTTAGAGAGGCATGGATTAATCGAGGATAGTCAGCATGGCTTTGTGAGAGGGAGATAATGCCTAACAAATTTGATTGAATTTTGAGGTGACTAGGCGCTTAGCTAAGGGTAATGCAGTTGATGTGGTCCACATGGGACTTCAGCAAGGCTTTTGACAAGATTTTGCACGTCAGATTGATTACAAAACAAAGAGTCCATGTGATCCACGACAATTTTGCAAATTTGATTCAAAATTGGTTTAGTAGCAGAAAGCAAACAGTGACAGTCAAAGTGTGTTTTTGTGACTTGAAACCCATGCCCATTGGCATTCCCTTACTGTTTGGTGTGTACATTAATGATCCAGACATGAATGTAGGAGAATGATCAGTAAGTTTGTAGATGATAAAAATTAGTGGTGTAAATAGCAAGGCAGGAAGCGTTAGACTACAGGATGATATGAATGGCTGGTCAGATGGGCTAAACAATGGCAAATAGATTTTAATCCTGAAAGGTACGAAGTAACACGTTTTGGGAGGTCTAACAAGACAAGGGAGTACTTGTTGAATGGTAGGGCATTAAGAAGACATAAGGACGGACGTTAGTGTGCATGTCCAGAGATATTTCAAGGCAGCAGGATAGGTAGTTGAGGCGGTTAAGAAGGTATACAAGATATTTGCCTTTACTAGTCAAGGCACTGAATAGAAGAGCAGGGAGGTTATGATGGACCTGTACTTATTAAATCAGAGCTAGAGTACCGTGCGCAGTTCCGTTCACTACACTATAGGAAGGATGCGATTGGAATAGGGTCTGTGGAAAGGAGATTCATCAGGATGTTGCCTGGGTTGAGGCATTCCAGCTATGAAGAGATACTGGATATGATGGGATTGTTTTCCTCAGAACAGGAAAAACTGAAGGCGGGAGGTGGGGGAAGACACCGGCTTGTACAAAGTTATGAGCGGAATACTTAGTCTAGATAAGTAGAAACTTTGCCCTTTAGAAGTGGATCAATAACTAGGGGCCACAGTCTTAGGGAAAGGAACAGGAGGTACTTTTTCATCCAGAAGATGTACGTATATGGAACTCACTCCCCGCAAGGGTGACAGAGGCATGAACCATCAAAAGAGCTTTAAAAAATGTTTAGAAGACCATTTGAGAAGCCATTTTATTCAAAACTGGGGCTCCAATTGACTTTCGTGCTCTTTGGATGTTGTCTGACCTGCTCTGCTTTTCCAGCTCGACATTTATTGACTCTAGCGTTCAGCATCTCACAACAGATATATGTTTGATCACCTGTGCGGACATGGGAGGCTGATATCCGAATATGCAGCTCCCCTAGAGGAACGCCGAATCTATTCAACGGAAATTGCTGGAAATATTCATTAGCATTCCTGAAAAGAGAGAGACAGAGCCAACATTTCAGGTCTGTGAAACTCCGGCGTGCACTTACGTTTCTGGGAGGCCACAGTCACCAAGCGATCCTTTAAGGTCCGTTTCCAGTCGCGGGCCGATGTCTCGCTCTCGACCCCAGCAACCGCCATCCTCGCTCCGCCCGTCACACCATTCTTCCCGACACTCTGACCCCTGACCCCTTCACCATGACCAATCCACGTGATTGGTCGTCACGAGGAGGCGGGGCCTGGTGGAGGGGGAACGGTTGAGGAGTGTTCGCGTGGCCTGACAGTTTGTGTCTTGAGGGACGTTTACACGCGTTTGCGTAGCCCTCAGGGCCATAAATATGGACAGTAATTAGACCCGAAGGGCTACAGGCCAGGGGAGAACACCCTTTCGCGGAACGGAAGTGCCCCTTAGTCTGTGATTACAGTGATAGCCCCTTCACTGTTCATCATGTTGGTTCAGCCTTTCCGCAGTTTGGTGCCCCGTTTGCAGTGGGTCCTTGGCTCACTCCCTGCACACCAAGGTGTATCCAGGCTCTTACCATCTTGTGTTGCCCTTCAGCTGTGTGCTTCAAAGAATATAACGTCATCTGAGTTCAAACAGAGCGATGCGAACCAGAGGAAAACATCAAAAGCTCAACTAGAAAGAATTCACCACGCTGACACCGGCTCTTCGTTTTCTGTATTTACAGCCGGGGCAGCCAGAAAAAGAGCAGAGTCCGCAAAAAGCCAAATGGGTGTCGAAATGGCTGATGCTTCAACAGTGACAAAAGTTACAAAAACGTTAGTTCCACTGAAGCCTTTAAATGTAGATGATTGGAAGAAATTGAAAAAGGAATCGTACAATAAAACTCGTTTTGAAGTAAGCATGATGGAAAAACTGCTGTCTGCTCGTGCTGATATTGATGTGGCTAAATCGCTTTTAGTTTTTGTGACAATGGAAAGTGGTACTGTTGAGTATGAACTCCTTCTGAAGTATCTGGCACTGTGTGTCCAACAGCAGCATCTGACTGAAGTACTTGATTTATATGTCATGATGAAATCTAGATTCAAAGTATTGGACATTGGAGCTTACAGTCTCTTCATCAGTGGTTTTTGCAAGACAGATCGTTGGAGGGAGGCTGTGGTATTTTTAGAATCAATTAAAAAAATTGTTACCCCATCACCAAGAAATTATGGGGATATCATTACTTCTGCACTCAAGCATAAAGAAGTAGAAACTGCATGGATATTGCTTAAAGAAATGGAAAGCAAAAACTTGAAACCAACTGACAACACATTGCAAGCATTTTTTGATTATGGCAAGTCATTTTATGATGATCAGTATGAAAATAAGATAATGTATATCCTCTTCTACCTGAGAAACAATCAGATATATCCTGGGGAAGGTTTAATGCACAGTATCCATTCATGGTTTGAAAGGTAAATATTTAGTTACTATATGTGCTGTTTTTGCGAAGATGAATTGAAATTTGGTAAACTTAATGTCTTTTAACACACGATGCTGTGGATTAAATTCTATTACCCACAAACCCTGATACAGTATGTAGATAGGCCAACAAGAGGCAAGGCAACATTGGATTTGGTACTGGGTAATGAACCAGGCCAGGTGTTAGAATTGGAGGTAGGTGAGCACTTCGGTGATAGTGACCACAATTCGGTTACGTTTACTTTAGCGATGGAAAGGAATAGGTATACACTGCAGAGCAAGAGTTATAGCTGGGGGAAAGGCAATTATGAGGCGATTAGGCCAGATTTAGGATGCATAGGATGGGGAAGGAAACTGCGAGGGCTGGGCGCAATTGAAATGTGAACCTCGTTCAAGGAACAGCTACTGCGTGTCCTTGATAAGTATGTACCTGTCAGGCAGGGAGGAAGCGGTCGAGTGAGGGAACCATGGTTTACTAAAGAAGTTGAGTCTCTTGTCAAGAGGAAGAAGGAGGCTTATGTAAAGATGAGGCGTGAAGGCTCAGTTAGGGCGCTTGAGAGTTACAAGTTAACCAGGGAGGACCTAAAGAGAGAACTAAGAAGAGCCAGGAGGGGACATGAGAAGTCTTTGGCAGGTAGGATCAAGGAAAACCCTAAAGCTTTCTACAGGTATGTCAGGAATAAAAGAATGACTGGAGTAAGATTAGGGCCAGTCAAGGACAGTAGTGGGAAGTTGTGTGTGGAGTCCGAAGAGATAGGAGAGGCGCTAAATGAATATTTTTCGTCAGTATTCACACATGAAAAAGACAACGTTGTCGAGGAGAATGCTGAGACAGAGGCTATTAGACTAGATGGGATTGAGGTTCATAAGGAGGAGGTATTAGCAATTCTGGAAAGTGTGAGAATAGATAAGTCCCCTGGGCCAGTTGGGATTTATCCTAGGATTCTCTGGGAAGCCAGGGATGAGATTGCAGAGCCTTTGGCTTTGATCTTTATGTCGTCATTGTCTACAGGAATAGTGCCAGAAGATTGGAGGGTAGCAAATATTGTCCCCTTGTTCAAGATGGGGAGCAGAGACAACCCTGGTAATTATAGACCAGTGAGCCTTACTTTCGTTGTGGGTAAAGTGTTGGAAAGGATTATAAGAGACAGGATTTGTAATCATCTAGGAAGGAATAATTTGATTAGGGATAGTCAACTCGGTTTTGTGAAGGGTAGGTCATGCCTCACAAACCTTATTGAGTTCTTTGAGAAGGTGACCAACAGGTGGATGAGGGTAAAGCGGTTGATGTGGTGTATATGGATTTCAGTAAAGCATTTGATAAGGTACCCCACGATAGGCTATTGCAGAAAATACAGAGGCATGGGATTGAGGGTGAGTTAGTGGTTTGGTTCAGAAATTGGCTAGCTGTAAGAAGACAGAGGGTGGTGGTTAATGGGAAATGTTCATCCTGGAGTTCAGTTACTAGTGGTGTACCGCAAGGATCTGTTTTGGGGCCACTGCAGTTTTGTCATTTTTATAAATGACCTGGATGAGGGCATAGAAGGATGGGTTAGTAAATTTGCGGATGACACTAAAGTCGGTGGAGTTGTGGATAGTGCGGAAGGATGTTGCAGGTTACAGAGGGACATAGAGAAGCTGCAGAGCTGGGCTGAGAGATGGCAAATGGAGTTTAATGCGGAAAAGTGTGAGGTGATTCACTTTGGAAGGAGTAACAGGAATACAGAGTACTGGGCTAATGGTAAGATTCTTGGTAGTGTGGATGAGCAGAGAGATCTCGGTGTCCATGTGCATTGATCCTGAAAGTTGATATCCAGGTTGATAGGGTTGTTAGGAAGGCATACGGTGTGTTAGGTTTGTTGGTAGAGGGATTGAATTTTGGAGCCATGAGGTCATGTTGCAGCTGTACAAAACTCTGGTGCGGCCGCACTTGGAGTATTGCGTACAGTTCTGGTCGTCTCATTATAGGAAGGATGTGGAAGCATTGGAAAGGGTGCAGAGGAGATTTACCAGGATGTTGCCTGGTATGGAGGGAAGGTCTTATGAGGAAAGGCTGAGGGACTTGAGGCTGTTTTCGTTAGAGAGAAGAAGGTTAAGAGGTGACTTAATAGAGACATACAAGATGATCAGAGGATTAGATAGGGTGGACAGTGAGAGCCTTTTTCCTCGGATGGTGACGGCTAGCACGAGGGGACGTGGCTTTAAATTGAGGGGTGATAGATATAGGACAGATGTCAGAGGTAGGTTCTTTACTCAGAGAGTAGTAAGCGTGTGGAATGCCCTGCCTGCAACAGTAGTAGACTCGCCAACTTTAAGGGCATTCAAGTGGTCATTGGATAAACAAATGGATAATAATGGAATGGTGTAGGTTAGATGGGCTTCAGATTGGTTTCACAGGTCAGCGCAACATCAAGGGCCGAAGGGCCTGTACTGCGCTGTAATGTTCTACGTTCTATGCTCATTGATATTTGCTCACTAACACTTTTTATGGTTGTGGGTTTCATCAGGTAATTAGGATCAGTGTTTGCTCATTTATAGGATGCTTTTTGTGTGCCACGTGTTGCATTTTATATTATTTTCCTGGATTTTATGGCTTAAATGTAAATTTTTAAACAATTGGATCACATGGAATATCCTCAGCATTAATTATTACTGTTTCCTGTTTGTAATAAGAGGTTTCCGTTGTTGTATCCTTTAGTTTACCAACCCATTTCAAAATTAAAACAACATTGGTCAAGATAACATTGTGATTATGAAAATAAACTTCTGTCAACCTGTTTGATGCCTCCAGAGGCCTGGATTCTACCACTGTATCCACAAGACCCTAACATTGTGATTATACGTATTTAATCCATTTGTTTGAAAGTGACTCATGAATGTGATCATTGAATCCAAGCTTGGACTCGAGTCTGCATCAGTTTGTAACAGCATCTAGCGTTGGAATTATGTATTGGTACTGAAAAATTATTTGCATTGATTCACTCCATTAATTAGTTTGTTTGAACTATTGTGAAAAACCTTTTTGTGGGATGTTAGGAACGTAACCTGTCATTTATACTAATCAATTCTAAATCATCAAAATAAAACGTTGAAGCACGAAAAACATTGTTCAATGGATGTGGGATGAAATGGGCTCCATTTAAAAATCACTACCTATTCATTACAATATTATTGAGATTGAGGACATGCAGTATCTGAATGCTTTCATATTGGTTAACACAAAATGGCTTGCCACAATTAAATTGCTTGAAATGTGACTACATTTGGTCAGCTATAAAGTATGAGATCTGTGCATCTGAGAATTTTCATACAGAGATCCCAATTTCAACTACGTTGTTAATCGGTATTTCAGTTTTATGTTTGTATGATCACCGTGGCATTTAAACAAATGTTAGGACAGCGTGAACAAAAACTTCCTTTGAGATGGCTATTTTGCAATAAAAATCATTTTAAGTTTAGCTTTTTTAATATTGCTGTTTTATGCTTGTTATATTTTAATTTCAGCATCCCAGGCAACCAATGGGAAGGGCACGAAACAACTATATTACACAGGTATGTTTTTGTATTTGAAAGTATTCAAACTATCTTTTACCTTCTCAACTGTTTCATTTAAACTTGTTATTATTCTTGGAATATTAATGGTTTAAACATTACATTTAAAAGAAAATTCACTATTTATGTACTCTCAACTTTTTTATTCCTGGTCTGCTATGAGTTATATGATCCCAGCTAAGTTGAACTGGGCATTGTTATAATAAAGTCACAACCTTTTCAAACTTTTAATTCCAACATGTGTTTTTTAAAAGAGGATAGCCACAGCCAAAGATGACTATAGAGGTAGACTCTGCTGTGTCTGGACCCAGGGAACTTCACCTGTGCATGGTGTACAGCCAGAAAGATTAAAAAGGAGATAACAACAATATGCAGCATACTCAACCCTTCTCTCAGCAGAAAGCCATCTCCTGCAGACATTCAGGAGGCTGGACTAACACAGCAAACCAGGCAGCATCTGGAGGAAAGGAGCAGTCAACATTTTGGGTATTACCCTTCTTCCGGACTGGATGTGGGGATAGAGGGAGAGTTGGTAGCAGAATGGTGGTGTAGTTGGGAACTGGTAGTAGGTACGACCTGGTTGGTCAGTGGCTGGAAGGGAGGAGATGGGGCTGGAAAGGGAGCTGCGGGGTGAGTGGGTGGGAGGGAAGGTTTACCGTTCCAGGGATTATACAAACGAAAAGGTTAAAAACCAACTGCAGTACTGGTCTTGGTGTGTTAGTGGCTTGATATGCTAGTGTGTGAACTAATGTGCTATGAAGATCACAGCTTGGGAAAGCCATTAAACACCCTGTATAGCAGGTGAAGAACAGGAAATAATTCTCTCACTCTGAATGCATCTGACTAGCCACCATCAAAGAGAACCAGGACAAAATAATTGCAATCAACTGCAAAACCAAGAATCTCTGTATCAGCAGGATGTTGCGGGGAATGAAAAGGAGTGCAGGAGTCTGAGGGGTGACCTTTTATAGAGGCTTAAAATCATGAGGCACATAGATAAGGTGAATAGCAAAGATCTTTTCCCTAAGGTGGGGGAGTTCAAAACTAGGGGGCATACTTTTAAGGTGTGAGGAGAAAGATTTTTAAAAGAACACGTGGGGCAACATTTTTTGTAGAGTGTTTAGTGTACGGAATGAACTACCAGAGGAAGCATTGGATGCAGGTACAGTTGAGACATTTGGATAAGTACATTAATAGGAAAAGTTTGGAGGGATATGGGCCAAGCGCAGGCAGATGGGACTAGTTTAGTTCAGGGACATCATTCACGTGGATTAATTGAACTGAAGGGTCCATTTCCATGCTGTATGACCTGTGACTGCTCAGCTACCAACATCAATACTATTGGTACCATCCAATGTAGCAGCCACAACATTCTACTTTTTGGTCTTCATGAACAAAGTGGAGATTTGTTTTTTCTTAAACACTTTTTAAGTTTGGATGTAAATGGACACAGATTACATAGGATGTATGTAGAGTTATTATTTCTTCTTACATTTAGAAACTAATAAATTCAGTTTTGT
Organism: Ginglymostoma cirratum; assembly: GCA_024137785.1. Lineage (NCBI taxonomy): Eukaryota > Metazoa > Chordata > Chondrichthyes > Orectolobiformes > Ginglymostomatidae > Ginglymostoma > Ginglymostoma cirratum. The sequence continues at coordinate 31,612,050 of JAHRHZ010000133.1, read as the reverse complement.
TAACTCAAGAATATCTGGTTAAATGGGCTCCATTTTAATACACAAATTCATTTTGGCTAGGGGAAAGGTATCCACAAAGAAAGGGATCGTTTTAGTATAACGTCGTTGCAACTAATAGGCAAAGAATTGGGGAATCTTGGCCAGGGATTGGTCAGAATAAGCTTGGGATTGGTGTCTATAATTTGAATTTCCAGATGAAACAAAAGAACTAGTGGGTAAATTGTTGCTTTGCATTTTTTAAATGATGTCAAAAGGTATTCTTCAGTTTGCACTGGTATAGTATAGACAGATCCGCATCTTGCTGCAAGTGTCTCTCTAGCAGGATTAGGGGTAGTTATTTTGGGGGATTTAAACGTTCTGTCCGTGAATGGTTAAAATATTTTGTGAGGCATTTATGATTAGAATTTCACCCAAAAATCAGGATTCTAAATAGACTTTTGAAAAGGGTGGCCAACTGTTTACAGGTGGAAACTGTCCGATCACGTTGAACAGCACCTCCCATGGACACAAATTTAGATGCATCATGAAAAATGCTGTGCAGTTTGTTGATACAGCCACACTTGTTAAGGACAACTTTTGTCAAGTTTACAGGTATGCATGTGCAGATTGGCCTTGAACCCTCAAAGTTGCCAGACGTTTGAAAATCTGACAAGCCATCTGGAATTCTGCAATATGTATACACTAGAGCAATTAAAAACACTTTTTTTTTAAAGGTATCTTCGTCCCCTAGTTTGTGGTAGGACAGCTGGGAGTGTAAAGGTTCAAACTCAGCACACATCCTTTCCTGGTAGGGCATAGAAAGGAACATAGAAGATAGGAACAGGAGTAGGCCATTCGATCCCTCAAGCCTGTACTGCCATTGAACATGATCATGACTGATGGTAGAGCACAATACCCTAATCCCACCACCACCCCCCAACCCAATATCCCTTGCTCCCTTTATCAATAAGAGCTGTATCTGGCCCCTCCTTGACAAGGTATAATATTTTGGCCTCTACCACTTTTTGTGGTAGTGAATTCTGTAGGCTCACCTCTCTAAAGGAAATTGCTCTTCTTCCCAATCCTAAAAGGTTCACCCTTTATCCTTAAAATATGATCCCTGGCTTTGGACACCCCCACCATCAGGAATATCCTTCTTGCTTCTCACCTGTCTAGTCCTGTTAGAATGTTATAGGTTCCTATGTGACCCCCTTATTCTCTAAATTCCAGTGAATATAATTCTAACCTACTCAATCTCTCCTTATATGTCAGTCCTGTCATCCAAGGAATCAATTTAACAAACTTCTACTGCACTCCTTCTATAGCAAGATGTCCTTCCTTAGATAAGGAGACCAGAACTATATGCAATATTCCAGGTGTGGCTTCACCAATGCCCTGTACAATTGCAGCAAGGCATTCTTGCTCCTGTACTCTAATTGTCTCGCTGTGAAGGTCAACATACAATTTGCCTTCTTTGTTATCTGCATGCTTACTTTGAGTGACCGGTGCACCAGGTCTCACTGAACATTAAATTTACAGCCATACACATAATAATCTGCCTTTCCATTTCTGCTACTAAAGTGGATAACTTCACATTTATCCACATCCTACTGCATCTGCAATGCATTTGCCTACTCACTCAGCCTGCCTAAATCTGCAACATCTCTACATCCTCCTCATACGCATCCTTCCACTCAGCTTGTTATCTACAAATTTTGAGATATTAATTTTGTTCCCTAACCTAAATCATGAACATATATTGTGAATAGTTGGGGTCTTAGTACCAATCCCGGTGCTACTCCCTTAGTTACTGCCTGCCATTTAGAAAAAGACCCATTTATTCCTATTATTCGTTTCCTGTCTGCAAGTCAATTTTCTATCTATCTCAATACACTACCCCAATCCCAAGCATTTTAACTTTACATATTAATCTGTTAAGTGGGACTTTGTTGAAAGCCTTCTGAAAATTTAAATAAGTCGCAGCTACTGGCTCTCCCAATCAACTCTTCTATCGTAGAATCCCTACAGTGTGGAAACAGGCCCTTCAGCCCAACAAGCCCACACTGATCCTCAGAGCATCCCACCGAATCTATACAGCCTTGAACACTACAGGCAATTTAGCTTGGCCAACACACCTAATCTGCACATCTTTGGACTGTGGGAGGAAACTGGAGTACCCAGAGGAAACCCACACAGACACAGGGAAAACATGCAAACTCCATACAGATAGTTGCCCAGGAGTGGAATTGAACCCAGGTCCCTGGATCTGTGAGGCAGCAGTGCTAACCACTGAGCCACTGTGCTGCCCCTTTGATGTATGCATCTCTGACTTCCTATTTAATGGCATTCCCAACATCACCACTGCAGTTTGGTGGTCTATATACCACTCCATTAATATATTTTGCCCCTTGAAACTTCTCAATTATATCGGTACAGATTCTATTTTGTCTAAGCTAATATCTTTCTTAAATATTGTGTTTATATCCTCTTCAACAAGTAATGCAATTCCACCGCTTTTTCCCTTTTTGTCTGTGCTTCCTAAATACTACATACCCCTGATTTTCAGTTCCCATCCCTAGTCACTCCGCAGCTGTGTTGAATTGCATTAGCTTTATTGTCACCTGTACTCATGCGTGTACAGTGAAAAGTTTACAAGTCACCACTTATGGTGCCATCTTGGGTACAAAGGTACCTAGGTACAGATTCCTGAGTACAAATTTGTAGGGGGGAAAAAATCAGAAAAGTAAGGAAAAATCCAGCAATACAGACTTTCAAAAGTACAAAATCATAGTAATAAATTAGAAAAATAATGAAATAAGTTCAGAATAACAGTCCTTCCACAATAATATATCAAAGACAAAAATTTTGAAAAGAGAGAATTTAAGTCAAAGTCTTCTTAGTCCATTTCACGGCTCTAGGCTCAAGGACCTGACCCTCCTGTTGGAATCCCGGGATGACCCCACCACGATGCCAAAGAAATGCTGCATGGAGTCACAGACTGTACTGATCCTGTCTCACCCAGAACTAGTCCCAGTGCATGGTCAGGGTGAATAGAAAGCAGCTGTTCCCCTTAGACAAAGGGTCATTAACAAGGAGGCATAATTGTAAAGTGAAAGGCAAAAGGTTGAGCGGGGGGTTGAGGAAGATGTTTTTCACCCAGAGGATGGAGGAGGTCTGAAGGGTAATTGAGGCAGGAAACCTCACAATTGTTAAAAAGTACTTGGATGAGCACTTGGAATGTAATAACCTTCAAGGCTATGGGCCTAATGCAGGAAAGTGGAACTTGTGTAGGTAGAAGTATATTTTTGGTAGTACAAACTCAACAGGCTAGAGAGCCTTTTGTGTATTGTATGATTTCAAGCGTGACAAAGACACACCGAAATTGAAACCATGCTCAAAAACAAACTTCTTGTTTTGAGAATAGTCGGAGAATTTAGTGATGTCATTAATTATATTACCAATGCATCTCCACTTTAGTGAATCGACATTGTGGGTGTGTTCCAAATAGGTACTTTTTATGGTGCAGTAATCTGTTGAGGCAATTATGGTGGCATTATCAAATCAAATCAAATCAAAAAATCAGAAATTTCCATACCTCAAATGAAAATCAACATAGGGCACTGCATAAGTTAACAACTCTATTTCCAGTCAGATTCAAACTCATCTCACTCAGTTGAGGGCCTCTGTCTCACTTCTGTATTATCAGATGTTTAGAATTAAATACCATCATATCCTTAGGCTTAATACACACAGCAAAATTTTATGGAATTGCCTGTTATTAGTCTGACTGTAAAGCGAACTATATTGTTCATATCCTAAATGTGACCTTTGTATTTCTGTGTCAAATTGTGCACATAGGTATTTGTTAGTATGGAACTTGAATAATGCTGGAAAAAAGACACATTTGGCCAAAGGCTTTCGTCTTGTGCTCATCAGGATATTTTGTAAAAATACCAGTGTCAGGGGGAACAACATTTACTGTATGAGAAAAGCATGCAAATTAGTTGGTAGAGGTGTTGCCTTAGAAAAAGCCCCAATTAAATTATTACTGACAGTTAATCGCCAAGGTTTTCTTAAATTTAAATTTGCTTGGCTGTGGTCAATCCATTGTCTTGAGGAATGAATCAGAAAATGGCTGTTGCTTGTTTTGTTCAGTTGAAATAGTTGCAGTGTGTACACACATTCTGTTTGTGAATTAGATACTATTGTAGTGTTGGGAGAGGGATAAATCTTGGTCTGGAAACTTCCCTTCTTTACTTTGAATACAAACTTGAAGTTTGTATATCCATCTGAACAAGCAGATGAATTTCTCTTTAACATCTCATCTGAAAGATAAAATTAGAATGAAAAAGATGTAAAGCTTGAGTGTGCAGTTTAACAGAATTAATATTCACTATAAAAGAGGTTCTGATGTGCAGGTTTTCTTTATCATTTGAGTCACTTTTGAAACTATCTGCCAATTACAGCCATCTATGCAATCTGAGAAAGACATTTGAATGAACAGTATTTCCCACTGTATTCAGTTCGTAATTTGAAACTTACTAAGAAGAAACAGCAATGTGTTGTCATAGTAATGCCTTGTGATTCCCTCATGATCAAACAGTAAGGCATTTTGCAGAGACCCTGAAACAGGCACTTCATTTTTCTTTTTGATAGAAGAGATGAGTACATGTCGAATAAGGTTAAGTAGGCATAAATCTCCCATTTCTATGCGCTCCCCCTCTGCCAAATATTCTGCATTTTGCACAAAAGATTTCTGTGTCCGTTGGGATGCAATTTTGCCTCTTTGCAGACATCCACACAAAGCTAAGTTTCCATATAGTGCAATTAAGCAGACGACAATTTGGCATGTTATGAAAACCTGAACATATCTAAAATTGCCACACAGCACTAATTGTTGTATTACAGTTTTCTTTCTTCACTAAGGAGGATATGAATAATCTTCAGGAAATGCTAGAAGGACAGAGGGTCAAGCATGAAGGAGGAACTGAAGGAAATCCTTATCAGTCAAATGGTGTTGGGGAAATTGATGGGATTAAAACCTGTTAAGTCCTTAGGGCCTGATGCTGTGCATCCCAGAGTACTTAAAGAAGGTTCCCTATAAATAGCAGATGCATTGGTGATCATTTCCGGCAATCTATAGACTCTGGAAGAATTCCAATGGACTGGAGGATAGCTAATGTAACTCCACGCTTTAAAAAATGAGGGTGAGAAAATGGAAAATTATAGGCCAGTTAGTCTTACGGCGGTATTAGGGAAAATGCTGGAGTCAATTGTTAAGGATGTAATAACTGAGCATTTAGAAAGCGGTGACAGAATCAGTCCTTGTCAGCATGGATTCACTAAAGGGAAATAAAGCTTGACAAATCTTCTGGCATTTCTTGAGGATCTGTCCAGTAGAGTAGATAATGGTGAATCCATAGATGTTGTGTATCTGGACTTTCAAAAGGCTTTTGTCAAGGTTCCACACAAGAGATTAGAAAGGAAAATGAAAGCTCATGGTATCAAAGGTAATGTATAGACATGGATAGAAAACTGGTTGGTAGACAGGAAGCAGCGAGTTGGGTCCTTTTCATAGTGGCAGGCAGTGATGAGTGGGGTGCCGCAGGGTTCAGTACTGGGACCTCAGCTGTACACAATATACATTAACATTTTGGATTAAAGAATTGAATGCCACATCTCCAAATTTTCAGATGAGACAAAACTGGGTAGCAGTGTATGCTGTGAAGAGGATGCTAATAGGTTGCGGGGTGACTTGGACAGATTGGCTGAGTGAGCAAATACTTGGCAAATGCAATATAATGTGGTTAAATGTGAGTTTATCCACTTTGCTCACAAAAAGAGGCAGGCAGATTATTATCTAAATGGTGCAGTTTAGGAAAGGATGAGGTGCAACAATACCTGGATGTCATGGTGGAACAGTTGCTGAAGGTTGGCATGCAGGTGCAGCAGACAGTGAAGAAATCTAATGGAATGCTCTCCTTCATAGCGAGAGTATTTGAGTATCAGAGTAAGGATGTCTAGCTGCAGTTATACACGGCCTTGGTGAGGCCACACCTTGAGTGTTGTTGCAGTTTTGGTCTCCTAGTCTGAGGAAGGATATTCTTGCTACTGGGGGAGTCCAGCGAAGGTTTACCTGACTGATTCCCGGGATGACAGGACTAACCAGGAGAAAAGAGTAGATCAACTAGGCTGGTATTTGCTGGAATTTAGAATAATGAGTGGGGGGTGCTGGTGGGTGTGGATCTCATAGAAAATCCTGAGGGGACTGGACAGGCTAGATGCAGGAAGAATGTTCCCACTATTGGGGAAGTCCAGAACAAGGGGTCAAAGTCTAAGAATAAGGGGTGAACCATTCACGACTGAGGTGAGGATGCATTTCTTCACTCAGAGTTGTGAACCTGTGGAACTCTCTCCCACAGGAAGCTGTTGGGGCCAATTCATTAGATAGAGGGGGCTGGATGAGGTCCTTACTGCTAAGGGGATCAAGGGGTATGGAGAGAGGACAGGAATGGGATACTGAGATTGCATGATCAGCCATGATCGTATTGAATGGTGGTGCAGGCTCAAAGGGCTGAATGGCCTACTCATGCACCTATTTTCTATGTTTCTGTAAATTGTACAACTGGTAGTGAACATGGACAATGATGCATCTCTTACTACAAATTGTGACTTTTCCTATTATATTGTTATACTTTTGTAACTCATTTCTTCATGGTACGCATGTGAAACTGATTGATTTGACTGCTTGTTCCAGTGGAGAATGCCCTGTATGCAACACATTACTGGAATCAATTCAGTTGAGTACAGAAGAATATCACGTATTAAGAGAGTGTGTGATGAACGACATTATTCAAGGGACAGATACATTTAAAAAGACAACTCCTCAGGTAAGCAGTGTAATTTGTTCAAAGTGGTGTTTTTAAGTTATTAACATTTGTAGCAGCTGTCTATTCAATAGTTTTTAATTGAAATTATTACAAAAATTATGACCATGAATCAGTAAAGTTATAGAATTATTTGGCTGTGCTTAAATTCTAATTATTGTAAGATTGATTTTGTGCTTTGGCAGAGCTGCAAATATTTACAGGTATCTGCTTAGCTCTCAATCATCAAAAGATGTACAGGGAGTTTTGACATGTACATTTCTGGGTGCTTTGTCACTGCTCCCTAAAAATTTGGTTGGAGGGACTAGCATGTTCAGCAGAGTTTTCACGATCTCAAACCTTGCATCGCAAATATTAGAGTTTGCACTAATTTAGCCTGCTTTAAATAAAAGCAGTATAGTTTGAATGAAATTACTATTTAAGTAACAATTTAGAAAAGCCAACTGACTTCATAGTGTCATAGAAGTAGGCTACAGTGATACCTTCAAGGAAGGGTCATAGAGGCTTAGGAAAATAACTCCACAGCTTACGGCTAAGGTGGCTGAAGGTACCAATAGCACTAAAATTGTAGATGCACAAGAGGCCAGAATAGGAAGTGTGCAGATAGTTTGGAGGGCTGGAAGAGGTTACAGAAATAGGGAGAGATAGGACAATGGATGGAATTGAAAACAAAGGTGTCAATTATAAAATCAGTGTTGGTAATCTAGTAAATCAGCATGCGTGGGTGATGGGATGGATAAGACTTGGTCCAAGTTAGGATATGGGTAGTTGATTTAGGGATGGCACAATGGGAAGCTGGCCAGAAAGAATCACTGAAGTCATCAAATCTCGAGGTAGCAGAGATATGACAGAGAGTTTCAGCAGAATCTGGACTAGGATATAGTTGGAAACAGATGATGAAAATAGGCAGTCTTCAGTTGTAACAAGTCATTCCCACCTCTGACCGAATATTAACAAAGTTTGCCTACAAGTGACATGATCACTTGACGACATACTCTATACAGCTGCATCTTATGCATCAGCACCACCAGTTTGTAAAATTAGAACTTCTTAAATTGATGGGCAAACCTGTTAATTAAGACTATTAACGTGTCCTCAATTTTAGAAGCTGCCAAACCAGTTCCTAATGAAATCTGTTTGCCTCTGCTAAAACCCATCATTGGGCAAATGCTATCATTTCCTGTTTTATACCTACAATAAATTATTAGCAAAAAACTTTCAGACTACTTTTTTTTATATGGCTGCGGAACTGAATACATACTTTGATTCTGTCTTCACAGAAGAGGACTCAAATCAGATACCAGAATTGTTGGAGGATGCAAGATTTAGTAAGAGGGAAGAACTGAGAGAGATCAATATTTGTAGAGAAATGGTGCTGGGAAAATTGTTGGGATTGAAGGCCGATAAATCCCCAGGGTTTGATAATCTACATCCCAGAGTACTTAAGGAAGTAGCTCTAGAAGTAGTGGATGCATTGGTGGTCATCTTCCAGGATTCTACAGACTCTGGAACAGTCCCTGCAGATTGGAGGGTGGCTAATGTCACTCCAATATTCAAAAAGGGAGCTAGAGAGAAAACAGGGAATTATAGACTGATGAGCCTCACATCGGTATGAGGGAAAATTCTCGAATCCATTGTCAAGGATTTTATGGCAGAGCATTTAGAAAGCAGTGGCAGGATCAGACGGAGTCAGCATGGATTTATGAAGGCGAAATCATGCTTGTCAATTCTGTTGGAATTCCATGAAGAGTTGTAGAGTTGACAAGGGGGAACCACTCGATGTAGTATATCTGGACTTTCAGAAAGCATTTGACAAAGTCCCTCATAAGACATTAATGTGCAAGATTAGAACATAGAAGAGTACAGCACAGTACAGGCCCTTTGGCCCACAATGTTGTGCCGAACTTTTACCCTAAACCTAGGGTCTATCTAACCTCCTCCTCTACCTTACACTATCATCCATATGCCTATCTAATAGCCGCTTAAATGCCCCTAATGAGGCCAACTCCACTACCCTCTCCGGCAATGCATTCCATGCCCCTACCACTCTCTGACTAAAGAACCTACCTCTGACGTCTCCCTGATATCTACCTCCTTTCACTTTAAAACTATGTCCCCTTATAAAAGCTACCTCCACTCTAGGAAAAAGTCTCTGGCTGTCCACTCTATCTATACCTCTGATCATTTTGTACACCTCTATCAAGTCACCTCTCATCCTTCGTCGTTCTAAAGAGAAAAGCCCTAGCTCTCTCAACCTTTTCTCGTAAGACCTTCCCTCCATTCCAGGAAATCTCCTGGTAAATCTCGTCTGCACCTTTTCTAACGCTTCCACATCTTTCCTGTAATGAGGTGACCAGAACTGGACACAGTACTCCAGATGTGGCCGAACCAGGGTTTTGCATAGCTGGAGCATAACTTCACAGCTCTTGAACTCAATCCCTCTATTAATGAAAGCTAACACACCATACGCCTTCTTAGCAACTCTATCCACCTGGGTGGCAGCACTCAGGGAACTGTGGACATGAACCCCAAGATCCCTCTGCTCCTCCACACTGCCAAGAATCTTTCCGTTAACCCTGTATTCTGCTTTCAAATTTGTCCTTCCAAAATGAATCACCTCACACTTTTCAGGGTTAAACTCCATCTGCCACTTCCCAGTCCAGCTCTGCATTTTATCAATGTCCCTTTGTCACCTAGAACAGCCCTCCGCACTATCCACAATATGACCCACCTTCATATCATCTGCGAACTTGCTGATCCACCCTTCCACTCCTTCATCCAAATTATTTACAAAAATCACAAATAGAAGAGGACCCAGAACAGATCCTCGTGGTACACCACTCATAACTGAACACCATGTTGAATATTTTCCGTCCAGTACCACCCTTTGTCTTCTAAGAGTCAGCTAATTCTGAATTGAATCTGCCACATTTCCCCCTATCCCATGCCTCCTTACCTTCTGCATGAGCCTACCATGGGGAACCTTATCAAACATGTTTGGTCACCTCTTCAAAGAATTCAATAAGGTTTGTGAGGCATGATCTACCCCTCACAAATCCATGCTGACTATCACGAATCAAACTGTGCCTTTCCAAGTGATCATAAATCCTGTCTCTCAGAGCCCTTAATGCGCATTGGATTGGAGGAAGTGTGTTGAGATGGATGGGAAAATGGTTGGCAGAGAAGAAACAAAGAGTAGGAATTAATGGGTCATTTTCAAATCGACAGGCAGTAACTAGTAGGGTGCCACGGCGATCGGTGCTGGGACCCCAGCTATTCACAATATATATTAATGATTTGGATGAGGGAACAAAATGTAACTTCTCCAGGTTTGCAGATGATACCAAGTTGGGTGGGAGGTTGAATTATGACAAGGATGCACAGATCCTTCAGCATGATCTCGACAGGTTGGGTGACTGGGCAAATCAAAGGCAGATGCAATATAATTTGGATAAATGAGTTCATTCACTTTGGAAGCAAAAACAAGAAGGCAAATTACTACCTCAATGGCTATAAATTGGGAGAGGGAAGTGTGCAGTGGGACCTGGACGAAAGGTAAGCTGAAGGTAAGCATGCAGGTACAGTAGGCGATAAAGAAGGCAAATGCTTTGTTGGCCTTCATTGCGAGAGGTTTTGAGTTATTGCAGTTGTACAGGGCCTTATTGAGACTACACCTGGAATACTGTGTGCAATTTTGGTATCTTTTTCTGAGGAAGGATACTCTTGTTCTTGAGGGAGTGCAGTGAAGATGTACCAGGCTGATTCCGGGGATGGTGGATCTGATGTATGAGGAGAGATTTCTCTTTTTCTATTCATTTGTGGGATGTGGGTGTCGTTGGCTGGCCAGAATTTCTTGCCCATTCCTAGTTGCCCTTGAGAAGGTGGTGGTGAGCTGCCTTCTTGAACCACTGCAGTTCTCCTGCTGTGGGTTGACCCACAGTGGTAAGTGGTGATAGTCATAGCCTGGCATTTGTGTGGCGCAAATGTCACTTACCACTTGTCAGCTATTAGGGAGGGAATTCCAGGATTTTGACCCAGCGACAATGAAAGAACGGTGATATATTTCCGAGTCAGGATGGTGAGTGACTTGGAGGTGATGGTGTCCCCATATGTCTGATGCCTTGTCCTTCTAGATGGAAATGGTCGTGGGTTTGGAAGGTGCTGTCCGAGGATCTTTGGTGAATTTCTGCAGTGCATCTTGTAAATAGTACACACTGCTGCTACTGAGTGTTGGTGGTAGAGGGAGTGGATACTTCTGGATGTAGTGCCTATCAAGCAGGCTGCTTTGTCTTGGAAGGTGTCAAGCTTCACGAGTGTTGTTGGGGCTGCAGTCATCCAGGCAAGTGAGAAATATTCCATCACGCTCCTAACTTGTGCCTTGTAGATGGCGGACAGGCTTTGAGGAGTCAGGAGGTGAGTTACTCGCCGCAGTATTCCTAGCTTCTGGCCTGCTTTTGTAGCTACTGTGTTAATGTGGTGAGTCTAGCTGAGTTTCTCGTCAATGGTAACCCCCAGGATGTTGATAGTGGGCGATTCAGTGAGGGTAACACCCTTGAATGTCAAGGGGTGGTGGTTAGATTGTCTCTCATTGGTGATGGTCATAGCCTGGCATTTGTGTGGCGCGACCTTGAGAGCCCAAGGCTGGATATTGTCCAGATCTTGTTGCATGTGAACATGGACTGCTTCAGTATCTGAGGAGTCATGAATGGTGCTGAACATTGTGCAGTCATCGGCAAACATCCCTTCCTCTGACCTTATGATGGAGGGAAGGTCATTGGTGAAGCAGCTGAAGATAGTTGGGCCTAAGACATGACCCTCAGGAGCTCCTGCAGAGATATCTGGGAGCTGAGATGATTGACCACCAACAACCACAGCCATCTTCCTATGTGTCAGGTATGACTCCAACCAGCGGAGTGTTTGCCCCCGATACCCATTGATTTCCAGTTTTGATGCTACAGTCTGTCAAATGCAGTCTTGGTATCAAGGTCTGTCACTCTCACCTCACCTCTGGAATTCAGCTTTTTTGTCCATGTTTGAATCAAGACTGTAATGAGACCAGGAGCTGAGTGGCCCTGGCAGAACCCAAACTGGGCATCACTGAGCAGGTTATTTCCAAGCAGGTGCTGCTTAATAGCACTTTTGATGACACCTTCCATCACTTTGCTGATGATTGAGAGTAGACTGATGGGGCGGTAATCGGCTGGGTTGGATTTTTCCTGCTTTTTGTGTAAAGGACACACTTGGGCAATTTTCCACATTGTTGGGTAGATACCAGCGTTGTAACTGTATTGGAACAGCTTGGCTAGGCGAGCGGCAAATTCTGGAGCACAAGTCTTCAGTACTATTGCCAGAATGTTGTCAAGGCTCGTAGCCTTTGCAGGATCCAGTGTTTCCAACCGTTTCTTGATATCACATGGTATGAATTGAATTGGCTGAAGACTGGTACGTGTAATGCTGGGGACCGCTGGAGGAGGCAGAGATGGATCATCCACTCTGCATTTCTGGCTCAAGATTGCTGCGAACGCTTCAGCCTTATCTTTTGCACTGATGTGCTGGGTTCCTCCATCATTGACGATGGGGATATTTGTGGAGCCTCCTCCTCCGTGAGTTGTTTAATTGTCCACCACCATTCATGACTGGATGTGGCAGGACTGCAGAGCTTAGATCTGATCCGTTGGTTGTGGGATCACTTAGGTCTGTCTGTCACTTGCTGCTTTGGCGTGCACGTAGTTCTATTTGGTGGCTTCACCAGGTTGACACCTTATCTTCAGGTATGCCTGGTGCTGCTTTTGGCATGTCCTCCTGCATTCTCCATTGAACTAGGGTTGATCCCCTGGCTTGATGGTAATAGTTGAGTGGGGGATATGCCAGGCTATGAGGTTACAGATTGTGCCGAAGTACAATTCTGCTGCTGTTGATAGCCCACAGCACCTCATGGATGCCCAATCTTGAGTTGCTAGATTTGTGCGAAGTCTGTCCTATTTAGCACAGTGATAGTGCCACACAACATGATGGAGGTTGTCCTCAATGTGAAGGCTGGACTTCGTCTCCACAAGGACTGTGCGATGGTCACTCTTACCGATACTGTCATGGACAGATACAACTGCAGCTGGCAAATTAGTAAGGATGAGGTCAAGTATGTTTTTCCCTCTTGTTGGTTCCCTCACTACCTTTAGGACCCGACCAGCTCGATCAGTAGTACTGCTCCCAAGCCACTCTTGGTGTGCACATTGAAATCCCCGACCCAGAGTATATTTTGTGCCCTTGCCATCCTCAGTGCTTCCCCAAGTGTTGTTCAACATTGAGGAGTACTGATTCGTCAGCTGAGGGAGGACGGTCTGTGGTAGTCAGCAGGAGGTTTCCTTTCCCATGTTTAACCTGAGGCCATGAGACCTCATGGGGTTCGGAGTCAATGTTGAGGACTCCTCGAGCAACACCCTCCCAACTGCATACCACTGTGCTGCGACCTCTGCTGGGTCTGTCCTGCTGATGGGACAGGACATATCCAGGGATGGTGATGGTGGTGGTGCCTGGGACATAGTCAAACTCACAGAAGCATACCTTACAGACAATGTCAGGCTGTTGCTTAGCTAGTCTGTGAGACAGCTCTCCCAATTTTGGCACTAACCCCCAGATGTTAGTGAGGAGGACTTTGCATGGTCAACAGAATTGTTTCTGCCATTGTCTTTTCCGGTGCCTAGGTCGATGCCAGGTGATCTGTCCAGTTTCATTTCTTTGAGACTTTGTAGTGATTTGTACAACTGAGTGGCTTGCTAGGCCATTTCATAGGGCAGTTGAGAGTCAACCACATTGCTTGGGTCTGGAGTCACATGTAGGCCAGACCAGGTGAGGGTGGTAGATTTCCTCCCCTGAAGGACATTAGTGAGCCAGATGGGTTTTTCCGACAATCGACAATGGATTCGAGGTGATCAGTAGGTTCTTAATTCTGGACATTTTTTAAAAATCAAATTCCACGCTCTGCCATGATGGGATTCGAACCTGGGTCCCCAGAACATCAGCTGGGTTTCTGGATTAATAGTCTAGCAACAATACCACTAGGCCATCGCCTACCCTATTGACTAGGTTGAGATTGTTTTTGCTAGAGTTCGGACAAATGAGGAGGGATCTCATAGAGACCTATAAAATTCTAACAAGACTGGACAGGTTAGACTCAGTGAAGATGTTCCCGATGGTGGGTGTATCCAGAACCAGGGGCCACAGTATGAGGATATGGGGCAGGCGAGTTAGGACAGAGCTGAGACATTTCTTCGCCCAAAGAGTGGAATTCTTTACCACAGGAAGTAGTTGATGCCAAAACATTGAATGTATTCAAGACGCGACTAGATATAGCATTTGGGGCGAATGGAATCAAAGGTTATGGGGAGAAAGCAAGATAGGGCTTTTGAGTTGGACAATCAGCCACGATGGTAAAGAATGGCAGTGCAGGCTCAAAGGGCCCAGTGTACTCCTCCTGATCCTATCTTCTGTGTTTCTACCAGAAGCTTAATTAACAAACCCAAGGTAGTATTTGATATTACAGTATTAAAAAAAATTTCTCTTACGGTGATACCAGTATTAACTATTTGGGAAAATGGTTTCACCCAACACTAAAGACTTTAGCAAAGACTTACAGTTCCCTGTTGACAGATCACCACGATATGAAACATCAACTTTATTTCTGGATGGCTGCTGAGTGTTTTCAGCACTTTGTGTTTCAGTTTCCTTGACTACCAACTTAAGCCTGCAGATGGCGCTTTTGTTACAGGCTTCCCATGTATTTTCTGAGGTAAAAGGTACTGCAGATGCTGGAGAATCCGAGATAACAAGGTGTGGAGCTGGATGAACGCAGCAGGCCAAGCAGCATCATAGGAGCAGGAAAGCTTGACGTTTTGGGCCGAGACCCTTCATCAGAAATGGGGGAGGGGAAGAGGGTTCTGAAATAAATAGGGAGAGAGGGGGAGGCGGATAGAGGATGGATAGATGTCGGCTCCACACTCCCCTCCAGCCCCACCACACCCGGCACTTTTCCCTGCAACCGCAGGAAGTGCTACACCTGCCCCCACACCTCCTCCCTCACCCCAATCCCAGGTCCCAAGAAGACTTTCCACATCAGGCAGATGTTCACCTGCACATCTGCCAATGTGGTATACTGCATCCGCTGTACCCGTTGTGGCTTCCGCTACATCGGGGAAACCAAGCGGAGGCTTGGGGACCGCTTTGCAGAACACCTGCGCTCAGTTCGCAACAAACAACTGCACTTCCCAGTCGCGAACCATTTCAACTCCCCCTCCCATTCCTCAGACGGCATGTCCATCCTGGGCCTCCTGCCACAGTGATGCGACCCGAAGGCTGAAGGAACAGCAAATCATATTCAGCCTGGGAACCCTGCAGCCCAATGGTATCAATGTGGATTTCACAAGCTTCAAAATCTCCCCTCCCCCAACCGCATCCCAAAACCAGCCCAGCTCATCTCCACCTCCCTAATCTGTTTTTCCTCTCACCTATCCCCTCCTCCCACCTCAAGCCCCACCCCCATCTCCTATCTACTAACATCATCCCGCCCCCTTGACCTATCCGTCCTCCCTGGACTGACCTATCTCCTCCCTACACCCCCACCTACACTCACCTTTACTGGCTCCATCCCTGCCTCTTCGACTTGTCTGCCTCCTCTCCACCTATCCTTTCCTCTATCCATCCTCTATCCACCTCCCCCCCTCTCCCTATTTATTTCAGAACCCTCTTCCCGTCCCCCATTTCTGATGAAGGGTCTAGGCCCGAAACGTCAAGCTTTCCTGCTCCTATGATGCTGCTTGGCCTGCTTTGTTCATCCAGCCCCACACCTTGTTACTATGTATTTTCTGATTTGTTTATCAGTCTTGAAGCCAATACAGGCAAACTGATTTTTAAAAAAAATTAGCATTTTATTCTTGAACTTTCTGTATAAGATTTATGTTTTGATTTTAAACTCACTGCCATATGCAGAGCGTTATGGGATAATATAAAATTCATGGCCTGAAAGGATAGGTTGAAGCAGATTCAATCACTCCTTCGAAAAGACAAGTCGTATAAACACTTTAAAAGGAAACAAATCTGCAGAGCTGTAGGGAAAGAGCATGGGAGTGGCTTTAATTGGACAAATTTTGCAAAGCATGGCACAGACACAATGGATACAGTGGGCTCCAGTGCTATATGATTATATAACTAGGTGTTCCCAAAGTTTCTATTAATAGCATTCTGGATGCAGCTGCAATAATACGTGCAAAAGCAAAGTAGGTTGCTGTATTTGTGATTACCTTTTCACCTCTGCCTTTCCCCTCGCTCTCTGCCAAAATATGTACAGCGCAAGTGAATTTGGATTATATCTAGAATGTCAACTTCTTTGGATTTGCACAGGTCATATTTTAATTTTCTCTACTTGCACAATTTCAGATCAAAATGTGTCATTTATATTCCTTGGAATAAACAAAAGAAAAGCCTATTTCAATGTCACATTTCTGATATGCAGAAACTGATCCTTTTCAGGAGTGAAAATTGGTTGCTTCATTTTAAAAAAAACTTTAGTACTGAAGGAGAAAGTTAAGAGACATTAAAATAAATGTTAACCTGAACTAAGTTTGTCTAAAGTTGGAGAGATAAAAGGTACTGCAGATGCTGGAGAATCCGAGATAACAAGCATGGGGCTGGATGAACGCAGCAGGTCAAGCAGCATCATAGGAGCAGGAAAACCTGACGTTTCGGGCCTAAACCCTTCATCAGAAATGGGGGAGGGGAAGAGGGTTCTGAAATAAATAGGGAGAGAGGGGGAGGCGGATAGAGGATGGATAGAGGAGAGGATAGGTGGAGAGGAGGCAGACAAGTCGAAGAGGCGGGGATGGAGCCAGTAAAGGTGAGTGTAGGTAGGGGGGTAGGGAGAGGG
>JAHRHZ010000133.1:29482869-29612500 GCA_024137785.1 Ginglymostoma cirratum | reverse complement strand
TGTGTGTGTGTGTCAGAGAGAGTGTGTGCCTCACACTGCCTCTCAAACACACACACACACACACACACACACACTCTCTCACAGATTCGACACACACACACTCTCTCTCTCTATCTATGTCTTCCCCCCGCCAGTCCCCCGAACCACACAGACATGTAAATCTGGGAGTGAATTTGTCCTTGCAGATCCATTCTATGTTGTTCAAAAAGCACACAATTTATAGACAGTCAGTCAACGTGGCGTTTTATAAATTCCTACTTTAGAAATAACACCTGTCTGACTCCAAACCAAAACACAAACAGATTCTAAACAAGGCCTCACACCTAACATGCATTGTCTGATCTAAAATGTCACCTTTTTTACACTGATAAAACCTTTAATTTTCTCAGTGCAGTGACTTGAATCAAATTCGGGGATTTACATATACATATTAATCAATTAAAACCTTCCAACTGATTAATGACTTAACAGCATCTTAGGTTTATTTTATATACCCTCAACAGTGGTGTGACCCTTTGACCTGTTACTTACAAATTCTGTCTGATTCTACCTCTCTCACTAACATCTGAAGAAAGACTGAAGCTCTGAAAGCTTGTGTTTTCAAATAAACCTGTTGGACTATAACCTAGTGTCATGTGATTTCTGACCATAGAAATACAAGCTGTGGTTTACAGAGCTCTGGTGGTTCCTGCCCTCCAATATAGTTCTGAGACGTGGACCGTCTGAAGGTGCTGGAGTAGAGCCACTGACCCTGCCTGCACAAAATCCTGTGAATCCACCAGGAAGGAAGATGCACCAACACCAGCATCCTTGACCAGGCTAATATCCCCAGCATCTAGGCACTGACCAACCTTAATCGGCTGAAATGGACTGGGCATGTTGTCCACATCACTGACACGAGACCCCCCAAGCATGTGCTCTACTACCAGCTCCAAAGTGGCAGGCAAGCTCCAGGTGGACAGAGGAAGTGCTTCAGTGATACCCTCAAGGCCTCACTGGTCATGGGAGGCACCTTGGAATCACTGACCCAAGACCATCCAAAGTGGAGAAGGAGCATCCAGGAAAGCATTGAGCTCCTCCAGACTTACTATCAGGAAAAGCAGAAGCGAGGCAAAAATAGGGTGAGGAGCATGCTGCCACACCAATGCCCCATCCCCCCGCTTCTTGTGACCACATTCTGCCCCAAATGTATCAGAGCCTGCAGAAGTCACATTGGTCTGTACAACCACCCACGGACTCACCCTGAGAGTGGAAGAGAGTCATCCTCATCTGCAAGAGATCGCCAGCGATGATGATGATGATGACATGGTTGTAGATTCATCTAATGAAGATATTTGAAATGATACAGGGATTTATTGGCGTCAATACCAAATATCTGTTGCTTCTATTTAAAGGATCCAGAACAGGAGGACACTTTTTTTAGTTAGAAGTATAAAATTAGAGTGCATTTGGAGGTGAAATGAGGAAGCACTTTTTTCACATGGGGTTTGGATATTTGGAACTCCTCCACAAGCAAAAAATTTAAAGTTAGTTATAGTTGTAAAGCAGGGCTATCAAAGTACTTGAACCAGAGGCAGAAAAAGGGTATTAAAAATGTCAAACAACAACACTCTAATTAAATGATGGAACTGACTTAAAGATCTGAACGGTTTACTCATGTTTCTAAATTACTGTTGTCCCCCTATCTGCTATCACCCTGCATAACCTCCACTTTGAACTGGCTCTTCCTTTCATTTCTGACTCATCTGACAACTTCTATGATCAGGTTCAAGTGCAGAAATGAATTTTGCAACTTGTTATAGCATGATATGAATTTGCACACTCCAGGATTGCTTGATTAGTTCCAAAACTACTTGGTGTAATATCTATTAATTACATTGTAGTTTGAGATGAATGGAAGTTTATTAGAGTTCTCCATAAACACAGTGGAACAAGCATTTATTGATTGATACACCCAAAAAAAGTGTTTTCCTGGCAAGCCCATCTAAATTAATGGATAACTTAGCTGGAGAGATAACAATTCAGGGCAATTTTCCATCTTAAAGAACAAGGGTAGCAACTGTATAGGAACACCACCACCTCCAAGTTTCCTTCTAAGTCAGACAGCAGCCTGACTTGAAGGTGACAAAGGAGCGTCATATTGGACTCAAAATGTTAATTCTGTTTCTCTTTCCACAGACACTGCCAGATCTGCTAGGGTTTTCCAGCATTTTTCTTTGTACTTGAAACCATATCACATTTCCTTTACTGTTTCCACATCAAAATTCCAGAGTACCATCCTGGGCTGTACTGTTTGTGTACATACACCACATAGATTTCACAGTTCAAGGAGGTTGCTTGCCACCACCTTCATATCCCCTTACTATGTCAATCGTATAACCAGATAATTTTGTTCCTTCTTCCCTTCCTTCTGACTCGTTTGCTGTATCAGCCCTTGTCAAGCAAAAATAAGGTCTCAAAAGCATTTTCTCAATATACATTTGAGAAAGTTCTAATGTTCCTGTTCAAGCTTGCTTTGGAATTGTTTTGGATAAATATAATAACTCATGATTGCTGTCATTGTCTCAAAAGAGACAATCATAGAGATGCATGCTTCAAGATTCACCACAAAAATGTGTTCCAAATGAAGTTTCTGTTAGAGGTAGATTAATAGGTTGGTAGCTCTGGAGGATTCTGCCTCCACGTAAGAACAATAGGAAGGTACTCATAGAAAATAAGATGTTTTCCTAAGTTGAGTAAAAATGTTATCATGAAATATTTAACTTCTTTTTATTAAATTAGAATTCTTATTTAAAACCTCTGTAAAAGAAAACTGATAGGGCAAAATGTTTATCTAAAACTGTAGTTAGCAATTTGATTTATTGTCTGTTCATAACATTGTGTGACAGTCAAAAATGCATGTAGGATAAGTTGTTTTAGTGTATCTAAAGGTATAATGTTGATGGATTTGATTTGAACCTTATACAGTATCTATACTAACGTTCAGTGTTATTTCTACTCTACTGCTCCTAAATGACGAACAGCTCACGGAGTGTGTGCAAATTTTTGGACAAGCCTGCTGGACACTTGTTTATAATTCACAGGTCATTTGTTATATTACAGCCACATGAGTGACTCTGTTCAGGTTTTGGGCAGTTTCTCATATTGTACAGAGGCAGCATATGCCAAATGAATTAACAGTGACTGTTGTATTTCTAGCCAGATGACCATGTATATCAGTTCTGCCTTTTAAACACAGTGGGTGAAAGTTTCCCAACCTTGAACGGTGTAGGCGTTGGTGAGTCAGTTGGGAAAATAAGGTGACACCAGCAGAAAAAAGATTCTCGATGTCATGAAGAATATTTCATTCCTCATTGTTGAACGGCAAGAAGAGAATTTACTAATAAACAGAGGGAGGTCTATTTGCAGTCATTTGAATTTGCTGACATGTCGTTATTACCTAATCTCACCTCATTGATGTGCTATTTCCCATTCTCCCACCAGAGACAGAAAGTCAGAATGGTTACTTGACAGCTCCAGCTCGCTGTTTACTCCTCCAGGCCTCCCTTTTGGACAACAAATACCAACATCTCAGGGTCGCCCTATAGGCAGCAACTGCCTGCATCCCCATCTGTAGATATTGGCAATGAGCACAAACCAACCTCACTGCATCTTCATGGCAAAGTAAAATATTACTTTTATTATAAAAGTAATAAACCCACTTTTATTACACATGATTCTGCAGTTTGTTGCTGAACTTGACAGCATACTGACAGCTTTGCGGCCGGCCGTTTTGCACCAGAAACAGGCACCCAATTCTCAGATTGGACCAGAATATATCTCAGGGCTCTTCACCTGCTCTGTTAGAGCTCAATAATTTTGAGTTTGCTTAGACTCTCACAGAATCCCTGTCTTGTTTTAAGTTGCTTGTTTACACTTTCCTGCTTCAACCATAGCTTGAAGGCTGTTAGTACTTATGACTTACTTTTAAATTTACTGCAGACGCAAAACCAGGCAGCTTGTCTTGGTTGTCAACAGTCATCAGTCAGGTTAGGGGACATATTGTGTGGAAATGTATTTCATCAATTTCACACCTGCACCATGTGCCAGCATCAGAAATTGTAAACACAGTGCCTGTACTTCAAGCGAATGATCATGTCTCAAAGTTGAAGGAAAGCAGCCTTCAGTCATGGGGCCCTGGCACAGTAGTCAAGGGCAGCTTCCACTATCAGGCTTCAGGCAGTCATGACAAGGGGGTTTGTATCATTACAATCCAGGTTGTAGGCCCCAGGTCCAATGCAATGAGTCAGGGGATTTGTGATAAGTCAGTCAGGGATCTACGGAAAATATCCATTAGCAGTCTGGTCAGGGCTATGTACCTAAGTCATGAAGTCGGTGGACAGGGGCAGTCATTTGTTCATTGAAGGTCAAGGGGGTTATCACAGGTCACTGCTGTGATAAACTGGGAAACTCGTGGAGGCAATATTGTCACTAGAAAAGTAACTCAAGTGCTCAGGTAATGTTCTAGGAACCAGGGTTCGAATCACACGATGACAGATGGTGGAATGTGAATTCTGTAAAATATCTGAAATGAAAAATCCAGCGATGAGCATAAAACCATTGTTGGTTGTTGTAAAAACCCATCTGATTCCCTAATGTCTTTTAAGAAAGAAAAACTGTCATCTTACTTGGTGTTGAGTTACCTTTTTAATTATTGTTATCCCCTCTGTATCTCAGCATGCTTCTCCCATTCCCCACATTTTATTTTTTATTCACTCGTGGGATGTGGGTGTCAGTGATTGGGCCAGTATTTAGTGCCCATCACTTTTAACTCTTGAGAAGGTAATAATGAGGTCCCTTCTTGACGTGCTGCAATCTGTTTGTTGTAGGTACACTCACAATACCATTTGGGAGGGAGTTCCAGGAATTTGACACAACAGCATTGATATAATTCCGAGTCATGGGCATGAGTAGTTATATTGTCCTTTTTCTACTAGATGATAGTGGTTGTGTGTTTGGAAGGTACCCTAACGGATTTCTGCAGTGCATTTCATAGATGATAAACACTACTGCTATTGAACGACGATGGTAGAGGATATGAAATTTTGTGGATGTACCAGTCAAGGTGGCTGCTTTATCCCCTTTGGTGTCAAGCTTCTTGAATTTTGTTGGAACTGCACTCATCCAGGCAAGAGGGGAGTATTCCAAGACATTCCTGACCTATACTGTGTAGATACCTGACAGTCTTTGGGAGTCAAGAGGTGAGTTACTCACGACGGGACTTGTAGATTCTGACCTACTGTTGTAACCACAGTATTTATGTGGTTAGTCCAGTTCAGTTTCTGGTTAAGGGTAACAACAAAAGCATTGATAGTGTGGAGTCCGCAATAGTAATGCCATTTGTTGATTTTCGAGGGTGCGTGATCACAGTCAGGCAGTCAATGATTTGAAGGCATTTTCTCATAGTTTATTGAGTTTGTTAAGAAGCAGTGGTTTAGATATGATACACTAATTGATTATTCAAAGAAAAATAAAAAAAATGCCCTGTATTGGAGAGCAAACAGGAAGTTGGTGCAGAATGTGTTCAACCCATTACAGTTTTAAAAGTAGCATTCTGCTCTCTAGCTGAGGAGTTATGGAACTCTTTGCTGTCTCTTCCTTCTCCTCTGCTGATCCGTCATCCTGCTGCCTGAGGAGTGCTTGATGAGGACTACTTTCTACAACGGCTGCACGATGAGAACTGCCCTCTCCCTCTGAGCACCTGTTGATTCTACCTGCCCCTACAATTAGGGTATGTCGTGCTGTGTCAGTCAATTATCTGAAATCTTTTGGCCAATGACTATAGAAGAACTGCTCATAATGTTAGATGACCTCCATTGGAGGCTAGTTTTCATTTCTTCTAAGAACCAAACCTTCATATTTTAGAAAACATTGCATTCATAATCAAATTATGTGGCACCCAATAAGTCTTTTGTTTATGCTGGTAGAAGGCTTGTTGCTACTGTAACACAGTTAAATGAGGTCTCATGCTATAAAAGAAATACCAAGTATTGAATAGTAAAAAAACACAAGTTTTAAGGGGGCCTGTGAATGATATTTCCAACAACATTATATGTGAGGTATGATTTAATGAATATGACTGTCAGTCTGTTGCTAGACAGATTTGTGAGACAGCTCTCCTAATTTTAGCGCTATCCCCAGACAAACGCTTTTCAGGGTTGACAGGGCTGAGTGTGCCATTGGTTATTTCTGATCGATGCCAGGTGATCCATGTAATTGTATTTCTGTTCTTGAAACTTTCTAGCAACTGATACCACTCCTTGCTATTTCAGAAAAAGTTAAGATTCTGGAATGTCACGTAGACCAAACCAGGCAAGGATAGCAGTTTTCATTCCCTAAACTAGTGAACCAAATGAGTTTTTACAACAATCACAATTGTTTCATGGGTATTGTTGACTTTGCAATTTCTGGATTACTACTTCAGCAATAAAACACCACATCGACATCTACCTTCATGACTGATAGGGACAATATTGCAATCTTCACTAGTTCTCTGGACCAGCATGAGCTTGAATATTTTGTTTTTAAATTTACTCATGGGGACTTGGGTGTCACCTGGTTCAGCCAACCTTTTGTGCCCGTCCGTAAATGTACCAGAGAAGATGATGGTGAGGTGCCTTCTTGAATTGTTGCAGTTCGCCTGCTGAATGTAGATCCACAATCCCATTAGGGAGGGAATTCCAGGATTTTGACCAATGACACTCAAGGTGTGCCAATATGTTTCCAAGTCTGGATGGTGATTGGTTTGCAACTTGCAAGTGGTGGTTTCCCCATGTATCTGCTGCCTTGTCCTTCTAAACTGAAGTGGTCATGGTTTGGTAGGTGCTGTGTATGGATCTTTGCTTAATTGCTGCAATGCATCTTATAGATGGGGTACACACCTCTGATCTGAGTGTCGATAATAGAGGGAGTGGATGTGGTGCCAATTAAGCTATGGCTTGAATGGTGTCAAGCTTTTTGAGTATATTGGAGCTTCACCCATCCAGGCCAGTGGTGAGTATTCTATCATGGCCCTGACTTGTACCTTGTGAATGGTGGGCAGGCTTTCGAGTGTCAGGATGTGAGTTACTTCCAAGCTTCTGATCTGATCTTGTACCCACTGTATTTGTATGGCAGATCCAGTTGAGTTTCTGATCAATGGTAAACCCCAGGGTCTTGGCAGTAGAGGTTTCGATGATGGTAATGCCAGTGAATGACAAGGGACAATGGTTAAATTGTCTCCTAATGAAGATGATCATAAATCAGCATTTGTGTGGCACAAATGCTACTTGCCACTTTTAACCAAAGCCTGGATATTGTTTAGGTCATGTTGCATTTTAACATGGACCTGCTTAAACATTTGAGGAGTCAAGAATGACCTCTGACAGCTACAACCATCATCCTTTGTGCCAGGCATGACACCAAACAGCAGAGAATTCTCCTCCAGTTCCCATTTACTCCAGTTTTGCTAGGATGCCACATATAGCCTTCACGTCAAGGCACTCTGGACTTACTTCTGAAATTTATCTGTTTGGTGCACGTTTGAACCAAGGCTGTATTGAGGTCAGGAACTGTGTTCTCCTGGCTCTGGGCCTCATCTGAGTGTTGTTTATTAAGCTGGAGATTTGGGAAGGAGGGTGAAGAAAAAGAAATGTGTGTGATAGCAAGGTACGTCAGTCAAAGGAGAATGCTAGAGAGTGATGACTACTAGGTGAGAGTTAGTAGACTTCATAATGTAATTAAACCCTGTATGGCACTGGATCCAACACGTGGACATTATATACCTGCTTTTGCTACTTGCAAATTCGCCTGAAGCCTGTCAACTCTGAATCAAGTGGCAACGTGCTAAAAGATAAAAAGGCAAGGTATGGTAGAGTCACTGTGAACATCCAAGTCGGCACACAGTGAGTGATTGCTAAGAACGCAAGCTAAGAGCTCTGAGATGCAGCCTGTGCAGATGGATGAGATGAGATGGCAAATAATCTGGCATTTGTCAATGAGTTCCTAAGTACAGTAATGAGGTGCTGAACTGTCTGCTGAAGTAGTCTAAGATTGGCCAAAATGATGTGATGTTTTCCCAATGCCGACATTGGTGGTTTGAGAGTGACAGTAGTCAATATCCATGGAGAGTACCAATCTCCCTCCCCATTCTCTGCATATAAACCAACATTTTCCTAGCTATCATCAGTTCTGAGGAAGGGTCACCAGACCTGAAACGTTAACCACTCGGCGCTTGACCTGCTGTGTTCATCCAGCCCCATGCTTGTTATCTCTGAAACGTTAACTCTGATTTTTTCTTCACAGATGCTGCCAGACCTGCTGAGCTTTTCCAGCAACTTCTGTTTTTGTTCCTGATTTACAGTATCCGCAATTCTTTCAGTTTTTATTGACATGTCTTCTAGTTTGTATCTAGCATTTGCTTTACAAAGGCATGTTTAATAATCTGTGCTGGAGACTCTGTTGCTCTATTGGAAGTGGAGCTCTGGTATAAATTACCCTGTTCATCCTCAGTAATTATGCAACCTCTTATGTACAAAACTGTCTTTGTTGTCAGAAATAATTTCATCAGGGAATCCATGATTTCAAACAGACTAGCAATAATGTCTAGAGTTTTGATAGCTTTGTTCCATTCTTTGAAACCCCTCAAATAACGATCTGTTGCAAAGAATAGACATAGCTATTAAAATTCTGGGAAATTTAATGTAAGCCTCTGCCACACGTAACTTGCTACTTCCGTTATTGCAAAAGATTCAATGGCACCTTCTTTTCTGCAGCTTCACTAACAGCCTCATTATGACTTCTAGGTCCTTATCTAACCCGGCCACCAAAAACGGATCCTCACTAGATTCATTATCAAACTCATTCTTGATTTTTACCTTTCAGGAATTGTAGCTTTGCTTCCCCATATAACACAACCCTCATCCACTAACTACGAAATAGCCTGATTTCTACATCCAGTACTTGTGCATGCCACCCATTTTCAACAATGTTGTACAGCATTGCCAGTAAGAGGTTCTACCAGTGTCCTCTGATGTGACTGGCAACTCATCTCACTATGAAAAGAAGAATCCATCTTTCCTATGGGCCCTATTCTGATGAGGGCAGTAATGCAAACATTGCATCAGCTTGACAGTGATCTTCTAATCATCTGTACTTAATGTCATACTTACAAACAGACAGAATCACTGCCCATTTTTGCATTCAGGCTGTAACTAAAGTGAGTACTGGCAATGTTGGATTCCAAGTAGCTATCAGGCTGAAGATCAGTTTCAGTAAGGAATCTACAACAATACAAGTAATTATGAAATCTTGTTGCACAAAAATCAAAGACAAATCATACATTCTATGTGAACATAATTTCACTTGACAGCACTGTGGATGCATGAGCCAAATGACACTCGAGGTGTGATTTAAATAGACCCGTAAGTGCATTGATAGTCAAGTGCAACTTGTGTCTCACTCAAGTTGCACACACACATTTGTAACTTAAAAGTAGTTGTCCAGGAAAGGTTAGAGGATTAAAACCTACTCTAACTCCTGAGTAACTATCAAATTGAACCCCTGACTTACCACTTAACACTGACCCTAACTACGTACCCCTGCACACCACCTATTCTCCTAAAAGCCCTGACAGTATAGATCTGTCAGCCCCTGACCTGACACCGTACGAGACCAGACATGTTCCCCCTGCCCTTGCCCAACTTCTGCAAGCCTGGCCTGACAAGCTCCCCAGCAGAAATCTTCTCTTCTCCACCACCCTGCTTCTCAGCCTATTCTAAACATTCAACAACTTACCTGAGACTCTGTTCCACTCACCTACCTGGCAGTCCAACCTATACCCACTTGACAGTGTGTACCTAACCCACCTGGCAGCTTACTCCACTCCATGTCACTCTAACCCCCAAAATACACTCATCAATTTCCCCTACATCAACCCATCTCCCACATTTACTCCTTCATTTACCCTTGCCCCCAACATTTACCTTACAAACGTATCCTTTCACAGTAGTTGGTAAATTGGCTGGTTGTGCTGTTGGTCATTTAACCCTCGGCGTGCAGCATTTCTGTAAAAGGGGAGGCAATCTCCATGCTGACTTTGCTGCTGGAGGTGAAGATTTGTGGATAAATCTCTGCCTTTACGTAGTAGGAGGCTCCTGTCCAGGAGTCTCCTGCTCAAAATTCATGAAAAGGAAAGTGATTTTTTTAAAAAATTCAATCAGGGTGTTTCAACTGTTTCAACTTAACTGGCTTAATTCAGAGAATCATGCATATGAACCCCAAGGTCCCTCTGCCCCTTTAATCCCCTCAAAGTTGTACCACTGAGCTTGTGTTCTCTCTCCATATGTCTTCTACCAAAATGTATTACCTCACATTTCTTTTCATTGAAATTCATCTCCAGGTGTCTGCCCATTTGACCAATTTATCAATGTCGCTCTGAAGTCACTCAGCATCATCCTCACAATTCAATATTCTCCATAGTGTAGTGTCATCTACAAATTCAGAGATTTTACCTTCAACACCCATGTTCAAATCATTCATGTAAGTCAGAAAAAGCAATACCTGGGAAAACACCACTTTCAACTCATTTTTAGTCTGAGAAATGCCCATCAATACCTACCTCCGTTTGCTATCTTTTAGCGAACTTCAAATTCATGCTGCCAAGGACCCATCAATCTTAAACATTTCTAATTTGCTAACCAACCTGCCATATCGCACTGTATCAAATGCTTTCTGAAAGTCCAAATGTATAACATCCACAACACTTTCCTCATCCACTGCTTTTACACTTCTTCAAAGAATTCGATTGAATTTGTTAGCAATGACCTGCCCTTGTCAAAGCCACATTGACGGTCCAGTATAAACTTATTTTTTTTTCTAACTGATTATTTACCTTATCCTGTATTATGGCCTCCATCAGCTTTTCTACTATTGATGTCAAGCTGAAATTGTGTAGTTTCCTGGGTCATCCTTTGCTGCTTTCTTAATGGTGTCATATTTGCAATCCTCCAGTACCCAGGGATTAACCCCGTGTTCGAGAGATCTGGAAAATTTTGGTCAATGGCTCCCTGATTTGCTCCATTATCTCTCTGAGCAATCTAAGATGCATCCTATCCGGGCCTGACCTCTGTACCTGGAGTACTGCCAGCTTTTGTAGCAAATGCTCATCTATCGCTATACTGCTCAGTTGCTCAACACCCACATTTTCAACTAGGCCATTGTCACCATCTTCTAACATGAATGAAACTCCTGCCCAATCTGTACTGTATTGACACAATAGTTGTCATATATGATATTTGCTTGTTAAAGTGGATTTACTGAGTGACCAATTTCTTGTCCCCACCTTGTGTCTTCTACAGGACCTCTAGCAAAATCTGAACAGAGTAGTCCTACACAGTCATCACTGGCCTCCTCTGCAAAAGGAGGCTCCATACAACCTTTTTCATTCTTTAAACTTTCATGGGAAATGGGTTTCACTGATTGAGGCCAGCATTTTGTTGCCCATCCCCAACCAGCGTTCAATTGTTTAGCTTGCTAGGCCATTTTAGAGGGCATTTAAGCATCGAACAAATTGATAATGGCCTGGTATCATATTTAGACCCCATTCTTAATGTCTTTCAGTGATCATAGAATAAATCAAATATGTATAGTCATTAGATCTTTTCTCTCTCTGGTGGAAAGTGTGTGATGGAGTGATGTGTCCTAAGGTCTGGAAGTTGCTCAGCTGAAACATTGCTGATCATCCCCGTGTCAAGGTGTCCTTGTCAAATGTCATCCAAAACTGTTCATCTCTAAAGCATGCCCTTCATGCACTTTATCTTCCTCTTCTACTCTTATCAGTCTTCCTCCAAGGAAAAGTGACATTCCAGGTCTACTTCCACTAATTTCAGCCCACTTTATGTCATTATCTTATGCAGCATGCAGCAAGCAGAAACAATATAAGATACCCTGGTTGATTTGTACTGAAGACCACCACCTGACTGGTCAAGACAATGGAAGTGCATCATCAAAATGCCAATGAGTTGTTCAGTGCATGTGAAAGGGATAGCTTTGGCTGTCGCATCTCTCTGCATCTGTAGCTGTGTACCAGATGGGCATCAGACTCTGGGTGCTTGCCCAAAGAGATGCAGCACTTGGGATATTCGCAGAATGAAAGAATCATGACAACTAATGTTACAAAGTTGGTGGGAGGTCAAACCCCTCTGATAATTAAACCAAAACACAAACCCCAATCTGTTATGATGGGAGTAGAGGTTCCCTTCTAATAATTACCCCCGAAACACCCAGAGAAGCTTGCCTTGCTCCTCGTAATCTATTAACAGAGTGGATAAAACAAAGAAAATTCCTGATCTACTTTATAAATAACAAGCAACAATTTGTTTATTTAACCATAACTATGAATAACTTAACAGAATTACTAATAAACTGAACAATCCCCCCCAAAGTACTAACTATTCCCTAACTGAACTAAATTCTACTGGAATGGGCTGTTCAAATAAACACAAGTCCCACTTATATAAGCCCAATTAATAAGACAACAATAAATTAAAACTTGATCTCTCCAACTTTCCACGGAATGCATCTTCTGGAACATTCTGCCTCCTGTTGATTTGATGCCACAAGACCTTTCTTCCACTGATTCTACAGTTAGGGATGTTTTCTCAGTAAAGATTCTTAGCTAGAAGTATTGTGGTGGTACCTTTAATGGATAGGATGGTGTTTTCTTAGAAAGCTTAGCAATTTCTTATGAGAGCTAGACGCTTATTTCTCAGATAGTGGTTCACACTCTCATTTTTCAGAAACCCCTTCCTTATATACCTTGGATGAGATATTCATCTTCTTACAATATTATTGGTCCAAAGTTGTCAAAGCTATCAGAATTAAACTCAATTGGCTTTCAATCGCTAAGTGCTTGGTTTAAATTAATTGGTTGATTCAAGCTCATTGCCAAAACATCAAAAAAAACCTAAGGTTTCCTATCACACAGCCATTGGATACATGTTTCACTTTTTAGAACAGCAGCTGCTTACAGAGCCATTTTCTATATAAATCTCGAAGCTTAGAAAAACACTTTATCTCTTAAAGGGACCATACCCTCTACACAACTTCGTAACACTACACCTTCATTTAACGACGATGAAGTTAGAAATTCGAATATGTGTAATTATCACATTGAGAAAAAGACAGCTGATGGCTATATTCCACAATACATGTGGTAATGTTAATTGTTCAGTGGAAATCCATTTGTGTATTCTTCTTAAACTCACTGAACAGTGCACTGCCAAATCCAAGAAATCTAGATCTTTTTAAATCATGCCTTTGACCTTTTTGTCAAACTGAAGTATTTTTGTAGAAGAACATGGAAGAGTGCAGAATAGGAACAGGCCCTTCTGCCTGCACATGACCCATATCCCTCTATTCCCTGCCTGTCATGTGTCCTCTAAATGTCTTTTAAATGTTGCTATCATTTCGACTTCTACCATCTCCCCTAGCAGAACATTCTAGGCATCTACCACTTTCTGTATAAAAACTCACTTTACACATCTTGTTTAAAACCTCCTCCTCTCACCTTAAACCAATGCCCCTTAGCATTTGGCATTTTCACTCTGGGGGAAAAGACTCCGAGTATCCACTCTGTCCATGGCTGTCATAATTTTATATACTTCTATAAGGTTGCCCCTCAATCTTGCATGCTGTGCAAAAGCAATCTAAGTTTGTCTGCCTCTCCTTACAGTTAATACACTCCAATCCAGGCAAATTTGTTTTGTTATTGGAAATCAATTTGAAACTATGAAATTCCACTGTCTATGTTGCCATCTCTGACCTTTAACCCTGTGCAAGTAACTTAATTTTTCTTTCATAATGAGGTTTGGAGAGAAATCTTTCCAGGATGTAAAGAAAGTTCATGTTGCATTATAGCACACATTCTGAAAATACTTAACTAGACACTGGGCACTGTCATTTAAAAAAGGAAAATACAATAAGCATAATTTAGTTAAATAAAAGCACGCTGTGGTGCTGGAAATTGGAAATAAATGCAAAGTGATGAAAGTAGTTTAAATCTGGCGGAATCTGTGGTCAGAGAAATTGCTGCAAAGAACATAAGAACATAAGAACTAGGAGCAGGAGTAGGCCATCCGGCCCTTCGAGCCTGCTCCACCATTCAATAAGATCATGGCTGATCTTTTTGTGGACTCAGATCCACTTACCCGCGCTCTCACCGTATCCCTTAATTCCTTCATTGTTCAAAAAAGTATCTACCTTAGCTTTAAAAATGTTTACTGAAGTAGCGTCAACTACTTCACTGGGCAAAGAATTCCATAGATTAACAACCCTTTGGGTGAAGAAGTTCCTCCTCAATTCAGTCCTAAATCTGCTCCCTCTAATCTTGAGGCTATGCCCTCTTGTCCTAGCTTCACCTGCCAGTGGGAACATCCTCTCTACTTCTATCCTATCTATTCCCTTCATAATTTTATATGTTTCTATAAGATCCCCCCTCAATCTTCTGAATTCCAATGAATGTAATCCCAATCGACTCAATCTCTCCTCATAAGCCAACCCTCTCAACTCCAGAATCAACCTAGTGAACCTCCTCTGCACCCCCTCCAGTGCCAGTACATCCTTTCTCAAATAAGGAGACCAAAACTGCACACAGCACTCCAGGTGTGGCCTCACCAACACCCTGTACAGCTGCAACATAACCTCTCTGCTTTTAAACTCAATCCCTCTAGCAATGAAGGACAAAATTCCATTTGCCTTCCTAATTACTTGTTGTACTTGCAGACCAACCTTCTGTGATTCATGCACAAGGACACCCAGGTCCCTCTGCATAGTAGCATGCTGCAACTTCTTAGCATTCAAGTAATAGCCCTTTTTACTATTACTTCTATCAAAATGTACAACTTCACATTTATTTACATTGTATTCCATGTGCCAGACCTTTGCCCACTCACTCAATGTATCTGTGTTCCTCTGCAAAGTTTCCAAGTCCTCTGCACACTTTGCTCTGCCACTCATCTTAGTGTCATCTGCAAACTTTGACACCCTACACGTGGTCCCCAACTCCAAATCATCTGTATAAATTGTAAATAATTGCGGTCCCAACACCGATCCCTGAGGCACACCACTAGTCACTGATTGCCAGGCAGAATAGCACTCATTTATCTCCACTGTTTGCTTCCTGTTAGTCAACCAATCCTCGATCCATGCTAATACTTTACCCCTAACGCCATGCATCCTTATCTTATGCAGCAGCCTCTTGTGCGGCACCTTGTCGAAGGCCTTTTGGAAATCTAGGTACACCACATCCACTGGGTCCCCATTGTCCACCTTGCTCGTAATGTCTTCATAGAATTCCAAAAGATTTGTCAAGCATGACCTGCCCTTCATGAACCCATGCTGCGTCTGCCCAACGGGACAATTTCTATCAAGATGCCTTGCTATTTCTTCCTTGATAATAGACTCGAGCATCTTCCCCACTACAGAGGTTAAGCTAACCGGTCTATAATTCCCCATCTTTTGCCTACCTCCCTTTTTAAACAGTGGTGTCACATTTGCTGTTTTCCAATCTGCTGGGACTGCCCCAGAGTCCAGCGAATTTTGGAAAATTACCGCCAGTGAACCTGCTATTTCTCCCGCCATCTCTTTTAGTACCCAGGGATGCATTCCTTCAGGGCCAGGAGACTTATCAATCCTTAGCTCCATTAGCTTGCCCAACACTACCTCTTCCGTAATAATGATTGTTTACAGGTCCTCACCTACCTTCGTCTCTTTGTCAATTACTGGCATGTTATTGGTGTCCTCCACTGTGAAGACCAATACAAAATACCTGTTCAATGCCTCGGCCAGTTCATCATATCCCATAACTAAATTCCCCTTCTCATCCTCTAAAGGGCCAACGTTTACTTTAGCCACTCTTTTTCATTTTATGTATTTATAGAAACTTTTGCTATCTGTCTTTATATTCTGTGCTAGTTTTTTCTCATGTTCTATCTTACTTTTCTTTATAGCTCTTTTTGTGGCTTTCTGTTGACCTTTAAAGTTTTCCCAATCTTCTAGTTTCATGCTGTTTTCGGCCACTTTGTATGCCTTCTCTTTCAATTTGATAGCATCCCTTATTTCCTTAGATACCCATGGCAGATTACCCCTTTTCTTACAATCCTTCCTTTTCACTGGAATATACTTTTGTTGAGCACTTTGAAAAATTGCTTTGAAAGTCCTCCACTGCTCGTCAACTGTCCCACCATAAAATCTTTGTTTCCAGTCTACTTTAGCCAAGTCCTCCCTCATCCTGTTGTAGTCCCTCTTGTTCAAGCACAGGACCCTGGTATTGGATTTTATCTTCACACTCTCCATCTGTATTCTAAATTCAACCATACTGTGATCACTCCTTCCAAGAGGATCCCTAACTATGAGGTCGTTAATTATTCCTGTCTCATTATACAGGACCAGATCTAGGAAAGCTTGCTCCTTCATCGGTTCCATTACATACTGTTCAAGAAAACTATCACGGATACACTCAACGAACTCCTCCTCAAGGCTACCCTGACTGAGCTGGTTCGACCAATCTACATGTAGATTAAAATCCCCCATGATAATTGCCGTACCATTTTTACAGGCATTAGTCATTTCTTTGTTTATTGCCCGCCCCAATGTGATGTTATTATTTGGTGGCCTATAGACTATGCCTGTCAGTGACTTTTTCCTCTTAGAATTTCTAATTTCCACCCAAATCGATTCAACCTCATTCTCCATAGAACCTATATCATCTCTCAGCACCACCCTGATGTTGTCCTTGAATATCTTAGCTACACCACCTCCCTTACCTTCCTGTCTGTCCTTCCGAATAGTCTGGTACCCCTGGATATTTAACTCCCAGTTGTGA
Organism: Ginglymostoma cirratum; assembly: GCA_024137785.1. Taxonomy (NCBI): domain Eukaryota; kingdom Metazoa; phylum Chordata; class Chondrichthyes; order Orectolobiformes; family Ginglymostomatidae; genus Ginglymostoma; species Ginglymostoma cirratum. Next base: position 29,595,600 of record JAHRHZ010000133.1, on the reverse strand, counting down.
CCATCCTGTAACCATGTCTCTGTAATGGCTACCAAATCATATTCATTCGCGATGATTTGTGCCGTTAACACATCAACCTTGTTACGAATGATACAAGCATTCAGGTAGAGTGCCTTTATGCTAGCTTTCTTACCCTCATGGTTTCCAACATCTCTAATAATATCTCCTGAGTTATTCTTCCTTTTTGCTTCATTCATAGTCTGCCTTGAACTTAAACCCTCCTGCACACATGCTAACCTGCTGCTTACCTTTTTATTTACCATCATACTCCCTGTCGTTTTCCCTTTCCCTTCCCCCCAACTCACTAGTTTAAAGTCCTAGTGACCACCCTATTTATCCTTTTCGCTAGAACACTGGTTCCAGATCAGTTCAAGTGGAGACCTTCCCATCGGTACAGATCCCCCCCGGTTCCAAAACTGATGCCAATGCCCTGTGAAATGGAACCCCTCTTTCCCACACCACTCCCTTAGCCATGTGTTTACTTCCCTAATTTTCTTATCCCTAAGCCAATTTGCACGTGGCTCGGGCAGTAATCCGGAGATTATGATCCTCGAGGACCTGTTCCTTAATTTTGTTCCTCGTGCTTGATAATCCCCAAATAGGTCCTGCATCCTAGCCTTGCCTATGTTGTTAGTCTCAACATGCACCACAACAACTGGATGCTCCCCCTCCTGCTCCAATATCCTTTCAAGCCGGTCAGAGATGTCCCGCACCCTGGCACCGGGCAGGCAACACACCATGCAGGACTCCCAATCCAGCTTGCAAAGGATACTATCTATCCCCCTAACTATAGAATCCCCTATAACTACCACTTGTCTTTTTGCTCCCCGCTCTCAAATGGCCTTCTGCACCATGGTGCCATGGTGAGCTGGCACATCCTCCCCACAGCCCTTTTCCTCATCCACACAGGGAGCAAGTATCTCGTACCTGTTGGATAAGGTCAAAAGCTGAGGCTCCTCCACTCCTGAGCTCAGGATCCCCTTACCTGCCTTACTTGCAGTCACACCCTGTTGTCCCTGATCACTAACTGAATTTGAATTACTTAATCTACCAGGTGTGACTGCCTCCTGAAACAAAGCGTCTAGGTAACTCTCCCCCTCCCGAATATGCGGCAGTGTTTGAAGCTCAGATTCCAGACCTTCAACTCTGAGCCGGAGTTCTTCCAGCAACCAACACTTGCTGCAGATGTGGTCACTGCCGCTCACAATGGGATCAGCCAGCTCCCACATCATACAGCTGCAGCACATCACCTGCCCAGCCATCTCTACTTAGTTTATTACTTTATTACTTTATATAAATTTATGAGTTAAATACTTTCTAATACTTCTCTGCTATGGTCTTTTTCAAATAACCAATTAATAGCTAAATAAAAAAGAAGTAAATTTTTAACCAATTACACGATACAGAAGAAATAGAAAAAATAGAAAAACCTTACCTTACCAACACACCACAGAGTCCTTTTTTTTGGTTAGAGGAGGAGGGCAGGTGGGAGACACTACACGTGTAGTGTCTCGGGTTCAGCCGCTGCCCAAATATATTCCTGGCAGCCCCCTGGTCCTCACTTTTGCCTCTCCCTCTGCTGCTGAAAAATGAAGCTTACCTTCCCAGGCTGCCCTCGCGCCTCCTTCCGGACTCTCGCCGCTGAAACAACTGAAAGACCGCAGTCACTTGAGGTAAGACTTTTATACACGAAAAGCTTACCTTCCCAGGCTGCCCTTGCGCCTCCTTCCGGACTCTCGCTGCCGAAACAACTGAAGGCAAAGCTTCAGGTCAAGTATAACATTTTTAGGTAGAATCTGAAAATAAACTGGTAAAAGGTGATGAGATCAAGAATGAGTCAAAGCATTTTATGTTGGACATTATTGGCATTCAGTGAACTACTGGATACCTGAATGTGTTTAATGATAGTATTATTTTGGAAGATCCTGCCTTTGTGCTCTCCAGTTTCCTTTATACATAGGTTATAATGTACCTCAAGATTATGGTTAAAACACCTCTATAGCAAATGTAAAAGGGATGAATCCAAAACGAGACGGAGACTGTGGAACACTCTCTCAAAAATTAATCCATGCTGTTGTTCGTATTGAATCTGTGATGAAAAATGTTTTCAAAATTTCATGTTCTATAAGTGTTTTGTGAATATATAATAGATTTACTCAATGAGGGGGAAAAGCATGTTTGAACAGTCTGTAATTCTGCAATGCTAATTTGGGTCAAAAGTTCATGTGTAGGTAGGGCAGACCATGTAAGATCTTGGACATACTTTGTATGAATGTTTAATTAATCTGGTTATATGTTTTTCACATTAACTTGCATGGCAGGTTTAGCCAGTCATTGATTTTTTTTTTCCTTGCTTTTCAAACAGTAAAACTGAATATGTAGTATAGGTATGAACTGACTTTAGGTATTGAATAAAATAGACTGCAAATACTGCAGATCTGAATATCGAAAACAAAATAGTCGCACTACTGGGAAAACACAGCAGTTATGGCAGCAGCTGTGCAGAGATGAACTGAATGTTCTGAGTGCATTATGACTTTTCTTTGAACAGTCCACAGTATAACTTGAACCCAGCTGTTTGTCATTTTAATTCACTACCTTTCTCCTTCCAACAGACCCTCCCCATCTCTTTCAAAGTCTACAATCCATCATATTTCTACTGTTCAGAGTGAAAATATTAACCCTTTTTTTGGATAACGCAATGTGGAGCTGGAGAAACACAGCAGGCCAGGCAGCATCAGAGGAGCAAGAAAGTTGCCGTTTCGGGTCGGGACCCTTCTACAGAAATTTTCTGAAGAAGGGTCCCGACCCGAAACGTCACCTTTCCTGCTCCACTGTTGCTGCCTGGCCTACTGCATTCCTCCAGCTCCACACTGTGTTATCTCTGACTCCAGCATCTGCAGTTGTTACTATCTCTGAATGAGTTATAACCCTTTTTCTTGCTCCTGTTCCTACAGATTCTGCCAGACCTTGTTATTCACAAATTGACTGTCATATTTCCTACATTAACCATAGTGATAACTGTTTAAAAGTGACGGCAGAGAATTTTCCAGTACTTGCTTTTTATCTAATGTATTTGAATGTATATTAATTTGATCTTGGTGGGCCTACCGTTTGTTTTCGCTTTCAATAACTATTAACGTCATTGTCTATTTACTGTTAGTGTCAGAGATGCTGACAAAATATCCACTTCTGAATATTTATATGCGTTTCTTAATTTTCTGATTTACACGAACAGTTTTGCTTCCACTTATGCAAAATTCCCTCTTCTTCTTATACGACCTTCAAAACCAACAGTGACTTCCTTCCACTCCAGTGTGACTAAACCATCCAATGTTGGATCCACGCATCCTGACACTGGGGATGGTGGTGTTTGAAGAGACAGGTGGGTGGTGTGATTGGGTTTCCACATGCTCATTGTTTGCGCTTAACCTCCACCTGGACCTGTCAGAGATGCTCAGAATGTTTGGAATGTCTGCAGATCCTTTTTCAGTTTTGGCAGTCTTTGGCAAGAGAATCCCATGAGCTGCATTTTTCCAAAGAAGTTTTGAGACCATCCTTGAAGCATTTTCTTTGTCCTCCTGGTAACTGCCTGACATGAAACCAGACTGCGCCAGCTTGAGATTGCTACCCAGGTCAGTCTGATCACGACTGTCCAGAGTGGTACAGAGCAGTGTAGAATAAAGATCATTAACCACCTTCATTCTACTAGGGTTAGTGCTAACATCTGCTCTCTGCTATTTCATATTCACTCCATCTTTGCCGCTGCACCAACCTCCCACGAAGGTTCATGCTGTAACACTCTCACTATTACATGTAACATCTTCCCGCAGTCTCCCTCATCCACCCAATCCTCCTGCATTACTAACACTGCATGGCATTCGCACTGCCTACTCACTCACTCAGGACACCCCACTAATTTTGCCAGTTTGCACCAGTAACAGCTCTGTCACCCACCTTTAGTGTATTCAGTCCCTTACTTTGTCTCATTTGCAAGAAAAAACAGCCCACAATAAGGCTGAAGAACCAGGATGGGTAGTGGGGTATTTGATACTGGGTTCCTCATCTTCCTCCTCCAAGGAATGCAGATACCTGCGGGCGCAGACGTAATAGGCCATATGGAGATACTGAGACACCCATTAAAATGAGTAGATATCATTCTCCATTCAAGCACAACTCTCACATTAACCCTGCTTCCATTATACTCACAGCGTCTTAATCTTGGCCACGGCACATTCTCTCTCTCGAGTTTTGCAGTTATCAGTTGTATTGTTGGGCATGCGGGCCACTTGCAACAATTGCCCTCAGCACATCTGAGGAGGAGAGTTTGGAGGCCTCAAAGAAAGCATAGATAAGGCTGCCTCTCAGATACTGACACTGCATTGGGACTGTTAGTTAGGTTAGGGATGCGAGCACTAGCTGGTAAGCACATTAGAGCGATGTATCCGCAGCTGGCCAAGGGAAAAAACATCCAGGTATTGGCACTGAAAAATCTGCTGGAAATCTGACACCTGCTCAGCCCCAGGAAGAAAGATCCCCATAGTATTGGCACTTTGGGACTTTTTGCATATGCATAAGGAGACACAGAAGCACCAAGCAGGTACATGAGAGTGCTTCAGTGATGTTGAGCAAAATTCTCGAAATCTCTCCCTAACAGCATTGGAGGCTTACCTACAGCACATGGATTGCAGCAGTTCAAGAAAGCAGTTCACTAATGCCTTCTCAGTGGCTGGCAATAAATGCCAGCGATGCCCAAAATCCATGAGTTAAAATAAAATGACTTTGGGCCCTTATTGGCCCAGAGACTGCTGAAATGGAGCAGAGCTATGGGGCCCTTGCTGCCACAAGCTTGCAATGAAATGCTTCCATGGTGAAGATGACAAATGTCCAGCAATCTCAGAATTTGGTGAATATGCGAATAGACCTGCACTTCATGACTCCGTCTGTTGGTCCTCAGTACTGATTACAAGGCAACAGGGGCACGTAGGACCTTGACTTCACTGCAGGTGCCCCTTCCTCACAAGAAGACAGGACAGTGCCAGTAGGTACCTAGCCAAAGAGAGAACTTCACCATCTGCTCCTTAGATGTGTCCTCTCAGGACAAAGGGTACAGGATCTAACATCTTCACTCTGCCTGTCATCCTCAGACCTGAGGGAGTTTAAGATGAGGAGGGTGCACTTACCTCTGGCAATGACACACTCAAGCATGCCTGGGTCTTCTTGACAAATGCCCACTGGGTTACCTGGTCAAACCTCCAAGGCCAACAACTTCACTTTAAGCCAGGCTCATTCCACACCAGATGCAGATCCTAAGATATAAAAGGAGGGAAGGAGAAATGAAAACCTCTTGATTACATTGCACCATATGCTAATACTCAAGTTTGCAGATATCTTTGAACTGTTCTACATAATCTGTTTGCTATGCCTCACTGCTATAGCTGTTATACCGTGAGGCCAGGCATCTGTTTGAATTGAATTGAATTAGCTTTATAGTCACATGAGTGCAGTGATAAGTTTATAAGTTGCTACTTACAATGCCATCTTAGATACAAATGTACAATCCTTAGTTACAGAATAGAGAAATGAAGCAAAAAAAAGTTACATTACAGTTATACACAGTATAACCATAAGTCAGACAAGCAAGATTAAAAACACAAGCATTACAGTCTCTCTCCAAAGGCTGTCCACAGCAGACCAATGCAGGGGGCCTCCACTCGATCTGACCGCTGACTGCCGCCCCACTCCAGCTGCTGTTCACTGTCATTCCTGCTTCAGCCACTTTCGCTGGCATCCCACTTTGGGCAGCTGGTCGTCAGCATCCCTGCTCCAGGCACTGGTTGCTGAGGTGCCCGCTACGGCTGCTGGCGTCTGACCCCGCTTCAGAGTGCAGAAATCAGAGACTGGGGCTAGGTGTCTGAGGCCAAGAGAAGGGAAGAGAGAGAGAGAGAGAAAAAAAGAAAAGAAAGAAAAAGAATGGGCAGAGCAGAGGAGCTCATTGATGCATGGTGTAACATGGACCAATGCCTGAATTGAAAACTGTGATGTCATGTGCAGGTAAGATGTGCATCACAGTTGAATAAGTCTCTGGCAATATTTCTCCAAGTAGACAAGCAATGCTATTGCATCACAGGCCTCAACTGGCAAAGCTGTTGGTTTTCCACAAAATGATCAGCAATGTTTAGGGCAGGGAGGAGTATTGCACACGGTAAGCCAATGCCTAAGGGTGAACAGGGATTGGGAGCTCTCTGAAGATGTATTTCCTCAGAAGTGTTGTTTCCTTTTTGAAGAGCCTTACATCACTGACTGTTGCAACCGCCTCCTTCACAGGTCAAAACACTTCTCCTGTCCACTCTGAGTGTGTTAGCTTTGTGTTTGTGGTTTTCAGGACAACGTAAGGTGACACCAAGCGCTCCTTGCACAGTGACTTCCAGGCTCTGCCTCTAAATCTCATTAAATCCCCAAAGCATCAACATCAAGTATCCTCATACATCATAGAATCCCTACATTGTGGAAGCAGGCCATTTGGCCAATCAAGTCCACACTGACTCTCTGAAGAGCATCCCACCCAGACCTAACCCCCTACCCCATAGCTGTAACCCTGCATTTCCTATAGCTAATCCTCCTAGCCTGCACATTCTTGGACACTGTAGGCGACTTAGCATAACCAACCCACTTAACCTGCACATCTTTGGGCTGTGCAAGTAAACTGGAGCACCTGGAGGAAACACACACAGAGGGAGAAGATGCAAATTTCACACAGACAGCTGCCTGAGGCTGGAATTGAACCCAGGTCCCTGATGCCGTAAGGCAACAGTGCTAACCACTGAGCCACCATGCCATCCTAGTAGCCCTTCCTGTTAACCTCAGAGGCTTCATACTTCCCTCATAAACCATCTTTATGATTGCTGCCCACCTTTTCTGTGCAGTCCCAGCCATATGAGTTGATCATGCCAGCTGTGGTCATGCACTGTCTACCTCTAGAACCCAGTGCTCTGCTGACTGGATGAATGCCAACCCCTTACGAGTGCATGACTTTGTTCCATTCATGCACTATTGTATCTCCCTTGACATACAGAGTCGCTCCCCTTCACAACTCTCACACGCCTGCTTTCCTTGGCCTGTAGCCACCGTTCCCCCACAATTACGTTGCACAGCTTCCTTCCCTCAGCACCACACCCCCTTTACCCATTAACCCTCCTGCTTGCATTTATTAGATGGATCTTATAGACTGATTGTGCCCAAAAACTTGAACAACTTAATTGGACAGACTCAAATGAGAAATGCACATACCCTAAGCTGATACCTGTCCATCTCCCAATTGTTATCAGTAGCCACTGGACTGGCTGCTATGAACATACAGGGCTCTCCATGCCCCACCCCCTGGACTGCAGAGACGCTGGCTCCCTAACCAAGACCAGCCCAGCTGGCCTGACTGTGTCCATGCTCTTGGACTGATCTCGGAGGCAACCCTTGATTTACTCTGCCAGGACACCCTGACTGACAGATGCTCCATAGACTTACCTTACAACTCCCCTTAGACTTTGAGACTTTGCAACATATGCAGTGTGTTTGCTGCTCAATCTGCTGGCACATGGTACAGATATGTTAATGACATTACAGTGTGGCATGATGTCCACCCCTTGACTGTGGACTGCTGACCAGTGAGACAAGCTACCAGGGCTCTAAGTGTTCTAAGAGGCAAGGTGAGACAAAGCTAGGCTGCTAAGTTAGCACTAGGAGAGTAACTGAGCAGCCCCAAGATGCAGCCTGGTTTAGTCAAGTTGGGTTCATGTCCCTGCACATAAGGTGCAGTATACTTCTTACAGCAGTATTTCAATGCAAGTTGCCAGTGCACCCAAAGTGCAGCTTTAACATGCTAAAGCATCCTGTAAATGGATCAGAGTGATTTGATCTAGCGACTTCTCTGGTTTTCTTGTCAAGAATTCTAAAAATCTAATTTGTTTGCTGCTGGCAGTAAGATGGGATTGTAAACAAATGAAGCAAGATTCGTAGTTCATGAAGCTGACAACAAGCAATAATCCCATTTCATGCACACCTTGCTGTTGTCGAATGAGAATCTCATCACAATGCTTGGAGCTCTGTTGGAAAATGTAATTAGTTTCTCCCAACATTGAAACAATCTTTGCTCTACTTCTTGTGATTGTCCCAGATTGTTCATCACAGCCCACATAATTCAGGAAAATATAAGATTCCACACTCAATTTTGTTCTCAAGGGCTGTCTATGATGGATCTTAAGGCAGACCAGATGTTGTGAAGGTTCTGTGATTCCTCTTTGTTGAGCAACGTCAGGTTGGCAGTGGGGCATGGATTGAGTAGGTGTTTATTTGCAGTCTGTGCTGATGAAGATGGTAGACAGGATTAGACAATGATAGGTCCAGCCCCCCTCATGGCATATGTGATGCAAACAACTTTGAAACTGCTTCCTCTGATGATGATATAATCAAGGAGTTGCCATGTCTGGAGTGAGGATGTTTTCATGAAATCTTTTATTTGTCTCTGAGTATTTATGTCCTGGCCATGGTATAAGTATTTCATCAGAAGGACTCCGTTTAAGTTTGCCTTTCCCATCCCTTCTTTGCAGATCGCTCCTTTCCAAAGTCTGTCCCTCCCAAATTTGGCATTGAAATCACAGAAAATCGGCCCATCTCCCTTTGGGATGTATGACAACAACTGGTTATGGCTAGTATAGAATGCCTGTTTAATCTCTAAGGTTTCTAAGGTTGGGATGTACACACTGATGTCCGTGGTGCACAGCTTCTGGTTTGGGATAAGCTGAAAGGTCATAAGTTCATTTAACCCATCAGGGGCTAGCTGAGACAGTCAGCTAGTTTCTTTTTTTGTGGCAAAACTTTCCCTGTGGAGTTGGTGTATTTTCTCAGGTTTATCCTTCTGGGGCAAAGTGTATCCACCACCTTCTTCTTTGAACTGACCTTCTCCTGAGTGTCTCAGTCAGAGCAATGATGTCGCTGTTATAGCACCCAAGTTACAAGTTATGATCGAAGTGTCATGTTCAGGTCTGTTGTTGCTGAGTTTGTCCATGAATGTCATGATGTTCCAAATCCCAAACTTCATTTTGAGGGGGTGGAAGACCCCTGTGTGGATTTCTTTAACAGAGGGTGGCCATTGTACACCAATTACAACACACTTGACCTACTGATAATCCCCAGACTAATCGGACCTGACCCACAATCCGTACACTGGAATAATGCGGATCCCTGGATCCTGCTCACACCAAGCACCTAATTGACCATGACTGATAACCTGGACCGAGATTGGATGAAACACATGACTTACTGTAGTGGGCTACTTTGATTGGACTAAGGACTACTCTCCTCAGACTTTCAGACGTGGCTATTTAGTTAAAGCACATTCAGTTTGTTGCTGCATAAGCTGCTGGCACATGCTATTGGGTGCACCATTGACATGGTATGGGGCCGTAAAACAACATGTCCACTCATTAACATTTCAGTGTTGGCAAGTATGGCCTTCTGTCTGCACTGAAAGCCAAGGCAGAGATGCTGTGAGCCAAGTAAGCACAAAGTGAGGGAGCGCTAAGAAAGTAAGCTGAGTGCCCTGAAGTGTAGCTCATTTCACTGTATAAGATGGGTGTCTGCCCCTGCACACAAGTTTGCCTGGCAGCATCTTTGCAATCTGGTTACCATGGATTCTGAAATGCAGTTAGAAGTGCATTATAAATTGATCTCAATGTGCCATGATGGCGTTGTGAAGCTGGTACTTTGACCAGCCTTCTGTGGTCGTAGGGTGCAGATTGTCGCTGCACATGGAGCGTGCTGAAATGTTGGGGAGTGACAAGTAATATAGAGGCGTGGAGGAGATTCTGGGTGAGCTGCAGCTGCCAGGGATCTGTTCTGATTTTTGTAGTGGGAATTGGCACCATTCAGTTTCTCACTGTTAATTTGGAAAACAGCAACTCACACAAAGGTTAGTGAGATTAGCTGTTAATGTGATGTCAATGTATGCACATAGGTCCCCTTCCACTTACTAGCAAGATCCTCACTTTGCTGTAGAAACCTTGAGAGGAAAATCAGAGTTTGTTTCTCAATGCTTCTTGTCATACGTTTCCAACTTTCTCACAATTGCCCACCCTGCTGAGAACATTCCACTTAGAAAAGTGGAGTTGCAATAAACTGATGTACAAAACCTTTTATAAACTCTGAGGTTCGTTGCGATGGATTGCCTCACTTCCGGGTTTCCTCCGTAGTGGAACGTATATGAGGTCGAGTTCAATGTGTTTATTAATAGCCTGCTTCGTTTAAAAGCCAGGTGGGAAAGTACATCGACGCTTCATCAGAGGCTGCACTGAGGATGTTACCAAGCATGGTAACGAAACGTCTGCGGAACAACAAACCAGCTCGGCGAGCCAACCAACCTCAACAACCACAACCCGAGCTACAAATCTACTCCAAAACCTGTTAAGCTTTTATTTTCTGATGACTGGACTTTATCAGAAGATCAAAGAATGTTACTGTCAGAAAGACTAAAAAGTTTTCCAAATGATTTTCATTCAGCTGAGTCAAGTTGCGCCTGGTTGATGTGGAACTGTGTGTTGCAGGCTGTACTGTAGTATTATTGGCAAGGTACTTGGCAGGACACACTCCTTCACTGTGTTGAAACTTGCTTGACAACCGTGGCAATATTTATCTTATGATATTTTCATTGAGGCACTCTATATTTGTTTAAAAGCAAAGTACTGCAGAGACTGGAGATTAGCAATAAAACTGTAAAATGATTTAGAAACTCAACAGGTCTGACAGCATCTGTTACTGTTTCAGCTCCAGTCTGACTTTTCAGTTTGTTTCTCAAGGATCAAAAATAGCAGACCTCCATAATGGAACTCTTTTGTGCTCAACACCAGACCAAGATTTCATTTTTGAATGAAGGGGAGATCCTACCATTTGTAAACTCTGAAAATTACCCCAAACCATCTCTGTCAGGCAGTGAATTTAAATTTTGAATGCTGCTAACTTGTGAGGCAATTTAAATCCACCCTTGTAAAGACCCACTCTTTTTTATTTTTCTGTATTTTTGATTCTGGATTAAAATGGGAAAGGGACTGCAAAGGATTGTTGAAGGATTGCTACATTTTGTAAAAGCATGTTACCTAATCAACACTGTAAGCGCTGTTGGACAGCTGTTGGTTCAAGCAGTAGAGAAAGCCTTGTTACAGACTGGCTGGAAGTGGAGGTGCCAGTGTTGGACTGAGGTGGACAAGATCAGAAATCACATGACACCAGGTTATAGTCCAACAGGTTTATTTGAAAACTCAAACTTTTGGAGCCTCAGTTCTTCTTCAGGTGTTAGTGAGAAAGTTAGTATCAGTCTGTGTGTGAATAGAAACTTGGTCGGTAACAAGAACCTGATTGGTCTATGAAGTGGTGACCGGTCATCAGTGACAAAGGCCTTCTGTCTGCCAACAATTGTGTTTGGCTCACGAACAGCTGAACAGCTTGGGAGTGTAAATGCTTTGAGGCAGAAGCCATCAGGCTTCTGGAAGGGAAGGGGCTATTTTTGCTCTGCAGTAAAAAGCGTCTCAAGCCTGAAAATAGCCAGTTTATTTCCTCTTATCAGTTGCTATAAGCTTTGACACGTAATGAATAAGCCAGAGACTTTAATAAGTTTGAAACAGTCACCTGTAATCAAGCAAAAATGCCTGGAGAAGGAAGGTCAAGAAGCAGCATTCTGATCAGTAAAAGGATCATCTCAGCAAATCGTTTTGACAGGGACCTGTGAATGGCCTTTCTAGTATTTCCTTCTGCCTATAATACCCATTTTTATGTCTGTATTTATATGCGTGTAGTGGGGGAGTTCACTAATGAGGTAGACTGCAGAATCATTTATCTGTAGTTAGAATGTATTTATTTGTTGTTAATAGTCATGCTTGTTTAGTATGGAAACCTGGTTCATACCTTTTCTGTTAGGTCTCAAAGACAGGTAAATGGGGAATTCTGCGTACTATTAACTATTCTTTAACTTTTTTGACAAATCTGGAAATTGTGAGGTCTGATTTTCAGTGCACTGCCCCAGTGAGAACATAATATCTTTAAAATCCGGTGCTTCTTTGGACTGCTCATACTTCACTGCCATTGACTCGTCCAGTCTTTGAGGGAACACAGACCTGGACAAATCTTGAGGATCACATAAAGCATATTAACGTGGTATATGCCTTTGTGCTTCTAGTTGTGCATTCACTTCATTCTAATTGAAAAATAAGCCCTTCAACTAGAGATCCTGTTTTCGACGGTGAAATAAAGGGATGAAGGATGGAAAAATAGTCTCTTGTTTATGACTCCTTGCATCACTTTTCTAAGGATTGGAAGGAAGCTGACAGGCAGTATTTAGTGAGATTGCACTTAGGAATAAGACAGCTTAGAAAAATCTTCAACTTTGTTTCATAAATGTCATTGTCATAATTGCACTGGAATAGTTTGACTAGTTGTACAAGTCTTCCATGAGTCTTCGTTATTATATGCAGCATATTGGCTAAGCCCATAACTATTTCTGTTTGTATGCTCAGTAATTTCATTGTGTTACACGTATTCAACTCTATTGCAAGATGACCGTATTGATTTTAGGGGGTCTTGAGATAAGGTGATTAGGATTACCGACTCTGCACTTCTTCCTGAGCACGCTTAGAAACATTTTCTGAATCTGAAAGATCTTATTGCAAGAATTTTGATCTGTGGACACATGTCTATATGTAATTTTGTTGGAGTAGCTGGAGAGATCAGAGAGAGAGAATGAAGCAAGCTCCAAGGGAGTTACACTCAGCTAGATGGTAAGTCATGCTTCCAAACCACTTCAAAGAATACACAAAAAATTAAGTCTTTAAGAGGAGATTTGTATTGGAATACTGAGCTTCAGCAAAAAGTTGTAGGGGAGTTTTACCATCTACTTCATGATGCTTGACTGGTAAGATGGATGAACCTAGACCATTGATCAATATGTGGGAATATGACATTGTTGCAATCATTGAGACATTGTTGAAGCAAGTACAGGACTGGCAGCTCAACATTCCAGGGTATAGAAGTGTCAGAATTGATGGTGGGGCCATGAGACGGGTGGGGGTCTTGCATTATTGATAAAGGAGACCATCACTGCAGTATTGAGGGGCAAGTCCTAGAAGGGTGTTCAAATGATGCTATCTGGATAAAGTTTAAAAATAAAAAAGAGATGATTACCTTGCTGAGATTATACTGCAGGCCTCCTAACAGTCAGAGGGAGATCGAGGAGCAAATATGTAGACAAGTCACAGAAAGGTGTGAGAGAAACAGGGCTATTATTGTAGGGGATTTCAACTTTGCAAACATTAGCTGGAATTGTCTTAGTGTGGAATGATTAGACAGGATGGAATTTTTAAAGGAGAGTTTATTTGTGCCAGCATGCAGGAGTCCTGCTAGAGATAAGGCAGTGCTAGACTTAATCCTAGGGAATGTAGCTGGTCAAGTGGCTTAAATTACAGTTGGCAAGCATTTTGGGGATAGTGACCATAACTCCAGGTTTCAAAGTCATTGTGGAAAGTTACAAGGATAGTGCAGAAGTTAAGTGTCTAAATTGCTGGAAGGCCAATTTCAATATCATTAGACAGGATCTGACAAGCATAGAATGGGAGCAGCAACTTGCAGGTATGTCTACATGTGGAAAGTGGGATTCTTTTAAAAGTGAAAATTCAGGGCTGACATGTTCCTGTAAGAGTGAAGGATGAGGCCAGCAAATCCAGGGAACCCTGAATATCAAGGGATATCAAGAGTTTTAAAATCAGGGGAGACCCTTCAAAAGTATAGAAAGTGTAGGAGGAAGTTTAAAAAGGAAATTAGGAAGGCAAAGAGGGTCCACAAATTATCTTTGGCAGATGGGATCAAGGGACACCTTGGAAGAAAATCAAGGAAAGGTTTTTGATATGTATGTTTTAGCAGGGAAAGAGTGGGACGTATTAGAGACCAAAGGGTCATTCTGTGCATGGGGTCAATGAATGTGGGCGAGGTCTTAAATGGATACTTCTCATCTATATTCACAGAGGAATATAATCCCAATCAATGTGGTGATGCACTTTGTGAAGTCTAATAAGGGAAGGATATACACAATGAGTGGTAGATCCTCGAAAGTATTGAACAAAGGAACCTTGGTGTACAAGTCCATAGATCCCTGAAGGGGTCAGCATTGGTGGGCAGACTGGTGAACAGGATACTTGCCTTCATTAACCAGGAGGTAGAATAATGGAGCAAGGAAGTCTTGTTACAACTTTATAAAACATTGGTTAGACCACAGATGGAATAGTGACTGCACATCTGGTGGCCACATTATCAGAAGGATGTGATTATACTGGAGAGGGCATAGAGGAGACTCACCAGGGTGTTGCCTGGGATGAAAAGTCTCAGTTATGCGGAGAAATTGGATAGGCTGGATTTATTTTCCTTGGAGCAGAGGAGGCATTTGATTAAGGTCTACAAAATTATGTGAGGCATAGGCGAGTAAATCATGAGAATCTTTTCCCAATGGCAGATGTGTCTAAGGCCAGAGGGCATAAGTTTAAAGTGAGGATTAAGTAGTTTACAAGCTATCTAAGAAATTTTTTTTCACCCATATAATGATAGATAGCTGAAACGTGCTGCCTCAAGCAGGTGGTAGAGATATGTCCTGCAGCATTTAAGAAGCATCTGCATGAGTACTTAAAATACCAGGGCATAGAAGGCAATGGACCAAGTCCGGGTATATGGGATTAGTGTAGTTTGGTGTTTGTAGGTTGGCATAGACATGGTAGGCTAAAGGGTCTTTTTCCATGCTCTATGACTCTGTTTGGCAACCATTACCACCTTCTTTTATTGCTTTATTTGTAACAATGAAGGTAACAACAAAGGCATTCAATATTGGAAAGCGTACCTTCATCGGGCAACTGACAGTTATTTAGGAAAGTTAAAGAATTCATCACTTTTGGCATCACAACGAGGCAGCAAAGAAGTGTAGCTATCCAGTTTTAGAGGTTTGTTGGTCTAATGATGGAACTTACCATAGTACATTCATGCAGCAAAATTGGGCACTTCCAAACATTATGGGAGCATTCAGAACCATCAGAAGGAGGTTCGTGAATGAAAAAGTCCACTCCAATTTCAGCCTAGATGATAACTCTGAACTGGCCCAAGCAACAGCAGAGGAACAGAACAATATATTTCTGCAAGATCATTGTGTTAAGGAGATGATTTTTCAACCGAATAGGTTAAAGGTAAAGTCACCAGAATCACAGAGCGCCATAGGGCTGTTGCCTCTCATTAGAAAGAGATGGCTAGTGGCCAGTTTAACCTGACGGTCACCATACTTTTAGGCAAGTGGTAAGGTTCAGAAGGAAACTTTATGGTAGCCAGAATGTGAATTAAACCCACCCTGTTGGTGTCGCCTTGCATCGCAAATCAGCCATCCAGCCAACTGAGCTAACCAACCCCCATCAGGTTTTATCAAGTGTATGTCATACATTGTTGTACTCTTCAAAAGTGTTTGGGCTTCGACATTGTTGAGGGAGGACTTCTATGAACTGAATTTCAGAGTTAGTGGTCAGGCAGAAACTAGGGCGATTATATATAATTACATGGAAGGTCGGAAAAAGAACAGGAAATATGAGAATGGAGCAGTTAAACATAATTAAAAATATATATTTGCATGGAGCATAAAACTGTTTCTAGACTGGTTGAGCCAAAAAAAACCTGCTTCTGTACTTCTGCAAACCTTTAGAAACTGTTATGTGGCATATCAGTGAATCTTTGCTGGAGTCCTTTCTTTTGTGCATTCATTCATTCATATACATAAGCACGTACTCTTCCTACACCTTAATGTAAAGCAGCACTTCTTTAAATTAGTACACATGCAGGATGCAATGATTGAGGAGCCTCAACCTTTGTCTTTGTCCAAAATCTATGAATTACTATGCTGCCTGTGTGGATGAAGACAAGGACTACAGGACTGGACAGATGGGCAAATATACCATAACACCACGCTATATTCATGTTAAGTCAAAAAATAATGTGCTTGTTATATAGGTCAGTAGAGTTAGGAAATCGATTGTATTCTCTGCATCCAAGCCTGGGAGTCTTGAAGGTTGTGCTGCCTGCCAGCCATTAGAGTATATTTCCGGGAAACCAGAGACGAATTTGAATTAAGGATGATAAAATTGACATGCCACCGTCAACATGTGAAGCAGTGTTGCAGGTAGAACCAAGAATGATATTCTGCAGTGAGAATTTAAGGAACTGTGTTCAAAATTAATGAGCAGGCCTTCAGGGTAGTCATCTCTGGATTACTAACTAAATCATGTGCAAATCATCATAAAGTCAAGCATATTAGAGTTGGGATGGGCTCCACTTAAACCAAGCTGGTTACAGCCCATGATGAACCATGTAACAAGGGTCATGGGTAAGGCTTTAAGCTGGCAGACTTTAGTAATACAAGTAAAGAAAATGTTTAGATGTAATCCAATTACAGGGAACACAGGGCTGAATTTTCCCAGTCCTGAACAACAAGTCAACAACGACCCTCAGAGCACCAACCCAAATCCATGCCCTTATAACCCACCTAATCTATACATCCCTGAACACTATGGGCAATTTAGCATGACCAATCCACCTAGCTTGCACATCTTTGGATTGTGGGTGGAAACCAGAGCACCCAGAGGAAACCCACGCAAACACGGGGAGAATGTGCAAACTCCACACAGACAGTCGCCCGAGGGTGGAATTGAACCTGGGTCCCTGGCACTGTTAGGCAGCAGTGCATGTGCTCCATTGCTTAGGCTTTTTCTCATTTTTGCAGCCTCTAGAAATTGGTTCCTCCATGCAACGGGAGAAGAAACTAGTTATTTGGTGAGTGTCTGATAACTGACTAAGGTTCATTGTATTCCTAAGGTTCAGAATAAGAGAGCGACTTTGTTCACTCATTGAATTATTTTTGCCCATCCCTAACTGCCAGTCAACCACATTTCAGTGGGTCTGGCGTCATGTGTAGAGTTGTAGTAAGATCAATAGAATGTACAAAAAAAGTAAATACATAATTCAGCAAAATAATTGAGTAGAATTTAGGTGGTAGGACAGGTGATGTGTCACATATGCAGCATGTGGAGATTGATGGATGCTAGTTTGTGGCACAGAAAATATGTCTGCCATAAGTGAAGTTCAAGCAGATTAGACTCAGTTTATGAGCTGAGGGCTGAACTACAGACACTGATTCAAGAGGGAGGGGGGATGTTGCCTGGATTCCTTGTACAATGAGCCAGCCACAGCACTTAGGCTAGTGTCTTTTGATTTAGCCAGTGTTCAGAGAGGACAGAAGAGTGTAACTGCAAGACTGAAAGCACAGAAACATAGAATATAGGAGCAGAAGTAGGTCATTCAGCCCTTCAAGCCTGCTCTGCAATTCAATATGATCACAGCAGATTATCCAACTCATCACCCTTGGCCCCTACAATTGTGCCAAACCTTTGAGATTCTTTCAACTTGTTTGGATGAGATTTGAGGCTCCAGGTGGATGAGCTAACTGACCATAATATTGTGCTACAGGAAGCCATTCAAATGATGGGGAGCAAAAAGAAATGTAGTGGTAGTAGAGGACAGTATAGTCAGAGGGATTAACAGCATAATTTGAACAAAGAGCATGAGACCAGGCAGCTGTGTGGCCTACCCAGTGCTAGGGCTCAGAGCATCTGCTCAGACCTGAAAGGAACCTGCAATGGGAAGAGGAGCATCCAGCTCTCATGGTCCTTGTAACCAATGATGTGGCAGGACAAAGAAGGAAGTTGTGCATAGTCATTATGAGGACCTAGACACTAAATTAAGAAGCAGAACTTTAAAGGTATAATCTCTGGATTATTATTTTAGCCACTTTTCTAGCTTCCGTATCCTTCTCTACTGTAAATACTGAGGTGAAATACTAAGGTATTCACAATTAGAATCGAGCGAAACCTTAGAGAAGTGTAAGGGCAGTTGGAGTGTACTCAAGAGGGAAATCAGGACAGCAAAAAGCAGACATGAGATAGTTTTGACCAATACGGTTAAGGAGAATCCAAAGAGATTCTACAAGTACATCAAGGACAAAGAGTAACTAGCGAGAGAATAGGGCCCCCTAAAGATCAACAAGGCCGACTATGCATGGAACCACAGGAGGTGGGTGAGATACTAAATGAGTAGTTTGTGTCAGTATTTACCATGAAGGATATGGAAGCTAGAGAACTTGGAGAAATAAATAGTGATATCTAAAAAGTGTCTATATTACAGAGGAGGAGGTACTGGACATCTTAAAACACACAAAGGTGGATAATCCCCAGGACCTGATCAGGTGTCTCCCAGAACTTTGTGGGAAGCTAGGAAAGTGATTGCTGGGCCCCTTGCTGAGATAGTTGTGTCATCAATAGCCATGGGTGAGGTGTTGGAAGATTGGAGGGTGGCTAATGTGGTGCCATTATTTAAGAACGGTCATAAGGAAAAGCCCCAGGGATCTATAGACCAGTGACCCTGACGTCAATCGTGGGTAAGTTGTTGGAGAGCTTTCTGAGGGACAGGATTTACATGAATTTGGCAAGGCATGGACTGATTAGGGATAGCCAACATGGCTTGGTGCATAGGAAATTGTGTCTCACTAACTTGATTGAAATTTTTGAAGAAGTGACAAAGAAGATTGATGAAGACAGAGCAGTGAACGTTGTCTATATGGACTTCAGTAAGGCATTCAACAAGGTTAGGCAAGGTAGACTGGTTTGCAAGGTTAGATCACATGGAATCCAAAAAGAGCTAGCAATTTGGATACAAAATTGGCTTGAAGGTAAGAGGCAGAGGGTGGTGGTCAAGTGTTGTTTTTCGCACTGAAGGCCTGTGATCAGTGGTATGCCACTAGGACCCATGCTGAGTCCACTGCTTTTTGCCACTTTTAGAAACGACTTAGATGTGAATATAGGAGGAATGGTTTGTAAGTTTGCGCATGACACCAATATTCGTGGTGTGGTGGACATCGAAGAAGGTTATTTCAGAGTACATTGGGACCTCGATCAAATGGGGCAATGGGCCAAGGAGTGGCAGGTGGAGTTTACTTTAGATGAATGTGAGGTGTTGCATTTTGGTTACACAAATGAGGGCAGGACTTATGCACTTAATGGGCCCTGGAGAGTGTTGTCAAGCAGAGAGATTTAGGAATACAGGTACTCAGTTCCTTGAAAGTGGTGTTTGGTACACTGGTCGTTATTAGTCAGAGAATTGTATATAGGAGTTAGAACGTCGTTGCAGCTGTACAGTACATTGGTGAGGCCACTTTTGGAATACTGCTTTCAATTCTGGTCTCCCTGCTATAGGAAGGATGTTGTTAAACTTGAAAGGGCTCAGAAAATATTCACAAGATGTTGCCAGGGTTGTTGGAGGGTTTGAGCTCTCGGGAAAGGTTAAATAGGTTGGGGCTATTTTCCCCGGAGCATCAGAAGCTGAGGGATGACCTTTTCGAGGTTTATAAAATCATGAGGGGCCTGGATAGGGTGGATAACCAAGATCTTTTTCTCAGGGTAGGAGGAGTCCAAAACTAGAGGGCGTAGGTTTAAGATGAGAGGGGTAAGATTTAAAAGGGATCTAAGGGGCAACATTTTCATGCAGAGGGTGGTGTATGTATGGAATGAGCTGTCAGAGGAAGTGTTGGAGGCTGGTACAATTACAACCTTTTAAAAGGCCCCGGATGGGAGGGCTTAGAGGGTTATGGGCCGAATACTGACAAATGGGACGAGATTAATTTAGGACATCTGCTTGGCTCTAATGTGTTTTTGGACTGAACGGTATGTTTCCGTGCAGTATGTTCAGGAGCCAACTGGAGAGCAAGCTAAACTAAAGCTGGTATTATGAGATAGATTTAATTAATGATCTCACAATGAAGTCGACCATCAATAGCAGTGGCCATAATGTGATAGAATATTATCTTCTGTAGAGAAGAGTAGATTCAAGACTTTTTTAAAACTTAAATAAGGCTAATTATTAGGGCTTGAATCCAGATCTAACTAAAACTAATTGGCCAAAAATGTTACAAGGTAGGTCAATAGAGATCTGGTGGCAAACATTTAAGGGGTATTTCAGAATACAGATAATAGAAAAATTCTGATGAGAAAGAAATATTCCAAAGAACAGATCGATCATCTGTGATTAACTGGAAAGGTTAAAGATAGTATAAAACTAAAAGAAAAAGTATAATTGTCCTACCCCTGGACCAGAAGCCCAGATTATTGTCCCATCTGCTCCTGAAGTCTGGCATAACAGTTTGTTTAAGAATACCTACAATTGTGCAAAGGCAGGTGGTAGGGCAGAAGATTGGACAGAATATAAGTTCCAAAGAATGACTGTAGGAGGAGAAAGCTAGCCAGCAATATAAAATCAGTGTGAATTTCTATAAATATATGAAGCGAGAAAACTTGATAAAGTGAGTCTAGATAATTAATAACGGAAAATCATGAGATGGAAGATGAATTGAACAGGTATCTTGGATCATTCTTCACTATTGAGGATCCACAAACATACCAGTAGCAGCTATAAATCAGGAAATGGAACGTAGAAACGTTACAATCATGGGAGAGCGGTAAAGCACAAATCGTTGCAGTTGTTGTCTGACACATGTTTTAAGTCTCAGAGACCTCATACGAAGGTCTTAAAAGAAGTCGCTTGTGAGAAAATGTAACCTCTTTATTCAAAAAGAGAGGGAGACTGAAAGCAGGAAACTATTGGCCAGTTGGCTTATCACCTGTCATAGGGACAATATTATAAGAGATTTGAAAGAAGTTAATGGCAAAACACTTCGGTAACTTCAAGGTAATGAGACAGAGTCAATGTTGTTTTGTGAAGGGAAGATCATGTTAAACCAATTTACAAGAATTATTTGAGGAAGTAACATGTTCTGGATAAAGAACCAGTGGAAGGGGAACCTGTGGATGTGATAGATATTTTCTGATCAACCTTTTCAAAGATGTTATTATGCACATCTGGAATGGTTGGGACTCGAACCTTGGCCTCCTGGCTCATGTATAGCAACACTGACACAGCACCACAAAAGCCCTCCAGGTGGATTTGCTATACTTAAATTTCCAGAGGGCATTTGATAAAATGCTGCATCAAAGGTTATTGCAGAAAATAAAAGCTCAGGTGTGGGTTGGGGGTGGTCACATATTGGCATGATTGAAGGATTGTTTTGAAGGGTGTTGATTAACAAGAAACAGAGTTTATGTATAAATGGGTATTTTTCAGAAGCTATAATGGGTGGTGTGCCACTGTGATTGGTACTGAGATCTCAAATATTTGCAATTTATATAAATGATTTGGATGAAGATCTAGTTACCCAAATTTTCTGATGGCACAAAAATAGGGAGAAAATAAGTTAAATGGGGGTAACAAGACTGAAAAAGGTATATAATTAGATCAAGTGAGTGAGCAAAAATCTGGCAAATGGAGGATCATGTAGGCAAGTGTGAAGTTGCCTATTTTGGCAGAAACAATCGCAAAAACCATATAATTGAAGTGGTGTAAGATTGCAGAGTTCTGAGATGGAGGGAGTTCTGGAGTCCTGTTGCAAGAATTGCAAAATGTTAGTAAGCAGAGCAAGTAATTAGGCAAGCTAATAGAATGTTATAAATTACTGTGAGGGAGTTTGAATACAAAAGTAGGAAGGTTAAGTTACAGTTATAAGGCCACTGAAGAGACCACCTCTGGAGTACTGTTTACAGCATTAGTCACCTTATTTAACGAAGTATGTGAATGTATTGAAAGTAGTTATGAGAAGGCTAACCAGAGTTGTATCTAAAATTAGTGGATTGTCTTATGAGGAAAGGTCGGACATGCTAGGTGTGTATCTGTTGGAGTTTAAAGAGTAGGAGATGACTTGATTGAAACAAATAAGATCTTGAGGAGTCCTGACAAGTTGGATGGGGAGACGAAGTGTCCTCTTGTGGGAAGGTCATCAACTGGGGCAGCTGTTTAAAAATAAGGCATCACTTATTCAACACAGAGATGAGGCAAAGTTTTTTCTTTGAGAGTTGTGAGTCTTTAGAACTCTCTAGCTGAAAAGGTGGTGAAAGTTGGATCATTGAATATTCTTAAGGCAGAGGTAGATAGATTCTTAGCAAGCAAAGGAATAAAAGGTTATTACGGATAGATGGGAATGTATTACTAAATGGTGGAGCACGTTCAAGGAGTTGAATGGCCTTGTCCTATTCCTGCTCCTTGTTCAGGAGTAACTATTAAAATAACTATTTTTATTAGTGTGGGTCGGTTGGCGAGGACTCGATGGGTTGAAGGACCTGTTCTGTGCTGTGACACCATAACAAGCCAAAATACCAATTTTTTTTAAATTGGCTTCTGTTTCGTACACACGCTTCTCTTTTCTGAGTAGTAGCCTCACGGAATTATTACAGTGCAGAAAAAGTCCCTTTGGCCAGTTAAGTTTGCACCAGTTCTCCAAATGGACATTACAATTTAGTTCCATTCTCACATACACACCTCATAACCCAGCACATTATTTCAATTTGAATAATAATCTAATGCCCTCTTGAATGCCTCCATTCAATCTGCAGCCAGCATGCCTCCAGGCAGTGCATTCTAGACGCAAACCACTTGCTAAATAAGAAAGTTTCTTCCCACAATACATTTACTACTTTTACAAATCATTTTAAATGTGTGCTCTCTCACTCTTGATCCATTTATAAGCAGGAACCATTCCTCTTGTCTATTCTGCCCAGACCTCTCATGGTTTTGAAAACTTCAATCAAATCTCTGCTTAGCCTTCTCCTCTCAAAGATAACCTGTACCAGTTTCATCAATCTATCTTCATAACTGAAGTTTCTCATCTCTGATAAATGTCTTGTAAACCTCTTCACTTTCTCCAGTGAGTACAAATCCTTCCTAAACAGTGGCACCCAGAACTGTACATAGTATTCCAGCTAAGATCTAACAAATATCATATGCAGATTCTCCTTAACCTCCCTGCTCTTGTGTCCCGTGCCATTATTAATAAATCATAGGATACTGTACACTTTATTAACTGTGCACTCTACTTATCCTGTTACTTCTAATGACTTATGCACGCATACACCCAGGTCTCTCTGCTCCTGTGTACCCTTTAGAGTAGTATCCTTTATTTAATATTGTCTCTCCATGTTTTATCAAAGTGTATCACCTTTTTCCTGAATGACCGGGTGTCACTTCTTATGTTCCACTACATGGTTTTCTGGTTATCCAGAGGCCTGACATGAGAAATGTTAGTATTAGGCATGCCACCCCTAGGTGCCATGATTCTGCTCAGTTTGGTGACTCCATTGATCGGTGATATGGATAGTTCACAGTGAGCTATTGGATTCTGAAATCTGACAAATGGCAGCATGCATTGCAGCTATCGTAGTTTGGAAGCCAGTACAAAGTTTTTCCATCCAGTATTGTCACCAGAGCAATAATGTGATGTATTAACATTATCAGAGCATTATGGTGCAGATCTTCCGATCTTCTGATCATTCCAGCAGCATACACCAGCCAAGTGTGTCAGGACAGTTCAGAAGACCCAATACACTTAACTGCGTGGGAATTACATGGGACGTTTAAACACCTGGTGGACTGTTATCTGGTGCCCGGAACCATCTGGAAATGCATACAATTCTCAGTTAAAGTCTGGACTACGAAAGACTCCAATTCACTAAGCCATCCAGGAGAGGTTAGAGAGATTAAAATTTGATCCTAACTCCAGTGTAACTATAAAACTGACACCACCATCCCCCAAGCCCACTGATTCAGTATTGATTTGCCTGACACCTCCAGCAACCACCAATAATCTGACTGTACTCACTCCCAGACTGTTACACAACTTGACCCAACCTCGTCTCCTGACACAGGTTATTCCGAAAAGGAATCCCAGATGCGAAGTGATACATTTTGATAGAAAATGGAGAGGCAATATTAAATAAAGGATATTACTCTAATGGGTACACAGGAGCAGAGAGACTCGGACATATAGTGCATAAGTAATTAAAACTGACAGGACAGGTCGTAACTCCCCAAACCCAACCCCACTTCCAACCCAACCTGACCCCAATCTCACTGCTAAATTACGCCCAACCCAGCCGAACTCCCGCCCAACTTACCCTGCAACTTAAGTCTACCTATTACTTCATTCCTGCCCTACCTGCTCCTGAGCACTCTGCCCACCACGGTCTAGCAAGCTAAATAGCTACTTGCTAAACAGCTACCTGCTAAACAACCAGTCCACCCACCTACCAACATGCCACACACCTAATTATTTACGAGCATCCCGCCAACCTACTAAGTACCTGTCACCGTACTCACCCCCACCTATCTACTCAGGTGCCTCTGTACCCAACTCCCAACCTATCCTCACATATATTGCCCTACTATCCCTGTACCCACTCACTAAGAATCGTTAAATATTGTTGAATATTAAACAAGAAAGAAACTCATTACATTTAGAATTAATCATTTGGTGGTAGAATTAATCATTGCCGGACAAATATGCATTTTGCTGAAGTTTTTCAGCTTGCATTCAATAAGACTACACATAAGAATACCAATTAATGGGAAAAAAGTCATAATTTATACTACATGAGAGAAGTATTGGTTGGCAAGTGAACTGTGGTAAAGGCATTGGCATGGAGAATTAATGGTCAATTAATGATGATTGAGAGTTGACTGCCGTGTGTTCTTTAAAATGCCTGTACCAATCAGAGTCTTCTTGCTAGTTAATCAATATTCTTACCTCATGCAGGACGAAAGTTAGTTTTCCCCTTGAATTGGTATTCTTGTGAATTATTCTGATGACTGCAAGACAAAGCGTTTCAAAAATGTCTTCTGCAGCAAAACACTTGGAATTATGAAATAAGAATGTAGTTAGCTACAAAAAGGATTCATGAGGGCAGAGCAGTGGATATGATCTATATGGACTTCAGTAAGGCGTTTGACAAGTTTCCTCATGGTAGACTGGTTAGCAAGGTTATAGCACATGGAATACAGGGCGAACGAGCACTTTGGATACAGGACTGGCTTAAAGGTAGAAGACTAGAGGGTGGTGGTGGAGGGTTGCTTTTCAGATTGGAGGCCTGTGATCAGTGGTGAGCCACAAGGATCCTTGCTAGTTCCACTGCCTTTTGTCATTTATATAAATGATTTGGATATGAACATGGGAGGTATGGTTAGTAAGTTTGCAGATGACACCAAAATTAGTGGTGTAGTGGACAGCGAAGCTTACCTGAGAGTAAAAAAGGATCTTGATCAGATGGGCCATTGGGCCAAGGAGTGGCTGGTGGAGTTTAATTTAGATAAATATGAGATGCTGCATTTTGGAAATGCAAATCAGGGCAGGACTTATACACTGAAGAAGGGTCTAGGCCCGAAACGTCAGCCTTCCTGCTCCTCTGATGCTGCTTGGCCTGCTGTGTTCATCCAGCTCTACACCTTGTTATCCAGGATTTATACACTTAATGGTAAGGTACTGGGGAGTGTTACTGAACAAAGAGACCTTGGAGTGCAGGTTCATAGCTCCTTGAAAGTGGAGTCGCAGGTAGATAGGAAAGTGAAGAAAGTGTTTGGTGTGCTTGACATTATTGTTCAGTGCATTGAGTATAGGAGTTGGGAGGTTATGTTGCAGCTATACAGGATGTTGGTTCAGCCA
Organism: Ginglymostoma cirratum; assembly: GCA_024137785.1. Lineage (NCBI taxonomy): Eukaryota > Metazoa > Chordata > Chondrichthyes > Orectolobiformes > Ginglymostomatidae > Ginglymostoma > Ginglymostoma cirratum. The sequence goes on along the minus strand of JAHRHZ010000133.1, from coordinate 29,569,898 downwards.
CTTTTGGAGTATTGCATGCAATTCTGGTCTCCCTCCAAAGGAAGGATGTCGTGAAACTAGAAAGGGTTGAGAAAAAATTTACAAGGATATTGCCAGGGTTGGATGGTTTGAGCAATAGGGAGAGCTTGAATAGGCTGGGGCTATTCTCCCTGGAGCTTTGGAGGCTTAGGCATGACCTTCTAGAGGTTTATAAAATCATGAGGGGCGTGGATAGTGTAAATAGGCATGGTCTTTTCCCTGGGGTGGGGGAGTCCAAAACTAGAGGGCATAGGTTTAAGGTGAGGGGGAAAGATATAAAAACGGCAACTTTTTCACGCAGAGGGTGGTGTGTATATGGAATGAGCTGCCAGATGAAGTGGTGGAAGCCAGAACAATTACAACATTTAAAAGGCATCTGGATGGATATATGAATAGGAAGGGTTTAGAATGGGACCAGATTTAGATAGGATGTCTGGTTGGCTTGGACGAGTTGAACTGAAGGTCTGTTTCCATGCTGTATATCTCTATGACTCTATTTCTTTCAAAGAAGCAAAAGAAAAGTTAAAAAGCTATGCAATATCTGAAAAATGCCGGAGAATGCTGTATTAAACTTAACTTGCAGTTTAAATTCTTATGCTGCCAGCTGATGCCATTTTCCAGGATGATATGGACTCTGGCTTTACTTCCCCTGCACTGTATCTAGGCCTAACTTTTTCTTATAATGGACGATTCGGGAATTGACCAGCATCTAAAGACTAACTGTAAAAAGCCCATGGTCGGGGCGTAACTTTTCTAATGTTTTGGAACAGTTGTGTCATGAATCAGAAGAGATAAGAAAATGTGCCAATTTAGCTGTGAGTATAAGCCTAGAAATTCATAATGTTAAGTGCACATCTTTTATGCAAATAGAAAATGAGTTGCACTCACTGTCTGGAATGTACATGAACATGTTTTGGGTTAGTTAGTGTGTATAGCTGCCATAATTATCTTGGCTGCATGAAAGTGAAAGTTCAACTTTTAAAAATTGCCCGTAGATGAAGGATACAACAGCAAGACAGATAGCAGTTAAGTAATGAACAGAGCTTGGCCAAGTCAGCTAACATACAGTTTATCATGGCCGTTTTTGTGCTATAAAATAATGTGTAACTATGAATAATGTGACAGAAGCAGGTAAGCAAGAAGCAGCGTGGCACAGAGAAAGAAGGAAATGCCATAATTCAACAGGTTATAGTTTGCAATCAGGTTTCGTGTAAATTCCCATAAACTATCATCTCATCTTTAATTAATGTTTAAATTTACTGTACCTTGAATGTATAAAGAAGCCACATTCTACTGTGATATAATTAATTGCAATAATTAAATGTGTATTCTCTTGGCTAACTAGATTAATTTAATCCAAGTTGCTATAAGTAAACTGGTGTTGAATTCTTCACTCTTACACAATTCCATATATAGAATGCGTGTTTGTTATTTGTTTAGAAAAAAGAAAAGATAAGTCTTTTTAAAAAAGTACTTTTACGCACAACTTGATAAAGGGTAAAAATGCCTTTGTTGTGAGTAAATATTTGTCAAGTCATTGCTTTTAGGAAAGGGGTCAGTTCGGTGTAGAGTCTGGTCTCCATGTAGTGCCATTGATTAGCTATCAGATGAAAAATGTTAATGAGTAACTTTGGGTGTTACTGATCAGTTGAAATGCATTTAGCTTTATTCAAAATGGCCTAAAGTGAAGCAATTCATAATCCTTTACCTTTCTTGCACATATTGCACAAGATTGTTTAGAAAGGAAAACCTGTTGTTCTGTGGTTAACCAGTTCTTCATAGATCTTGTCATCACTGCTGAATTGTCATTCTTTACATTTTTTTACATTTAATTAGACCGAGTCACAGCCTATGACAAATACTAATGACCAAAATCAAATAAAAACTGATTTCCTCCTGGTTAAATGACAGCCTATTTCAGCTCACTAAAAAGCCACAGGACAAAGTGACAATGTGTACATAAACACCATTGCATAGAAACTAAAAGTGGGAAATAACCGATAATGAATTCACAGGCCACAGCATTTCAGAATGACATAGCATATATAGTATACTACTACATGTCTAAGATGTTGAAATTAATTATTACGAGAGTAATTAATCCATTTAGTAAAAAGAATTAAAACATTTATTCTGTAGTAACTACTTAAAATATCATTTAGGTTGCATTTAAACTATAGCTGCTAGTGAGATTTACAGTACCTTGTTTATATTCTTCGCTTCCAATTTGAATTCTTTCAAAGGAGACTTTGGTGTATGTGTATCTACATGCTTGGTCGAGCTCCAGCCCTAGTCATTGACGTTTAAATGATTTTAGTGTGCTGATAGAAACAGGTAAATTCTATACATTTAGATCTGTTTTAAAAGGTCCTGTGGAAATCCTAAGAATCCTGAGAATTTCTTACACTCAGTTTGACTTCAATCAGGTTTATGCTTTGGCTTTCAAGCATAGTCAATATGCCTTCCATAGAAGGTCTCAAGCCACTCCTTCTGGAGCTATTCAAAACCAACTTGGTCATTTTTGTCCTTTTGGTTTTTTAGTCATACCTTTGCATTTTGCAACTAAATTACAGTTGCAGTTTAGGTTTACATTAAATTGCACTTGGAATTTTGGTTGATGTAGTTAATAGTTCTTGAAACATGTTTCTATTTGTACAACTAGTTGTGAATACACGTTGATTCCACTTTGAAAGGAAAGAATCATTGTTGCTGGAGTGATCCAATGATTAAATGTTTGCATGGCACAAAACTGAACCATTCAGATCAAGAAAGCCTTGTTGTCATGTTTGGCCTTCGTTCTCTCCTCCACAGGCTCATTCGCATTCTGTGGGTGCTGTCAGCTTCCTGAAATCCCACCACGCTAGTGTTTAGACAATGATTCCTAGCAAACAACTTGCAATTGAGCAAGGACTGCCATGCTCTAATTCGTAACCTGAACTGTTAACAAATCGCTGCCTCCATAACAGAGTGGTAGCACTACAGGTGGCAAAAGCATAGTCAGAATTTCTGTACCAGATGTGTATCATATGATCCAAGATGGCAAGTATATATTTTGTATGAATACTAGCTGACGACCTGTTCAGTGCCTTCTACGAATGTTTGAATTGGGTTGCTGAGATTCTTTGTGTATTTTCAAATATATCAGAAAGCTGGTAGTGCATGCAGCACTCCACCAGGATGATATATTGCTTCAAAGGAGGTAAAGAGTAAGACAAAAAAGTTTACTTACATTGTTTATATAACAAATTCGGATATTTGTTTTAAAAAAAATGAGTTCTAAACTAAGTTACACCATTTTGTTATTAAATTTCAAGGGCAAAATACATTGGTGTACCTATTTTTGTCAAAATAATGTTGAGGGTTATTTATGTACAAATGCTACAGCAGCTTCAACCAAGGGGAAGATCACAGTTGAACTCAGTTATCCAAAAGTTGCTATCCAAGCTACACCACTGATAGGCTTTCAGGATTTTTGTAAAAGTGTCACAAGCAGCTAGTCTACAGATCAGAGGGAATGTATATTTTGTTTGGAGTAGGCACTGGTAGTCACCAGAAATAGTGAGGTTGAGCTGGGAAAGACACAAGGATAACAAAACACAATAAAGAGCTGGCAATAAAATGTTTTAATGCTCCATTGAAGGATTTGCTGTCAGATGCTCTTCAGTCCATGAGACCACAAGATGTAGGAGCAGAAGTAGGCCATTTGGCTCATCAAGTCTGCACCACTATTCAATGATCTAAGAATCCTCAACTCTACTTTCCTGCCTTTTTGCCAAAACCTTTGATCCCCTAACTGATTTAAAAGTCTGTCTATCTCTAAAGAACACTAGAACGTAAGAAATGGGAGCAGGAGTAGGCTAATCAGCCCCTCAAGCCTTCTCTACCATTCTATAAGAACATTGGTTGATTTGCTGCAGACCTGAAATGGTCAAACTTACAGAAGGTAGTGGCATCAGATAATTTTGATGTCCAAAGTAGGACTCTACCTCTGAAAACTGAATGTAGAGGTTCACAGATTTAAATTACCTCTCACAAGTGGCCAAACATATAGCTTTCAACCTAGCTTCAGACATTGATCATTGCACTACACCTCCATAATTCAACAAACAAAAGTTTCTGTACTGCTGATACCTAAAATTCAAAGTTTCACTTCAATTTCACAAGGTTAAAACTGCCGCCTTAGTCACACCTGCACCTCATGAGTTGGACCAACTTGTTGTTATTTAAATATGGTGCTCATTCTCACTGACACTTTCTGCTACCTCACGTAATTGGAAACAATCTTCAGATTGCCACTTCCCTGTTATCCACAATATGTTCTGATTCATAAGCTTTCATCACTACACTCCATCTTTTCACCTTTATTCTTTCAGATACTCAAGAACTTCCACCTGGCCAGGCAGTGGTGGTGGGAAAGTATATGGAAGTGCAGGAAAGTAATGATGATGAAAAACCCCAGCCACTTGCTCTCCTACTATTAGCCATCAATTCAAATAGTGGCATGAACAATATTTTAAATGATTGCTTTGAGTCAAGATCTGCACATGGTGAAAAATTGAAGATAAGCAGGCTACAGACAGGGCAAAGGGATAAGTGTAAAACACTTATACTTATACCTGCTTGCTGGAGAACAAAGTTGCATATTAGTTCTGCTGCAGAGTATTTGGATAGTGACTTCAACTGAGTAAACTGCAGGCAAAGACAGATGAGTATGGACACTGAAATGCTTGGTGCATCCTCAGATCTTTTGTAAATTCTGCAGTTAGTGTAAAGAAGAATTGAGGCTGTTCTGGCATCAACTTAGCTCAAGTCTTTAAACGGAGCTTAATGCGCACCCTTTCAATCATGAAAAAGGGGATCAACTCCAGGATAACATTTGCGGACCAATCAATGATGTGCCATCTGCTGACTGATGTCTCAGCATCCATTTCTGCACAATCAAAAGCCACAAACCATCTGCATTGTACAGTGAATGCTTACGCTTGAAGTCATATAACCTCAGATTTGTGTCAGGCAAGCTTGCACAGCCCTTGGACAAGCTCAGCTCTTTTCTATGAAAGGTCAGATTACTGCCATTATAACTGTGAATATGAGTGCTCAAAGGACTGACTGGGTGTCATAGCAGTCTGAAAATCTGTTATCTGACATTGGTTTGATTGCTAACATGACGCGCAGCTCATGGCAGTCACAGTGACAGCTGTCACGCATGCTGAAGTGGTGCAGTTCAAAGCTGAGTCTCTTAGAGCCATTCTGTTCAAGGTCATCCTGCAAGACTACTACATCGAAACTAACATGCTTTTGATCAGCCATATTGCAGCAACTCCGTAGGAGCAGTCGAATAGACAAACGCTCAAAGGGCACTCACAAGGATAAAAGTCATCTTAATATACTTTAAGATAGTATTTAATTTGTAACTATCTTTTAGAATTCTTATTTCATATGCATTGTTTTAACATTTTGAACTATGCTTTGCTGAATATAGCCATACCCCCCTAGTGTGATCTGGCAAAAATGTTGTTTAAACATCCGAATGGTCACATCAATCACTTCTGTGTGGCCACATGGATTTCATTAAATTATTTTGTTTCATTTTATACATGTTGCCCCGCACATGTATTTAGTTTGCGCACATGATCCTTGGAATAATCCTTGTCACTGAATAGCAGCCTGGTTTGTCTTGTTGACTAAAGTACAGTTGATACAATGGATGCTACAGCATGAAAGCTTTATAACTGCTGCCAGAATACCAGGCATTGACCTGTATTTTTTTTTTATTACTCATTTACAGGATGTGGCTGTTGCTAGCTCGGCCAACATTTATTGCCCATCCGTAATTACCCAGAGGGCAGTTGAAAGTCAACCACATTGCTGCGGTCTGGAGTCACTTGGAGGTCAGACCAGATAAGGACAGCAGTTTCCTTCCCTAAGGCACATTAGTGAACCAGCTAGTTTTGTCTGACCCTTTTTGTGATCACAATTAGACTCTTAATTCCAGGTTTTTTTAACTGAGTTCATATTCCATCATCTGTCATGGTGGGATTTGAACCGAGGTCCCCAGAGCATTACCTGGGTCTCTGGATTAATAGTTTACTGATAATACCACTAGGCCATTGTATGAAACACTGAGTCTGGTTGCATACCAGGTAGACTTTGAGGAAGTGAAATTCTTTCCTATTGTGTTAGGTTTTTTTCCCACCATTTTTGGAATAGGATGTGAGTATTGCTGGAAAGGCCAGCAATATTGCCCATCTTTAATTTCCTCAAGGAGATGATGGTGAGCAGCCTTCTTGAATTACAGCAGGCCATAGGTGTTTATGCACTCTCAATGCTGTTGTGTAAAAAGTTCCAGGATTTGGTACCAGCCCAAGCCAAAGCTGAATGCATTAACTGCAAAGTAATTGCATGCAGTTGCACACTGCACCATGAGAAGCCATGTTCTCACTTTGCGTCCTTATTTATGGCAAGAGAGAATTAAACATACTTTATTGGAATTTAGAGTCTCAGTAAACTTTTTAATGCAACAGTAGATAGCAAACTTGCTGTTCTGTGAAGATGTCAAATGGATGTACCTAACATACTGTTCCTCATTTAGTTTGAGGTGGGAGAATCACTCCCTGACCATTGAGCTGATATGGCTTTCTGGTGCAAGGCAAAGATTGCAATTTGACCCCTGTTTTCAAACAAACTCTAGGTAAATGGCCAAATTCCGTGCCTCACTTCAGATACACCATTCTACCATGATGCAGTCCAAACAACTTAGAGAAAGTGGTTGGTGTCAGATTGCAGTCAACACGAAGCGAATGAGCATAACTGCGATTCAAAATGAAAAACGTTCACCACTTAGAACTACAGAAAACTTTTTTTCCCTGTAGCTTCAGCCTGTTCTTTTCTGATCCACTGTCAGGTTCTGATATAATACCGTTCATTCATGACAGCAGTGGACTTGCCAAGACATGTTAGCCTGTGATCAGTCATGCTTATACAGTAATGTAAGTATGTTTGCTAAAAGGTAGATTCAACAGGATTATATCAAAAATGTGTTCCCACAGCTACATCAAAACAAGAACTGTTACAAATTGGAATTTAAGGAAAGATTCAGTACCCCTGGTAAAAATGACACTGTGCTTGTTAAAGTTCTATGCTGCACTGATGACTTGAAAAGTGAGTTAAATTTGCTTGATTAAGCAAACTGAGTATTGTAACATAATTTGAATGCACTTCTTTTGCATCTTCCACAACCTTAGGAAGCATAGTGAATGAAAGAGAGAGAAAATGATAGGTGCATAAGCTCTGTATAGGCTGTTGCTATATATAAATATAGCTATTCTCTTTGGCTGCATCAAAGAGCAATTATGCTAGGTCAGCAAGAGAATGTGGGCAGAAATGCCCCTTTTAGTGATGACCATTTAGTCTTCTGCTGGCAGAGGTCCAGCAGAGAGAGGTTATTTCATGTGGGACTGAGAGGAATTCTGAATGTTAAAATATGCAACATTCTGGAAGATCCCAACTAGAGCTATGGACCAGATAGATCTGTTTATAGTTTTTTGACAAGGGTGACCTTGACAGTTGCTGACCATTTTGGTACTGGGAAGCAGGGAGGTTGCATGTATCGTTGTAGTTAATCCACCATTTCTGATTCCCTGCTGAATTGTAGTATGGAGCCAATTCTTTGTGCAGTTTGCAAGGTAACTGCACCAAAGCTTGTCGATGTGGTTCATGGCATCATGATGATTGTTGTGAATTTGGGTCTGCTGACTCGACGTTCCTGGCTTTCCTTCTTTCATCCAGTACCACAAAAGGCATGAATTGTTGTAATTAGGGTACCTTCAAAACTAAACCCAATACTTAGGTAAGTGAAAGCCTCTCAGATTTCACTTTGCCTTTTTTTTAAAATGGCAGAATCTTTAAAAAGTCAATTTAATGCCATTAGTTCATGGAGAAATAATGTGTTTATTGCTTTGGTACACATTGCATTAGTCACCTCCTTGGTTCATTGATGCACTATAGGTTGGCTCGTGTTATTTTGGAAGCCTGGAACAAACCTGAGTGCAGAAATTAGGAGCTGATGCAATTTTGACAGCCATTGGCAATCTGTGCTCATAATAGATTTTGGTTGTACATCAGATTTCACCGTGATCCAAGTTAGCCTTCACAGCTTTCCTTGCACAAATCTGGCCAAAGATCCTCTACTTGTATTTATGCCAGCAGGGGTCTCAAGTCTTCTTCTTTCCAACTTCCTAGTGACCCTCTATTGCCCCAATAATTCATAAAGAAAAATGTTAAAAAAGTGGAAATGCAAATATTCAGGATTTGAACATAAATGGCCAGACTTTATATTAAAGATGGCAAAGATGTCTTCCAACCCTGTCAAGTTCTGTTCGAGTTAGACCAATTCCTAGAATAACTCAAATTGAATGTGACAGAAAATGTTTTGGGAGCCAATCATTCTTGCATCTTTTGACATCATCTATTAGATGTGACACTGACATAAAATACATAGTCAAATTGTGGGGAAGCATAGTACAGTGAGATGGAAATGATTGAGATGCCTCAGATGATGCTCTTGCACCTTAGTTGTGCCTTGATAATGTCCAAATCACTATAGACAACACAAAGGGTATTAAAATTGTGACAACATGGTTATCGATTGCCAGTGCTCCCCAGCTGCTGCTGGTCACTCTGCACCATCCCATTTTCCAGTCATTGCTGTTCCTACTATAGGGCTAAGAATGTTAAAAAGACAAGCCCTAAGGCCTTATGTTTTAATGTTTGTAGCATTCACATTAAAGTGCATGAATTAATCACACAAATAGATATAAACAGGTACGATATAGTTGGGATTACAGAGACATGGATGCAGGGTGACCAGTTTTAAGTCATTAAATGTGGAGCTGGAAAAGCACAGCAGGTCAGACAGCATCCAAGGAGCAGGGAAGTCAACGTTTCAGGTTGAAACCCTTCATCAGGATTCGGGACGGGGAGGGGAGCCCAGAAATAAATAGAGGGAGTGGGTGGGGCTGAGGGGAAGGTAGTTGGGATGGAGATAGGTGGATGTAGATAGGGTGTTATTGTCATTGGGATGGGTGGAGCAGGTAGGTGAGCAGGAAGACAGACAAGTTAGGGGTGGAGAGATTTTGAAACTGTTGATGCAGGTAGGGCTTTTTTGCGGTTGGTTAGTGGAAAGGGTTAAGCAAATAAGTGAGTCAGAAGATGGATAGGTTGGGGTAAAGAGATGTTGAAGCTGGTGAAATCAGTATTCAGGCCATTGGGCTGTAAGCTCCCAAAGTGAAGTATCAGGTGTTGTTCTTCCAGTTTACATTTGGACTCAGTCTGACAATAGAAGAGGCTAAGGATCGACATGTCGCCAGGGGAGTGGGAGGGAGAGTTAAAGTGGATGGCAACCGGAAGGTTAGGTTGGTTGGTGCGTGCAGAAAGTAGGCGTTCCATGAACCAGTCCTGGAATCTGCATTTGGTCTCCCCGATATAGCAGAGACCATACCGGGAGGAAGGGATACAGTAGATGAGGTTAGATGAAGTGTGGGCGAATCTCTGCCAGATTTGAAAGGATTGTTTGAGGCCTTGGTCGGAGGTGAGAGGGGAGGTGTAGGGGCAAGTGTAGCACCTCCTGTGGTCGCAGGGAAAGGTACCGGGTGTGGTGGAAGGCTTGGTGGGGAGTGTAGAGCTAATGAGGGAGTTGTATAGTGAATAGTCCCTGCGGAGAGCAGATGGAGGTGAGGAGGGAAATATCTTATTGGGGGTAGGGCCTGATTGTAGGTGGCAGAAATGTTGGAGGTTGGTGGGGTGGTATGTGAGGACTAAGGGTACTCTATCCTCAGTGTTGCTGGGACGAGAAGTTTTGAGGGCACAAACATGGATAAATGGGGGAGATGCTGTTGAGGACATCCTTAATAACAGAGGACTGGAAACTACGGTCCTGAAAGTAGGACAGACAAAAAGGAAAAATAAGTGGGCTTGCATTGCTGGTTAAAGAGTAAATTCCTGCATATAGATCGGGTAGAACCAGCCAATAACAATACTATACAGGAGGAATTCCTGGTGTATGTACAGGTTAGCTTTTGGTTCAGTATGTTGGGGAACTGACGAGAGATAAGGCATTCAAACTGGGTAATCAGAAAGGAATAATTGGCAATCCAGTTGTACAAGTTCCCTTGAGGAAGAAACCCGAAAATAAGATAGAATTCTTCATTAAGTCGGATAGTGATGTAGTTGATTCAGAGGCTACAGTCTTGAACCTAAACAAAGGAAACTACGATGGTATGAGGTGCAAGCTGGCTGTGATAAATTACTTCGCTAGTTTACTGGTGGACGGGCAATAGCAAACATTTAAAGAACGCATGGAGGAACTGCGACAATTGTTCATTCCTGTCTGGCACAAAAATAAAATAGGAAAAGTGGCACAAGCAAGTTTAACAGGGGAAATTAGGGATAATATTAGATCCAAATACAAATTGCCCAAAAGAACAAGCAGATCTGAGGAATGGGAGCAGTTCAGATTTCAGCAAAGGAGAGGAAAGAGTTTGAAAGGGGAAAATAGGGTCAGAGAGTCACCTTGTAGGGAACATATAAATTAATCAATAAATTAAGCCAATAAATCCCAAGGGTTCAATGATCTACAGTACTTAAGAAAGTGACCCTGGCAATAATGGATGCAGTTGTGGTCATCTTTCAAGATTCTACAGACTCTCGGACAGTTCCTATGGATTGGAGGGTAGGTAATGGTCCTACATGGTGGGAAAATGCAGCGGTCTGTTATAAAAGCTTAAACAGCTGAGAAGTTAGTAAACAATGACAGAGTCTGACGGAGTCAGCGTGGATTTGAGAAAGGGAAATAATTTCTGACAAATTACTGGAACCTTTGAGTCAGTAACTAGTAGAGTTATTAAGGGAAAGCCAGTGGATGTCATTTACTTGGACTTTCAGAAGGCTTTCATTAAAGTCCAACGTCAGAGTTTGGCATATAAAATTAGGGTACATGGGATTGGGAATAGTATACTAAAGTGGATGGAAAACTGGTTGGCAGACAGGAAAAAAAAAATAGGAATAAATAGGTCTTTTTCCAAGTGGCTGGCTGTGACTAGTGTGGTACATCAGAGCTCAGTGCATAGAAACCAGCTATTCTCAATACATAGTTATGATTTAGATTAGAAGACTAAATGCAAAATCTACTAGGTGGTGGATGACACAAAACTGGGTGGGAGGGTGAACTGTGAGGAGGATGCAAAGATGTTTCAATTTGATCTGGATTAGTTCTGTGAGTGGCAAAAACAGGAGGGCAGATTATTGTCCAAAAACTGATAGATTGGAATCATTGAAAGTGAGCATGTAGGTGCAGCAGCCAGTGAAGAAGGCAACTGATATGTTGGTCTTCATAGCAAGAGGATTCAAGTACAGGAGCAGAGATGTCTTGCTGTAATTGTACAGGGCCTTGGTGAGACTACACCCGGAGTAATTGTGTGCAGTTTTGGTCTCCTTTGTCTGCGCAAGTATGTTCAAACTACAGAGGAAGTGCAACTTATCAGACTAATTTTTGGAAATATCCATACCTGTCCACTAAATGACCGACTCATCTGATCCTACTCTCCATCTTTTCCCCATCATCCTGCAACTTTTTCACTTAAGATATATCTGATTCTCTTCTGAAGTCCTTGGTTGAGTCTATCTCCATCATGCTCTTGAGTAAAGTGTTCCAGATCCTAACCAAGTGCCATACGAAAGTGTTTTTTCTTGTGTCATTGGTGGTTCTTTTGCCAATCACTTTAAATCAGTGCCTTTTTGTTTTTGGCCCTTCTCCCAATGGAAATTGCTTTACCTTAACATGTAACCGGGCATCCCACAATTTTGAAAACCATAATCAAATCTTTTTTTAATCTTTTCTTCTCCAAGGGACAGCCAATTAATCCATATAACTGAAACCCCTCACCCCTGAAATTGTGCTTGTGAGTCTGTTCTGCACCTTCACAACTTTCCTCAAGTTCGCCTAGAATTGGATAGAATATTCTAGGTTTTTAAATTCATTTTACAGGATGTGGGCATCGCTGACTAAGCCAGCATTTATTGCCTATTTCTAATTGACAGCGGTTTCATGGGTATCATCAGACTCTTCATTGAAGATTTTTTTAAAAATTGTCGAACCAGGTCCCCAAAATATTACCTAGGTTTCTGGATTAATAATCTAGCAATAATACCCTGAGGCCATCACTTCCCCTCCCCTACTACCACCGGCTGAACCAGGGTTTCATACAGATATATTGTAGTGTCCTTCTCAATATATCCTATACCGCTTTTTATCAAGCCATATATTGACAATATGGCCAAGGATTACAGGCTACTATGAATTCCTAAATGTCCCTTCAAATCAGTAGCTCCCCCCAGCTCTGGCTCCTGGTTTTATAGGTGATGATTTATAATTCCGTTCACATCCAGCATAACTGACAAAAAAGTGCAAGAATATAGAGTCATACAGCTTGGAAGCAGACCCTTCATTCCAATCAGTCCGTGCTGACCACAGTTCCAAACTAAAGTAGTCCAACCTGCCTGCAGTTGGCCATTTTCCTCCAAATGTTTCTGTTTATGTACTTTTCTAAATGTCTTTTAAATGTTGTAACTGTACCCACATCCGCTACTTCCTCTGGAAGTTCATTCCACACATGAATCATTTTCTGTGTAAAAAAAGAAGCCTCACATGTCTTTTTTAAATCTTTAAGTATGGTTTGTCCAATTGAGTGTCTGCTCAGTGGTAACCCCAGGATGTTGATGGTGGAGAATCCAGTGATAGTAACACCATTGAATGTCAAAGGGGAGATTATTTGATAATGTCTTTATAATCTGATAATTATTGTCTGGTATTTGTGTGGTACGAATGTTACTTGCCACTTGTCTGTTCACCCCCACTGAATTAATAAAATTAATTAATTCCAGATGAACGAACATAGCATGATATAATTTCACACTCACTTTGAGAATGGGAAAGTTGAGACTGAAACTAGTGGCTTAAATAAAAGCAATTACCAAAGTATGGAGACAGAATTCACTAAGTGGGTAAGGTCCTTAATGAATACTTTGCATTGGTATTCACTAAGAAGGACATGGTGAATGGTGAATCTTGAGAGGCTATGTTGATTTTCTAGGGCATGTCAATATAAAAAAGGAGGTGTTGAGAGTTTTGAAAAGCATTAATGTAGACAAGTCTCCAGGACCTGATGGGATCTATCACTGAATGCTGAAGGAGGAAGGTGAGGAAATTGCTGGGGCTTGTATGAAATCTTTGTGTCCTCTTAATTCACAGAAGAGGTCCAAGAGGACTGGAGAATAGCCAATGTTGTTCTTTTGTCTAAGAAGAGAAACAGATATTCCTTGAAATGACAGGCCGGCGAGCCTTATGTCAGGTCGGGAAATTATTGGAGAAGATTCTTATGGATAGGATTTACTCACATTTGGAAAAATTTGAATTTACTAGTGATGGACAGCATGGCTTTGAGGAAGTGACAAGGATGAGGACAGGGTGGCAGATGTTATCTGTTTAAAAATAATGTGTTTTCTATTCAAAATGGAGATGAAGAGGAATTTTGTCCCTTAGAGGATCCTTAATCTTTAGCAAGGATTAAAAGCACTTTCGCAGAGCACATTTAAAGATTGGCCTGTGAATCCATTTAAGTATGATAGATTCCTGTTTTACTAAGGAGTCAAGGATTGTAGATGGCTGGCAGTAAAGTGGAGTTGAGACTCTGTTCAGCTCAGTCATGATCTTATTACATGGCAGTGCAGGCTTGAGAATTCAAATGGATTCTCATGCTCTGATTCCTTTTGTTTACCAAGGAGAAAAGATACTCATGTATAGTTAACACATTTACGTGAAAGTCTGTTTACATCCTGTAATGTTTTAAAGTTTTGCTTTCTCATAATAGTCTGTTTATTGTGTTTAGAAAGTGGCAACAGATCTAAACTGTTCACAGTTTAACTCTTCAACTCTGACTCTGTGTAATGTCTTAGGCAAGACTTTTGAAAGTGTGTTCACATAAAGAAGCCATAAAGTTAAACAAGATATGCAAAATGCCACAATAACCTTCATTTGATTAGTATTTTAGAAGTATTTAAAGCTAAAAGTTTTGCTACATGTTTTGCCTAGTTGACAACTGAGTCATCTTGAGGCATTGCTTTCAGTTTTAAATTGGTGTCTGTGAAAAAAATTTTTGTCTCCAATGCCAAAGTAGTTTCTCAAATACTGAGATAGTTCAATTTATCTTCTTTTAATGTTTACAGTCAACGTAAAGGAATACTTCACTTCTCCATAGTTTATATACATAATGCTCTTTAAGCATTGATTTTTCTATTTGTTGTAAATTTATATTTGGTATTGTCATGAATATTTTCTAAAGAAAGTGAATCTGCTTTTCAAATGGACAGAAGACATCTTACAAAATGGCTCCCTGAAGTCTCATGTCTTCCCTTGCAGATTCAACTGCAATTAGAACCAGGTTGTTTAAAAATAATTTAAAAATTAAAGAATATTTCCAAGGATAAACAAAAGCTTGTTGATAATGGTTTCCCTGAAGATGTGAACAGTTCTTCCTATCTCACCAGAAACCTGAAAGAATCAGAGCCATTTAATTTAACGATAGAGAGATTATTAAAACAAAAACTTAATTACCTCTGCTACAAGACAATGCGTGGTTATACATGCCAGATCTGGGCTAACCCAGTACGTAATATGGAAGCATGGCATTGCAGCCATTTTTAAGATTTGAATTGTGTAATGTCTGGCTAACCAATGTCTAACCGTTTTATGCAAGGAGCTCAGGTAATCCTGTGAATACAGCTACAGCCATTTCTCTCAGCTGACCTATGGACTGTATGTTAGAATTAGATTTTCTTTTTGATACCAGAAGTTACAAAGGAAGGTGCCCAGACCACCTCTTTACTCTGCTGAAAAGGAATCCAGACAGTTTTCAACTTGAGTGCTAGCAGAAGCCGTAAGAAAAGGGGCCTTTCACTTGTTCCCTGAAGCTACTCTATCTTGTCATGACCACAATTGAAGATGTAAATTCAGTGACTGCCTGGATAGAGACAGAGTTAGAATATCATACATGACATGGCATCAACAAAGCTTCAAAAGAAAAAAACTACAAACTGAATTTGTAATCTCCTGGAATTATCTCAGACTGTGAACCTGAAGGTTATAAAAACAACAGCAGCCTGGGTGACAGACACATTTGTAATTTTCCTCCTTTCAAAAATTCACAGGGACAGGGTTAAAAGTGATCTTTAACTCTGAACTGCGTGTGTGTTAATGGCCTGATGTTCTGATGTTCTAGTGTGCTATGCGGGTCACAACTCTGAAAACAGCTATCTGCACTACAGATAAAGAAAACCCCTTTCTCATTCTGAATCAGCCAAATCAACCACTGCCAAAAGAAATCAGAATAAAACATTTCAATCAACTCACAAAGCCAGGAATCTTGAAATTGACTGTTCAATTACCAACATGAGTGCTACATCCATATCATTCAACTGTCCCTTCTTCACGACCAATTCAGAGACTGATCCCGAAGTCATTTTTTACTTTTGTACTTTCTTATTTTTCATCTGTATGCGTGCGCATTACTATTTCTTCTTGCATTTATTTTTATTCATTCACGGGATGAGGGCATCTCTGGCTAGGCCAGTATTTATTTTTCACCCCTAATTGCCCAGAGAGCTGTTAAGAGTCAACCATATTGCTGTGGCCCTGGAATCATGTGTAGACCAGACCAGGTAAGGATGGCAGATTTCCTTCCCTAAAGGACGATAGTGAATCAAATGGGATTTTCTGACAATTGACAATGGATTCATGACTATCATTAGATTCCTAATTCCAGATATTTATTGAATTCAAATTCCACCATCTGCTGTGGTGGGATTGAAACCCACATCGCTAGTACATTCCCTGGGTTTCTGGATTAACAGTCCAGCAATAATACCACTAGGCCATTGCCTTCCCTAATCTAGTGATTAACAAACACCCTCCTGTTAATTCAAGAAAACAGTTAATCTGGGTCTAGGAGAAGGATGTCCACAAGGGAAATTTTCAAATTAACCTAGCCCTGACTGCCCTAAGAGAATTTATGTCTACCAGTTCTTCCCGCCTCATCCTAGAGCCTACCAGTTTGAAATCTCCCATCTAGAACCTCACCTGAGGACTGGTCATAACACCTCCTAAGTCCACAACAAGAAAACTTTGATTATTCAATGAAAGAACCAACCACAGCTGCTGAATTTGACTCCATGTTTCCATGAGCCTACTTCAGAAAGAGAATTTTCAGTCAAACCAGGCTTGCAATAATCGTAGACACTGATCACACTTTCATCTTTATACATAACTATTATTCTTTTTGAACTTAAATCTTTTTATCTATATTTTAGCCAATAATTTTATCAGCTCTTACTGCATAATTTCCAACAATTGTTGTGTAATAAAGTAACATTGTATCTTGTTTGAGCATAATATTATACTGCTGTTTCTGTTTAAACTGAAATAATCTAATTAAAAGAAACTACAAAGAGCTTATACACACTCTTAGATCAGTTACCACTTTGAGGACATGCCTGGTATGTGGTTGTGACAGTGTATACTGTATAAATAATTTAAGCTCACAAATTTAAAAAGGAAGAGTTAACTTGTCTTATTTATTTATGTGCTTTCAGCTTACACAAATCATTATCTCAAGAGGTTAGTGTCACCGACAAGTTCAACACTGCGCTAGGCACTTATGATGATGCTTTATGCACTAGCAAGGGCATTATGTCAGCCACGCACCACCAAAATGAAGATCTAGCAAACCAGTTACAACTGGCTATAGCAGAACTGGCAAACATGAAGATTAAACTGCAGCAAGCCTTGGAAGCCAAAATCCAACTGAGTGAAAAAGTTCAGAAGTAAGTATGTAATTTGAAAATCTTTTAATAAAGGAAGATATGCATTCATCCTAAATTCTTATGATTTACTGTTGATTACATTCGAAACAAGTTCTAAAACTACAGAAATTCTGAATTTTGTTTATTGCACGTTTTCTGAAGAATTTATTGATACTAAAAGCAACACAGTGCTTCCAGTGTAAAGCTTGGCTGAGTCGACAGCACTCTTGTCCTTAAATCAGAAGTTTTACATTTAGGCTTTGCTTGGATTTGAGAAAATTACCTAAGCTTATACTACAATATACTGCTAAGAGCTTGCTGCATTATCAGGTATTCAGTGAATGGAAAATACTTTAGGACATGTTGTGCATTTTTTTTGACGTAACAGGCTTTCTGTTCAGTTATACCCAAAGGAAATGAACCTTTCATTTCTTAATAATTGGTATGCCCAATGCTTTTAAAGCAGATTCGTTTTATTTACTTGTCATATTGTTATTACATAAAAATAATTTAAGTTCAATTTTTTTTAAAAACCTGAGAAAGTGAATGGATGAAACAATGTAAATACTTTTTCTCTGTAATCACCTAGATCTGATGCTTGATTAGGGTCCTAACTGCAAGCTCTAGTAGTTTAAGTAGATTTAGGAATGGTGTTACTTAAAAAGTAAGTAGACCTTACAGATCACTCACCAACATTCAAGTCAATACATTGCCTCAAATCCAAACTAATTAGTATCCACCTTATTGATGTTTGTCGGTCTTGATGTGTTACATTGGCTGACCAGCTTCAAATTTACTCAGCATATATAAAGCACTGTGACATATTTTAACAAAATTTCCTAAGTCACTATTTGCATCACATAATTCATTCCTCTATCTACATTTTTTCTTGGCAATTGGAAATTTTATTTGTTTTCGATTTTAAAAAAGGTCTGGAAATGTTCATTGTCATTTTTGCACTGTTCAAAAAATAGTATAAAATTAATCAGAGAAAATTGTATTTGCAACATATTGTAAGTTTAACAGTCTCTCAGTCTCAGAATAAAACGTCCATAAATTTGTGGGGGACAAAATTACCTCAATGCAAGTACATGAAAGTCCAGAACTGGTTTGTAATTTCTGGAAACTTTAGGGCTTAGAAATAGTTATTTTGAAAGTTAATTCTGGGATTAGACTTATTTCTGTTCATAACGACAGCACTATAATTTCCGTTATGCTTCCAGTACTCAAAATACACACAGTGATACTGCTGGGAGGTGGTTAAAGTACTTACGAGTGTTGAGGAACAACACTTGGAGTGCTGAACATTTGATTTCCCATTGAACTAAGGGTAGTTAATGATGTACAAAGAGTTGTATCTGTTTCCAGCCTGCAGCCTGAAGAAACTTTGATGGTTCAAAAAGAACTTCTAAGTAGTCAGAGATAAAAGGTACTGCAGATGCTGGAGAATCCGAGATAACAAGCATGGGGCTGGATGAACACAGCAGGTCAAGCAGCATCACAGGAGCAGGAAAACTTGACGTTTCGGGCCTAAACCCTTCATCAGAAGGGTTTTACTCAAAATGAGTATAGAGATAGGAACTCCTGTACAGCGAGCAGTTGAGGCAAATAATATAGATGGACTCAATCAAAAGCTAGATTTGTGTGAGGGAGAATAGATCGGACAGATTTGTTCATAGGATTAAATAGTGAGGAGCAAGAGGAGCCTTGAATGGTGTAAAAACAACAGCTTGGACCTGTTATACAGAGTGGCCTATTCTGTGTTGGAAATACTTTGTAATGCTTTGTAACACTAGAAATATTGAGCCACTGCAGCCATTTAATAGTCAATAATCTAAACTGATCTCACTTCTCAATGGTCTGGCCCTAATTTCAAGTTTGTATTATATAGCACTGCATTCCCCATCAAAGGAAACCATTTTTCGATCAAATGCCTTTAACTTTTCAACATTTCAGTTTCATCACACCTCAATCTTCTAAACTCATGGAATTTCATACAAATTTATACACCTGTTCTATCAAAATAATGTTTTAAGCCCAGGCAACATTCAAACGGCAGAGGAATCATTTCATATTTGCCTGTGTATTTTTCTAGGGTTTCTTTTCTAACAGTTCGCCGCAGATACAAGATTTAGATTAGTGCTAGCTATTTTGGCTAGTTGTATGAAATCCCTGACTCTTGCTACGTTTCCAGTCTTGGATAACAAGCATTATACAAACTTTTGGAAGACTTTGGATTGGAGCTACTCTTGAGTGTTCATGTTATCACTTATCAATCAATGAATATATCAAGCTATTCTATTCAGTTCAAATACTGTATGTAATCAGCTACTAAATATAGTTGCGAGAAATAGAGTTACAGATGTCATTTTCAGTTATTTTTCAAAGGATTTTGAATGATACATCAGGCTGTCTTTCCTCACTGTGAAGCATTTGTGAGTATGAAGTCATTCAGAGATTTTGGATTTAGCCAGATAACAAGTGACTGACCATGTTTCAAGGATTGCATTTATGTTGAGCTTTAGTGCAGGTGTTTGTTGATGTGACATTTCAAAGCAAATACAAATTTCAGTAGCCGTAAATATAAGAAACAAAAGTTTAAGTTGACCTGAGCAGACAATATCTTAATTTAATATCTCATTTGTAATGTAGTATCTCTAACAATGCAATACTCCCTTAATACTATAGTAAACCGTTGGCCTAAGTTGTGTTCTCAAATTATAAAATAGGCTTGGACTTACAAACTTTTAATTTTTGGCTCAATTGGCTCTCATCAGCATTTTGTTTTTGGAGACTAATTCTGATGCAAGTTTTTAGACATTAATTTGAATGATGATCTCTAATTAATTGTACTCCTTTTATCACCTCAAAATAATTGATGATTAAACAACTATATTTATGTAGTGCCTTTAAAATAACCCAAGGGGCGTCACAAAAGTATGTTAAAGCAAAATATGACTCCAAGCCCTATAAAGTGTCAATAGATTACCTAAATTTGGTCACAGAGAGGTTTTAAAGGGTGTCTTAAGGAAAGAAAGGTAGTTAGAGAGTTTGATGTTTAGGGATGGAATTCCAAAGTTTTCACACCTGGGCAACTGCATAAACACAAATAAAAACCAAAAGAACTGCGGATGCTGTAAATCAGGAACAAAAACAAAGTTGCTGGAAAATATGCTGCCAGACCTGCTGAGCTTTTCCAGCAACTTTGTTTTTGCGCATAAACACAAATGTGGAGCAGTTATAATCATGAATGCTTAAGAGGCTAGAACTCACAAGAAATTTCTGATCCATATTGCATGGCAATTCGATTTGTCAATTCCATGTCCCCTTAATTTACTAAGTACCCTAGCGTGAGTTCAGAATCCTGTGGAATGTTGTTTATACCATAAAAGTTGAATAGCAAATTAGTATTATCCCCTCTAGCAAAAATTCTGCAAAATATTCTTTTCATGTTTCAAGTGCTTTATCTCATTTAACTTCACTTACTTTTTTTAATTTGTTATAATTCTGACTTCCTGTTAAGGTCAAAATAGTTTGCTTATGCTCATTGTCAGCATGCCAACGGTATTCCTAAAGAAACTGCTGTTTAGGAGTTGTTAGCTTGACAACAGTAGTAATGGAACTGCTATGTTGTATCATTACTGTCTAGGTTAGCAGTTTTCTCCTGATTTTTAGAACTCAGATGCCTTAAGTATCAACATAATGTCAGATCCAGGTTATAACATAAAGCTACACAAGATTATTTGTCAACATTTTGACAGAAAATTCTTGAATAATTTTCAATACAAAACAAATCTTATAGTCCAACAATAAATTATTTTGATGGTTTGCAAATGTGTGATTTAATACCAATTTCTGTAAAGTTAGTCTGTTCACCAAGAAAATAATAATCATTTACAAATTCTACAAATACATTCCACTGTAACAAGTATTTTAAATGAATCAGAAAACTGATAGAAGGACTTGGTATCAGTCCTTGGTATTGATTATCCACAGTCTATTAGACGATACACGAGTGCTATCGGCATAAGTGGCATGAAGCCTGAAAATTCCTATTCATAATCACGTTTGCAGCTTAAAGCTAGGAAGACTAGTTCTATAATCTTTCAAGGATATCTAGAGAGTTTTGCAACAATGGTGTCCCTTGGCTTCAATGTCAAACATATGTATTTCTTTATATCCTCATGTGTATGTGCACATATGTCTATGTATATATACATTTAAATTCTATGAACAATCAAAGAATAAACTGCAGGAAAATAAACTTATTTTCAGCATTACAATGTTGTTAATTAAGCACACCCTCTGCAATTCTCCAAGCACAGCTAGTTGATTCTGTAAAGGGTCACCTAAAGGTTCTTAGTACAGAGCAAACAGACTTCTGACAAACTCAGTTGGTTGATCTCTTTGCTGGTTGAATTTGTAGGGGAGGTGGATGGAAATAGATATGGGGAAGACAAAGAGGTTTCGACAGCTTTTTAAGAAAAATAATAGTGTTCTGTTTAAAGATTTTACAAAACAATTCAGTTTTGCTTCAGAGTTTACTTCAATTAAGGGTGTAAGTATCTTGGCAACAGGATCATTATAAGACGGCCACAGCCAGACAGAAGGACAAAATTTTAGTTCAGGAAAATTGATTGATTTACTTTTTTTACCAAAATTAGAATATTAGGCCATTGTTACGGCTGAAAACAGCTAATACAAAATAAATATATTTTGTTTTGTTTTTGCACATTGACTACTAACGAGGCCACCTCTAATTATTTATTCATCTCCTTTTTGTCCACCTCTCCCTGCACACCACCAATCCAACAAGTGCACCATCTGACCCTGGAGAAAACCCCAATCCTGTCAACTTCTCAGATGCCTCAGTGCCCTGATCATCAAAAAAGTTTGAGTTCTCTCTCTGCTGCAAGATTGTTTCTTTCAGTGTGTCTTTCTCCTGCACTGTAAGGAAATAGCATGTGAGGAAATGCTGTTTTGCTGAATTTGCCTTTGCCCAGCGTTTGTTTATGGGATGCTGCTATATTGAAACAGTCGATGATTAGTAGTTAAATAAGATTTTAGTAAGTATTTCAATAGAGTTAAAGTTATGCCAATTTTTTGTTTGTGTTTCATCTGTTGTAAGAATAAATTCTCTTTTGCTTAAAGCCCAGTAGTGGAACAATCAAATTACATCTGGAACACAGCGCTTACACTTGTCTTTAAACAAAATAGACTATCAGCGTCTAGGCTATCTCCTTGATATATTTTGAGGGGGTTTTGTCTGGCCCATAACACTGCCTCTATTGTTGCATCCCAATATTTGCTTCTGATCTGGACCATTGCCTCTAAGTCAGTGGATCATATGTTCAAGCATCACTCCAATCTAATTACATCTAGCCACTTCATTGGAAGAATTTCTCCATTGTCAAAAAGTGCCATCTTTCAGTTCAAACACTAATCTGAGACATCTATTCTGGTGGCCACAAAACATTCTGAGGTCCCGTTCACTGAAAAGTAGGGAGTTCAGCCAGTTCCATGAAAAGTAATATGTGAATTCTGTTTCTCTTTCTCTTATTAAATATTGCTGGAAAAGAGATTTTTGTCAAATTTTTTCATCTTGCATTCATCAGGACAATACTCAATAATACCAATTTAAAGGGAAAACCAACATTTATACAGCACTAGAGGAGAGTGCTAATGGTTGGCAAGCAGACTGTGATTGGTAGAGACATTGCCATGGAGAATGTATCAATTAAAGAAGACTGACAGTTAACTGCCACCGAACTCTGTTTAAACTTTAGATCAGACAGATTGACTCTGGTCAGGGAATTGCCCTGAGAAATGAAACAATAAATGGCTGCCACTTATTTTGTTGAGTTGAAACTGGTGGTGTGCATGTACATTTTCTTTCTGCTTGATGAGAACAACACCCTGTGCATCAATAACTGTAGTTTCCAGGATGTGCCACAATACAAGCCCAAGTGAAGATCCTAAATTGGGTCGCCAGTATAATTCTTCATACACTCAATTATCCAGCAAATGTTGCCCAATTATAGAACATGCTTGGTTTAAAATTTAACAAGCCTAGGAGTTAACGGTCAATCATCATTAATTGGTGCATTCTCAATGGTGATTCCCCCATTAGAGTTCACTTATCAACCAATTTCAGTTTTTCCCTTGAATTGATGTTCTTGGGAATTATCCTGAATAGTGCAGGATGTAAAGCTTCGATAGAGTGTATTTTTATTTCAGCAATACCCAAGTACTTTACAACCAGTCATTTTATGTAGTTGATGACGTTAACAGAATATGGTGTACTAATTTCAGATCTATTCCCCAGTAACTCCTTAGCCAAAATTCTCAGTCCGAGTTTATATTCACAGCATAGTCTCACCAGAAATGCTGTCTTCAATTTTACATCCCTCCCAAATGCCTCTCAGCATTTCAACATCCTGTTCCTGCCCTTGCATGGTGAATCTTCCAGTGTCCTTTTAAACAAATTCCTCCTCACTTGACAAACTCCCAGCAGCAACATACCAATTGGTGATTCTTAGTCTTTGACTATCCACAACAAGCTCTGTGCCTTTCAATAGGAATTCCATTTTAGCAGCACTGTTTGATGATTAACCTAAAAGTAAACCTTTTCATTTGCCTGACACAGCAGTACCTGCTTTTGGTCTGACTATCCCTGAGAGTCTGTAGGCTTGAAAACAGCAAGAAAAGCTCCCTTCTTTTTTGTGTTCACATATTAAAGCTTGCACCTGACTATCACTGGGGCTTGACCTAAAACCCTGTCCCCAGGGCAACTAGGTCACATGGGCCTATCACCAGGACAAGTTAATTTACAAGTTCACTCCAACCTCAGTATCAGGACATTCTGTTTAACCTTGGATTTTAAAAGATTAAAACATAACCATCTTATGAAGTCTAGCAGTCTTAACATATTTGTAATTTTAGAATATATTAAAATCTAATATTCCAGCTGCGATGTGCACACTAACAAAAATATTAAATCCACACAACTAATGACACCCAAGGCTCATCTTTTCATAAGCTCGGAAAGCAAAGGTATGAGATATGGGAAATGAACATCTCTTTATACTTGTCATCCAGTTGTTAACATTAAAAGTTGGAGACTGAAACTGGATGATCGCAGGTCCTGTTCTCCTGGAGCTATGCCACCAAAGTGAAAGTGTCTTCGTTTAAAATGGATGGTTGTATCTTTTTGAGTTAGTGAATGGTGGAGCTTTTCTTCCAAGTCTTGATACTCAAATACTAACTGGTACAGTATTATTCCATTACATTAAGTCCATAGCAAACTGCCCACTTTGACACAATGTTATGCCAACATAAAACCTCAATTTCACTGAAGGCTGAGAACTCTGCACACAATATCAAATAGCATAACATCAAACAGATCATAAAGTAGGGCAGAATTTTCCCAACTCTTGAATAACATGAGCAATGGTCAGAAAGTTGGGATATGGTGAGAATGAAAAAAAAGTGCAAATTGAGAGTTAAAACAAAGTCTGATTTCCCACATTAGCTTTCAACAGCTAGATGCAGATTTCACTAGTCAGCACCGAGGTGGCTATTTGCATGCATTACTGTCTCATTGATGACTAATCTCCTCATTTTATGCAATTTACTATTTTCCCAGACAGTGGAGAAAAACTGGATGGCTGCAATTCATGACACAAAAGCTAGAATGCCTACCTGGTGGCTTCAGCTCACTGTCATCTTCTCCAGGCAGTTGCCTGGCGAGTATTCCCCAATACCTGAAAACACATTCTGTGGAGGTTGGCATCGACAAAGCATCATACTCAACACATCATAGGACATCTTAGACTCACTTATAATACAGTTCACCATTTCAGTATGGCACTTTGGAGTTCATCGACACCCTACATTCCAATGCAGCTGCCAAACCAATTTGTGCACATTGACACACATCCATTTTATACATCAGAACAAGTTGTGTCTTGGGATCTCAGTGCTCGCTCACTTTGCACTTACCTGGATGCTCACAGCTTTTGCTTTTAATGCAGACCTGGTCTCTATATATAGAGGACATGAAATGCAGACTGGGCGACTGCTTTGTGGAGCACCAACATCT
Source organism: Ginglymostoma cirratum (assembly GCA_024137785.1). Taxonomy (NCBI): domain Eukaryota; kingdom Metazoa; phylum Chordata; class Chondrichthyes; order Orectolobiformes; family Ginglymostomatidae; genus Ginglymostoma; species Ginglymostoma cirratum. Next base: position 29,544,868 of record JAHRHZ010000133.1, on the reverse strand, counting down.
GTCCACAAAATTAATCCCAAGTTTTAAGTTGCCTGCCACTTCAACACACCACCACATTTTCATCTCAGGCTTGTTCCAGTGCTCCAGTGACATTCGGCGCATCTCATTTTCTGCTTAGGGACCCAGCAACCTTCAGGACTCAATGTCAAGTTCAATAATCTTAAAAACCTGAACACCTTCCTCTATGTCCTTTACCTACCCCCACACCTCAAACCAGTCATTGACATAGATTGTTTTCAGCACAGCCAACCGGTTTTCATCTACTTATGGTCCCCTTATGGCTTTTCTCTCTGGCTTACCATTATCTATCCTTTTGCCTGCCTGACTGTCTTTCTTTCTGTCTAGGCTCCATCTCCACCTATCCACTTGTTCACGCACGCGCGCACAGCACACACGTACTCACAGACACACACACCATACATACCACACATAACACACGCACATCACACACACCACACAAACACAGCACACATAGACACACACTCCTGTCTTCAGCATATATACCACCTTTTCCTAGCAGCTATCAGTTTTGAAGATGGATCACTGGACTCAAAACTCTGCTTTCTCTCCACAGATGCTGCCAGACCTTATGAATTTCTCCAACAATTTCTGTTTTTTTTTCAGATTTCCAGCATCTGCCAACAGCTAATGCAGCAAACATACTGAATGTGCTTCAACCTGATGACCATTGCTCAAACAATAAGGGTAGTAGTCCTTAACCTAGTCAATGGAAGATCAGTCAGGGGGACCAGGACAGTCAGTTAAGACAGTTAGATCTCATTCCAGGAGCTTGAACACGGTCAGTCAGGGTGACAAGATCGAAGGATCAGCCTAATTTAGTCTAATGTGTGAGCCGCGCTCAGTCCTGCAAGTCGAGTCCAACCAGTCAAATCAGTCCAGAGATCAGCTTTAAATCAGTTTTAGAACTGCAAAAAAGAGCAGTCGAGATCGTCAATAAGAGCTGTCATTCCAAGTTGATCTGGGAATGGGCCATAGACAGTGGTAAGGGTGTATGCACTGAAGATCAGGGGGTGTTAATCGGGTGCTACTGATGGGATGTGGAAGTTGGGATAATTAAGTGTGGATTTGAATGCAGCATGTGGGCTGCAGAGGAGCACTAACTGTGAAAGGGGGTAACACTATACGTAAAGGTGGGAGACGAAAGCAAAGGAGGAAGGGAGTGACATCGGCAGTGACCTGGCTTCAATTGCAGTATATGATGAAGTTTTACATAACTAAGCTGTATACCTGGGGCTTGGGGTAAGGTGAGAGATGAAGGGTTAAATAAAAGGAATGGATGGAAACATGTGGAGCTCAAACCTGATGGGGTTCACAGGGAGAGCAAGACAGAAAGGAACTCAAAAGTTTGCAGACAGTCCCCTAGCATGTGAGGCTGTATCTCATTATCAGAAGTGCATTCCATCTACATTCAAATTATAAATAAACAATGAAAATATAAGATGGCTTCCAGCACACTCAGAATAGGCAGATTAATTTCTTTTCTTCTAAGGTAGCGGCTCTACTTGTGAGAAGTTTGAGGCCCTTAAAGAGGCATTAGTCAGGCATTTGTATAGTTCAGGTTAAAGATATCTTTAATTGCAGAGTTTTGCATGTGTACCTCAGTCAGTGACCAACTATTTTGATGACAGATTCTAAGCTCTAGCAATCTTGACTATGGCATTGATTGCTGCAAATTAATCCTACTCATCTCTGTGAAGCAGATGTAATTACGAATAACCGTAAAGTTTAATCTGTGGTCCACAATTCACAAACCCATTCCAAGATCTCAGAGCTGCATAATGGGCTAGATCTGCCTTCCTTAAGTATCTCAAAACATAATCTTGTATGCAATGCTGCTATTCTCAAATTATGTGGTCAGTAGAGGGGAGAAAAAGGTGGTGAGAAAAGAATTGATCTGACTGCTTACAATCTCTTACTACATCTTTTCGACAAGGATCATGCAGCATTGCATCCAAATATAGTCTACTCTGTTAAAGGCCCATGTAGCAATACCTTGTTGGCTTCCTTATTCCAATGTATGGAGGACTTCGTAAACTTGTCACTTCCATGAGCTGCAAACTGTTGACTGATCACATTGCTGACGACCTGTTTTATTTCTGATGTTCTCCACATAAACTCACTGGAACCATCACCAATGGATCCAAGTTCAGCAACTGGTATCACCTCTGTATCTATAGAAGGGACATATAAATTAATAAGAACACATGCAAGCATCTCAAAGTCCAGAATCTGCGGTCAGTTCCAATAAATGCAATGTTTGCAACAGTATGTCCTGCCAGGAAGCCAAGTCAGTGCAGGTGGCTCACAGTCTTTTGTCTTCAATGGAATGACCTCCAGATGAATGAAGTACAGTGCGCCTACCAAATGATGTTCCAGGACACAGTCACACATCCACATCATCTCCTGAGAATTCCAGATGCAGAGCACTACAGACTGCGCATACAGCATTGAGCATGCCATATCATAATTCAACTATCTTCATTAATGTGAAAAGGTTCAGTAAGCTCAATGTCCAACTCACCTCTGATCATTACGGACACATCTTTGAAATCAGCACCAGGTATCCTCGAAGGTTCCATAATGATTATGTCTTGATAACTTTCAGGTTCTTGTTTTATTTCAAGGACTGTATGCCTTGCGGGAGACAAGGGCAATCCTCTCCACATATGGCTATTGACACTGTGAAGCAAACCCCTGACTGAGGCTAAGCAACTCCTGCTCAAGATGAGGTTCGCATGCCTTTGCAGCTCTGAGGATTCCTTACAGTTTTCAACAAAGTGCACCACATAATTCTTGCATGCAGTGCTCTGGACAGCTGGAGCAAATAAAGAAAGCAATGTGATACATAATGAGAACTATGAATGTGAAACATTCTTCCAGGGAAGAGGATGCAGATGTTGATCAGGAAAAACATCACCTTCACCATGATGGACTGCAGAAGTGTCAAGCACAACAATACAGCAAGGACTTATTTGATGCCTACTTCCACTGGGACTGAATTGGATGAAAATATTATTCGTTGACTAAATATGTTAATGCTGGAAAGGCAAGAAGTCTCTGCTTATTCCCAAATGCAAATTTAGGTTTTTTTGGTTAATTCTCTTTTTTAACTTCTTTTTGCACAGCGTAAAAAGCAAGCCGTAAAAACTTTTGGAAGGCTTTGCAACATCTGATGCTTGCACATTTAAACACAATAAGATGTTATGCTACAATGAATATTAGAGAAACAGTAGCACACACCCCTACAACCAACAAAAACCATGATAGGGTCCTGACATCATCTTATACTAAGGTAGGGTAGCCTCCCTAGCTTCATATTTGTAGCTGAGGCTATAAAAGTCAATCAGACAGGTGATGCTGCACAGTGAAAACGTATTTACCAATTTGAAATTCTGTTTATATTGAGGTGTCAACCAAGCCATCTGCATGCCTTGATATGGTTTTCTTTTTCCTTTCAGTACGCACTAAATTTGGTGCCTGCAGATCGATGGAGGGAGTTTTCTGGCCTTCAAGTCTGAGCAGATGACCCCAGAGGCGTTTGTGACTGGACGGTCCAGAATTCTGTGCCTGTCCTGCCCTAATGTAGGTTTACCATCCTCAAGTTAAAATTGCACAGCGTTAAGAGTCATAGGCAGAGTGGAAGTAGTGTAGCCAGGCACTTCTTGGGTATCCTAAGAGGAGACCGGGGTGAGAGGGGTGATTCTGTGTGCAGTCCTGTGTGCTGTGTGCCTCCACTCCAACTCTTTGTGATGAAGGGACATTTGGATTAAGGTCAGGTCCATCGTCCCTCTGTCTCTTTGCCATTGGTGCTGATCATTAATGGACATAGCGATGGAGTGCAGATGTGTGTGCATTTCCAGCAGCCATGAGGTTCTGCTGGATCTAGCTCTCCACACAACAATCGCCTAAGGGCCCTCTTCTGCCTGTGGCTGAGCAGGTGCCTGGTCTCCAGCAGTTTTCTGAGTGCATTCCTTCTGCAGCCAGCTGAGGAGATTTGCTAGTGATGGGCTCATCAGCATGTGCTCCCAACGCTAACGCATAGAGCTGGTATAGCTTAGGTCATGGAGAAAGCCAGTACACCCTCTGAGGGATCTGAGCCTTCATCCTCAGAGGTGGAGGATGAAATGTGCAGCTGGTCTCTTCAGGGCAAAGATTGTCTGGGAGCCACTTGTTCCTGGAGAAGACAAGAGGAAATGAGTTGCACTATAGAAGTAGAAGCTTCTACTTCTATGTTAAGAACATGTTAAGAATATACTTACAGTGGTGATGGAGAGCACAGTGAATCATTCTTGGCTGCTGAGATATGAATGTATCAACGTCAACACCACATGAGCATTTTTTTTTCTCCTCCCACCAATGCAATCATTTTCTGCTCATAATGTGTGAACTGAGGATTATTAGCCACCCCAAAACCTGCCTTGGCTCTCTCTGCCCCTACTATGAGCCATTTTCCACTGGAATGAAAAAAGGGCAAGGATTGAGTGGTGCAAAAGTAGCTGGAAGAGCTGGCAGTGTTGGAGCAGGTAGAGTAAATGTGGTGAGGTGTCATGAGTGAGTAAATAGAAAATGCAAAGATCAGGAAGAGTTTGTAGTTTGATGAAGGGGAGAGACTTTGAGGGAGTTGCTGCATGGAATAGTGAGAGTGGGAGACCATCCGCCTTGGTGGAAGGTAAATACAGTAACAGAGTTAGAGTGAGTTGTCAGGTAGCAGAAAGAATATCTTGACAGTTAATCTACCCCAAGAGTATCAATCTTTGTTTTGCACCACTGGCTTTTCTCCCACCATCAAAGCATAATGGTCCAGGTGGCATCTTCACACCAGGCTGGCAGAGTTTGTTGCAGTGGTTTCTTCTGGCAATCTTGAGGAAAGAGATGGCTCTCCTCTCCACTACATCATCCATCAAGACTTCCAGGCCTCTGCACATGAGCTATAATGCCAGTTTCCCTCTGCCAGATATCTCCTGTGGAATTGTGAAGGGCGCTGACTTGCAGTGTTTGAATTGGTGGATGGCCGGGCTTTAAATGTGGTGCTAGTGGCACAAAGTCCAAGCAATGCTGAACATTTCCACTGTCGTTGAGTGTAAGATAACATAAAAATGATGCTGTGGAATGATACTGCATAGTTAATAAAGTGAGCAGTGTAAAATTGCATGAGAAAACCTGATAGAGCTCATGGAGAAAAACCCTCCATGAAACTCCCTAAAATTGACAGTTAGCCAAATTTTTGAGAAAATTCAGCATTTAGCACTTAGAATGTCAATGCAGCGTAACTGTACAAGATCCAAATAATGGGTAAGAAAATTAATTGACAAGGTAGCAGAATTTCAGGTGAAAGTCTGGGCTTCAATATCACATTGTGTGCACCTATTTTGTCATTGATGAATTCTCCATCCAAGTGTCAGACAGATTGGTGGGCTTGACTTGTAGTGGGAGAGAGGACTCTGGCACAGGCTGGCAAAGCAGGTAAATCTGATTTTCAGCTCCAGTGTTTGACATGTACTGTGGCGGTCAATCCTGGAGATTTTTCTTTAAGAATGCGTTCAAATGTCAGTTGTTGTAGTGATGAGAGCATTCTGACCTACGAGCAATATTGTAAATGCATCATGCTTCCCCTCTGGTTGGCCTTCCTTCCTTCAGATGCTAACCTTCTGAAGGACTGGGAAAGCCAGTCAATCACTGTAAAAAGGTTGGCCATTTCAATACAATAGTTGAACTGCAAACCACTAAATTAGGAAATATGAGGATTAATATCAGATGATTTCTGAAATTCTGATGTCTGTCCCAATTTTATGCATTGTGTTTGAAACAATTGAATTCTTAGTGTAAGACACTTAGTTTTATAAAATAACCTCCACCTGTAGAACTATTTCCAACTAGCACGGTAAACCAATTCATACAAATTACTTTTTGAAGATGTTTCATTGTCATTATATCTGTAAATATGGCAGCCAACTTGAGTGCAGCATAATTCCACAAGTAGCAATGAATGGAATATGCTATTAATCAGATTTTCATTGCATTAAAATAGTAATTCTATTTGCAGGTTCTTGTGGTGCAGTGATAATGTCTCTATCTTTGGACCAGCAAACCTGGGTTCATGTCCCACCTGCTCCAGGAATCAATAATATCATCTTTTTGGGGCTACTTGTGGTGCATTGATAGTGTTGCTCCCTCTAAGGCAGAAAGCCTAGGTTGAGGGCCCACCTGCTCCAGACTGTGTAAGAACATGTCTGAGTAGGTTGATTTAAAATATCTACAATTTGCAAATCAGAACTTACTCCCATTAAGTTTCAAACTAATGAAAATGGAATGCTGTTAAGTATATGGGACAGCCTTCTGCTTTTGTGGATAAGTCTTACGTTATCTTTAACACATAATTGAACTAGCAGCTGTGACATCAGTTTAATATCTCATATAAAAGAGAACATCTTTTAAACTTCACAAGTGCATCAGATCAGATAAAAATATAGTGGTAGGAAAAATAACCGAGTTTTCTTACTAAAGATGCGATTAGAAGAACACCCAGGACCAAGGAATAAAATAACGAATCGTCAGCATGTGTTTCAAAAGGGACAATCAAGCTAGGCCAACTTTTTTGAATTTTTTCAGGAGATAACAGAGAGAATAGACAGTGCTGGTGAAGTAATTGCAATGTATTTTGATTTTCAGAAGGCTTTTAATTGGTAGCACCTAATAGATATATCAGTTGAGGTCAGGCAATGGAATCGGGGCAAGTGGAAGGTGCGATTAGCTGGCTTCAAGATAAAAGGCAGAAAGTGGAAGCTAAAGGATAGCTATTCAGAATGGCAGAAGATGGGAAATGGTGTCTTCGCAAGATTATGCTGGGGCACTGCTGATCACAGTTTACATTAACGATTTGAAGTTTGGAATCAAAAATGCATTTTCCTAATTTGCTGATGACACTAAATTAGGGGGTGGGTTTGAGAATCTACATTGAGGAGGACAGCAACAAAATATAAAATACAGAAAACACTTTAGATGTGCAAATAATTGACAAATGAAGTTCCATGCGGCTAAATCTGAGGTAATACATTTTGAAAGGAAGAATAAGGAGGTAAGTCTAGGAAAGTGCAAGTCTAGATGGAGGAAAAGAGCAAAGGAGCTCAGAGTACAATTAGATCATCCCTACAAGTTGTACCACAGGTTAGGAAGGCAATTTGTTTTTATTTAAAAATTAAAGTTATGCTAAATCTGTATTGAACCTTAGGCCACATTTACAGCATGTAGTTCTGGTCACCATATTATGGAAGGATATAGATGGACAGCATGCAGAGAAGATTTAAATAAATGATGCAAAATCTGTATGAACAGATTGGCAGGCTGAGTCTCTTCTCAAAAAAAGGCTAAAGAGTGACTAGTAGAGATGTTTAAAATTATGAAAGGTTTGATAGAGTGAATACAAAGAGAATAGTTCCTGTCATGGGGAGGAGCATGCCTAGAGGTCATCAATAAGGTAGGCACCAACAAATCCAATAGGGGAGATCAAATGAAGTCTTTTTTTTCACCAAGCATTTTGAACTCATTACCACAGGTGTGGCTGAAGTAGATGTAGTTGTATTTAGGTGGAAGCTTGACAAACATTTGAAGGAGAAAGGAATAGATGATAAAAACTGTAGATTTAGGTGGGGAAAGATGGAAGGAGGCTTACTTGGAGACTGAATAATGGCATGGAGTAGTAAGCCGTTTACCTTAAGCAAAAACTCATTGTAACACTAGAAAGCATTGACGTTAGAATTGTGATGTCAAAATATACACTGGAAAAAACAAAAATTATTTAATGCTAAAATCATAGATTTAAGAACAGGAATATACATAGTTGCTATGACTCTTTCAAATAAGCTTTTTGTACTTTAAAACAAAAATACTGAAAAAGAAATGTAAGCAATTTATTTCAAGAGTTTATTATTTTACATTAGTTTTCTTTTGGATATCTTTTAAGAAAATAGGAGTTAATATAATTAACTTGTAACCCAATTAGTTATTTAAGATTAATTTTATACTCTTTTGTAATAATAGAAAACTTGGTATGTGTTCCTCGGGAAGGATGTAAACACTTGTTGTTAACTACTGGCATGCCTAATCACAATAAGACTAAGCAGCACTGCATGAGAATACGAATGCATGTGAAATAATTTCATGTCAGTGTGACTGCCCCTTCAGCCTTGAAATCCGTGACAGATCATGTGGTAAGGGAGAATCTGACACTCTATAACACCATTGTTAGAAAAATGTGGCTGAAACCAAGTTCCCTTTATGTGTTGTAGCTGGTAAGAGAAACCATGAGGGATAAGGAATTTAGCACAATGGTGCAGGAAGTTGCTTCATTGAAGGGAATCATAAATTGCTGGAAGGGACGTACTTGGCACTGAGGACAGAGCTCTTTTCATGGTTACTAATGTGAACTTTAAAGCTACAGCTGGTCTTCCCAAAACCTAAATCTAGAGGAATTGTTTAGTTTTGGACCATTGGGAAAAGGGCGGAGCATATTTCAATTTGGGAAAAAGTAACACTTTCTCTTGTTTGCAGGCCAAAGTTGAAATAAATTAATGCTCAAATCATTTTCAAGCAGTCATTTCAATTTTTGTGTTTTGAAAATTCTGGAAAATTAAGTGACTCATTTTTTGAATGTTACATATCTCATTAAATATTAGCCTTTCCTATTCATGGATAAGTCATATTGCATCACCAATCCTGTATTAGTCAGCTTTGTGACAGGCTTGTTGTATTCAACCACAAGATGTTGTTACTGATATTAGAGATGGTGCTTTTCAACAGTGTGTATGCATAGGTGTTGCTTATAAATCGCTATAAATATAGAGCAACGTACAGACTTCCATCTAAGGAATTTTAGGCAAACTGTAAATGAACATATAGGTCAGAGTGTGTCTATAAAATGCTATAAAGCATAGTCTGTGATAGCTTTAGGCATGCAACCTTCCGTGCAATTTCTGCTACAGTTTGGCATTTGAATTAAGTGCTGGCACGTGTGTAATGTAAACAAAAATATTTAACTGTATATATGTTCTGTATCAGAAATCTTCCAATATCTGGTTTAGGAATTAGATGTCCAGCGATATTACAACTAGGTTTCAACTACTTGAGTACAATAAAATCAGTTTATCTTGTCATGTCTGTTGCCTAAAAGATTATAATGCTTTACAATATAAGTTTGAATTTATTGTGAACAAAAAAAAAGTATCCTGCAGCTGAACTATTGAATCCAAAATTTTGCACAACTCACTAACAGTTTTCTTTTGTGTACAATTTTGAGGAGAGGTATTTTTAACTGGATGCTTCTTGAATCAAGTTTTTTTTAAGAAAGCTATAGAAAATATACCATGTGTATTATAAAGACTTGGAAACTTATTCGTTCATCTCCTGTTCAGAGAATGATAAAAATCTTGAAAATAAAATCTAGTGATGAGTCTGTATCCTGTAGCTGTGTCTGTGTTACACAGTGCATCATTGTTTTCTAATGACCACCGTGTAAGCCTTTCCAAAGTGCAAACACTGCCTCTTTCAGACTATGAATTCCTAATACTAGGTCTACTTTTCTTTTTGCAGGTTGGAACGGCTGGTAGACGTCCTGAGGAAAAAGGTTGGAGCAGGGAACATCAGGACGGTGACTTGATTGAGTAGCAGTGTCTGACGATGTAGTCACATCTGGTGACCAGGCCATTCTATTCATCTTTCTACAAATAAAAAAGCCTGGCTTTAGCAAACAATTGTTGTAACCGCCACACTGAAATAACATTCCAAAAACATCCTAATCTATTTTTTTTTGGAACCTAGAAACTTGTTCTTATTACATGTTGACTAAATTTGTAGACATGTAGAAAACATTCTAAAATGCACCAGTTTTTAACTAGGAATTTCTGAGATTTATATCAATGCATAAAAAATAAGGAACTATTTGTATTTCTTAAGATAATTTAAGTTTTTACTAACTTACCTCCCTTATATTCAATTTAAATTTGTAGCATTTTTCACTTACCAGTTTGAAAAATTCTCACCTGTAGGACAAAAACAAAGTTGTATTTTTGATTTTTATGTGTAATTGTAGTGTGTTGTTGTTCAATGTCTGGAATGTTTTACCATGATGTGCATTGATACTTGTTTTAGTTTCATATTTAATCTTTTAGTGTTTATTACAGTCTATCAGTGGCATATTTTAAATTTGTTCAGAATTCATGCCTTAATCACTGGAGTGAGATTAAAAATTGTGTAAATGTACTAATGTTGAGAACATTTTTGACTTTTGTGGTGTTTGGGGAATGAGGGTGAATTGTGGGCTTTTCAACAGTTCAGTCTTCTGTGTCTATTTTAAATGACGTTATAAATATTGAAGAATGAAGGTTATCCAAAATTAAGGAATAAATTGACAAGTGTAAAGTTGTATGGTGAAATCTATGGTGAATGTATTTGAAAGTGATATAATAATTCTATAAAAGACACACCAGAAAATATGAGCACTTGATATCAGTTCAGACACAAAGCTGGGGTTGACAATTGGTGCTTTTGTAGCAATATCAAAATGTGTTAATGTTTAATTTGTGCCAAACAACAGATTAACATGCATGGAAAAAATCTCCAATCCCTAAATGAGATTATCTTAATACTTACAAAGTACACTAAAACGTTGATTGTGGTTCTGACGGCTAAAATGGCAGTATAAGGAAGGTGTGCTAGCATATTCAGACGCATACAATGTATTCAAATTTGTATTTATACCACCTATAAATCGGCCTGCACTCTATGTATTCTAATTATGTGAAGACACGAACTTTTTAAATTGTCAGTACCTCGAATTACAATGCTAATAAAAAGATTACAAAGAAAGCAAAAGAGAGAAATACCAAATGTGAAATGTTAAAAAGTGCAGAGATATGTTTGTGTTTAATATGATTCCAATACAGATTCGTTGCTACGATTCTAATCGAAAAGGGGTGGGTGTATCAAGAAATATGGAATGATTCTTTTTCTGGAGATTTACTGACTCAGCTGGAGATGAGAAGGCGAGTAAATGAACATTCACGTTTCCATGGGTTTAGTTCTTATCACTTAAGGTTACAGTATTTGTTATCTGAAAGATTTTAACTTTGCCTTTTGCTTTACAACGCAATTAATGTTCCAATAGACGCACAAGTGATTAAGGAAACGGCACAGAGAATTATTCTCCTTAATTAACTCCACACACAAAAAAATCATGTAGGTATGCTGCCGAATAAATGATTCAGCATCAACGTATGTTTGTTATAAGTATTGAGTCGGTAAATGAATCTTTAATGATGGCGCAATTATGGAGAAAATCTAAGGCATAAATGCTGAATAGTGCTTGAAAATGAAAATTGTTTCTTGTCAACTCAATGTCGAAATCTGATTTCCGAATTTAAAATTATTCCAGTTGATTTAGGAATTATTACTGTTATGTCACTAATTAGACGAGATAATTTTTGTCCAGTCGACTTTTTAGTTTGGAGTTTAATAAATATGGTTAAAATCTCCCGAGCAGAAAGACTTAGGAATGAGGAGGGACGAAAGTTTCCGGTCGTCCTGAGTTTCTGAGTTTTTCTTTCCTTTTAAACTTGGGCGACAATGATTGTGCTGTCTATAAAATAAAACTTTCCTCTTTACGTATTAATTAATATGTTCGGATGTATTAACATATCTACCTGACTACAACACCGGCGCTTTACATACCCGCCCCTAACGCATTTTATCTCTGGGTTTTTACTAGGTTGTGGAGCAAGGGAAGCAAGACAGAGAAGACTGGAAGATTTCATCAGTGTACCCGAAACAAAAAACTGTTTAAAGTATTCTGAAGGGGAATGGGGTGATGAAGTTGCGATCAACGGTAGTTGCGAGACTCTTTAAGTGGAAACATAATGAATACCACGAAAGCAAATATGTATGATCATGTTTGAGGAGACAAGTGCCCAAAATCGTTATGTGTAAGGCTATGCATTCTGAAGTTGAGGATATAGAATATGACTAACGAGTAAAAAAATGTACGAAAGATGGTCATGGATACCATATATAGATTGTATGTGTAGAGAGAGACCTTTTTAAAGAATATGGCGGAATGGTTGTTAAAACATGAATCATAGCTTGCACTATTATTTGAAGATCAGTAGATTATTGTAAAAAAAACCATGACCAGATTCAGTTTCTTTCGACCAAGGAGGGAAGTTAATTGTGAGGTTAAATCAAATAACATTTAATAAAATTCAATTCGGAAAACCCAATGATAAGATGGCATTTCGTAACCCTTCAGAGAAATTTTAAGGCAAGTTTGTAAAGACAGGACCAGATATATGACAAACTGGTGATTCTAGTCTGCGTTCTTTGAGCAGATAATGTGAATTATCCCGCTGAAATTTCATGTTTGGCATTTTTCTGAGTATTCGTAACCTCCAAAATTTCTGTGGATTATTCTTAAACGATAGAAATTTAAGATTCTGTTATACAAAAAGCTGTCCCTTCCTTTAATCTAAGCATTTGGTAACTAGCCCATGACTGCTGGCAGAACTCAACCCTGCTGAGTGAGCTGGACCAGATCTATCAATGCGTCTGGACAGAAATCCAGTGTGTTCAATAAAAACTTAAAAATAAAGAAAAAAAAACAGGGTCCGGACCTTGTAAAGACGAAGTGAAGATCTTTCTTTAAGTTTTGCCAAATTGACTTTTGAGGTGCTTTTATTCGCAAGTGTAATATTTGAAAACCCCATTAAAGAAGAAAATAACGGGCAGTTCTTCAAAAAGCAGATTCAGAAGTTTCTGGAATTTAGTGTATCTCCCGTGCGATTTCATTTATGTCATCATTTACATATCACTATTCGGCCAAGCTGAGGATGAACAACATGCCCAACCTATTAGGAATTAGCTAATCGTGTTTCATCGCACCCTGTTGAATTGACTCCTAAAATTTACTCAGGCGAATAGAATTTAAATTCCATTTGTTGTTTTGGAAAACAGTTGCTCAAGCAAGTTGTATATCAATGCGTTCTGAAAACTAACTATCCAGGATGCTATGATCTCAATGGTAAATAGTTAATAGTTGGAAAAATATCGTCATTTGCTTTCAACTTGAAAGAAATTATGTATTTAAAAAGCCATTCTAAAGCCACTCAGTATGGTTTGGAATAGTCACTGCTGCTGCGGTTACTTTGAAATGATCTTCCTCATATGTACATTTGAGGTACTATTTATTTCAATCTGAGTTTCCAGTTTACCGCAGAGTGTAATTTGTGGGAAATGTTCTTATTGGATCCCTCCTTCGATGTGACTGTGTAAGTTTTTGATCTGATAGGGGCTAGCTGCTGAGAGTCCCTCCCTCCAATAAAGAACACCATTAGATTTTGTAGAATCTACCTCCAACCGTAACCCTGGAGATGGCACAACCTGGGTGTCCTTGCTCTAATACCAAAGAGTCCGCACTGGATGTTTTCTATCCTAAGTCGTTTTCTGTTGTCGATAATCCTGTGCTGTCAAATAAATACATTGTCTCAGCTGTTCAGACCAACATCAAAAGAAAACTGGCCATTTGAAAGGGGGTGGGGGTGGACAATCTTTCGCTTTAAAATTTACGGATCGACTAAGTGTAAAGCTCTGTCAATTATGACACTAGCAGTAAATTATTATAGAATAATAACTATATGGGGAGCATTGATGAAGTGATAACGCCTCAGTTGTTGGAAATGCAACAGATTATGTTACACGCTTGCTCATCCAACAAAAGGCGATGAAGCCTGATTAACCATTTTGAAACCGAAAAGATGTCGACAAGACTACAAAACCACTTTTTATACGGTTTAATTAAAAACGTGTTACGAGGACAGAAAAGATGAATGCGATCTGAGAAAGCGTGGCTGATCCGGTTGCTATAACGACAGTAAATCTTCTACGCCTGTTGTGTTTCATACAGTCCCGCTGCAAACTGCACCTGCTTCTTCCCCCCACCACCACCCCCCTCCAAACTCCAGAAAAAGTCCAAAACATATTAACGATATCACTGTCAATTATTGTACAAGTAATGTCTTCTGTGCGGCCAATATCTCAAATGCAGTGCGGTGTATTTAGTTGAAAAGTGCTCGTTTGTCCCATTATCCAGCGTGTCAAATAGAAACCCAGTGCTTAACTGGTAATACGTAGATAGCTGTACATTGAGAGACATGGCAATCCTCGTTTTTAAACAAAATATTTTATTGAGTGTAGAAGCTACGTTTCTCATTTGAATGGATACCTTTGGATCAGGGCCGGGTTATAATTTATCCGACATTATACATCCAACATTAGAAGATTGGGGGTGAATGTGACACCCTCGAAACGAATAAATTCGCTTGTATAGTCCTGGCTGTTATCACATTGTTCTGATTTGCTCTCAAACGTGGTGTTTGTAAAATGACACGAGTATCCTGCTAACTCAGTTTCATGCTGGTTGATAACAACTTGTCAGTTCGGTGCCAGCGACACATACAACTCAATGACATCTCAATCGTTGCTTCCTCTGAGGTCTGCAATTGTGTTTTATTTTCCAGTGATTATTATTCTTCTCCGGACCTCTAAAGACAGTTAGATCGATCTTCCATTTTTTAGGGATGCACTTTTAAAACTGTATGAACCTCTGATAAAGAGCAGCTGCACTCCAAGCAGATTTCTTTACAGATCTTCTCTCCACTTCTCCCACCTTTTTTTCCTCTCTTCTGGTCTGAAGGGTATTGCTTTGCTCTTTTCGTTGGCCAAGCACAATTGTGTTATTGGAGATAATGAATTCAATCCCTATCAAAAGGTATTAACACGTCTTTGGCTGTAGTGGGTTTAAAACCAGAAGAAAGAGAACACAAAACTTGCCGAGCCGCCACACTGATAGCTGCTTTGAAATGAAAGGGTTCAGGCATTGTCGTCGAAATTTTAGCCCATACGGCATAAGAAAGAGTCGGGGCTTTTGATGGACACATGAGAACTACCTCATAACGGCAGCAACAAGTAGCACCAAAGTCTTCATCCTCCTTTGCGACGGTGTTCTGCCTGCTGATAACATATGTTAGCTTTTAATGCAGGCCCCTCGATCTAATTACTTCTGCTCGCTGACTACACTGGCGTGGAACTAAATGCTAATTTTCAGGTTCGGGGGGTAGGGGGGAAGCCGTGTCCGGGGTGCAATCACAAATGGAAATGGAAAGTAAATTTAGTGCAATGATAAAAAGAGAACAAATGTAACTTGGTCTGGTTCTTTCCTATCTGTTGTCGCATCTAATGAGACCCTGGGGAAGGTCTTGCCAGTCAAGGAGGATGTTTTTTTTAAAAATTAAAAACTACCCATAACAAACAAATGTGGGCAAGAAGCGAGAGTGGGTCCAACAGATCACATGACTGCTGTACCTCTGTGAGGGAATGTTATACAAGATGCTTTGGGATGGTTGGTCGTTAAAATGATATTGACAAAACAAAACGTATTGCTTGTTTCTCAATAAATGTAGTACGACGTTAATTGAAGATTATAGATTGGTTATTTGCAAAACAATTTAAATGTTTGTAACTTGCTTCTCTGCTCAGACTGGCAGTAGTGCGCATGGCATTTAGCTTAACAAACTCAAATATTAATTAGGAAAGCAATATAGCCGATATCCATAAAATAGCAATACCTCACAAATTTATGGCAAACTTTCACTTGTTCCGAACCCTGACATTTTGAGATCAACATGTATCCGGACAAAACAATTAGTTACGTTTTTAACAACTTAAAATAAGTATTGGAAAGAAAATAAACAACGAGTATTCGAATTATTTCCTGGCTTTTGCATAGCATTGAACTTCGTCAACGTCCGCAAATATTTCTAGTTGACAACAGTGGAACAGGAATATTCCCAAACTTGGCCTGTGTCCATCACTCAGCTCACACGTGCATCGTTACTTTAATTCAAATCGGTCATTTAAAGCAATTCCAAGCCGATCAACTGGCGAATCAAAATTGAAATAGCGAAGGGAGAGCTCGAAGCTAATAAGTTTAAATATCTGGAAAGTCGCCATTTAGATAGATCATTAATGATAAACAGGGCAGTCTTAATTCATACTTTTTGATAGGCTAAAGTTTGTCGTCGACTGAATGTGTATACTGTATATGTCCACCGTCTACCTGCACTATGTCCGTTGTCTATGTGCACTTTGTCCAGTGTATCCGATTTTTAAAATCTCTCCTCTAACCAACATCAAATATTACACACGACGTGTAAGTGGCGCTAGTCTTCAGAATGTCCTGAGATTAACAGTTTGTATATATTTCTCAGTTTTGATCTTCTGATCGTAATTTATTTCCAGATCCAGAAGCGTAAAACACACGCACAGCAAAACTTAGATTGTTTTCAGTTCTGCGCCCAAAGATGCGGAAATGAAATCTTAACTAGATGTACAAATTTCTAATGAGAAGTAGTTCACGAATGTGTTTGCCGCCTG
This sequence comes from Ginglymostoma cirratum, assembly GCA_024137785.1. NCBI lineage: Eukaryota > Metazoa > Chordata > Chondrichthyes > Orectolobiformes > Ginglymostomatidae > Ginglymostoma > Ginglymostoma cirratum. The sequence goes on along the minus strand of JAHRHZ010000133.1, from coordinate 29,528,374 downwards.
TACGACCTGAGGTTTTTGTTTATACCTTACACGGTTGTAATTTGCAAGGCGAGCTGAACCAATAATACTAGTTGTAGCAAATTATTTGACTCCTCCTGAATTAAAAGCAATTACGTGAGAGATAGGCCGTTTTCATTTCATGAATATTGGTAGCAGTTTCCACTATGGAGTATTTTTATTTTACAGAGACACATTCTTTACCCAGGTAGTGATTGTTAAAGTCAGTTCCTGTCAGAGGTCAGGAGACGTTGTTTGTCCTGTTCAAAGTTCGCATTGAAATTGTCTTGGCCCCAGTCTGGTGGATTAGAAGTCACAAAGGGGCAAAAGAACAAGACTGAACCCAAGAAGCTTGTGGGATGGAACGCAGTGCTAAATGTCAGGAGAATGCAAAGTCTCCTTGCTCAAAGCCGCCTTGGTTATTTCTGTGCTGCCCTCAAAACTGGAAGATTTATCTTGGAAAAAACACACATGGAAGGCTGAGTGTCCATTAACCGACATTGTTCGACCTGGTGTCTGGAAAGTTAGACTCGGTTGTTTTTATTTTCGCGTGTTCCACCTGGTTTTACTGTTCTTAAAAAAAGGGCTGCTTTATGTTTTGAACTATTTTTTCGCACTAACTTTTAAATCTGAAAAGCGTTTTAATCCAATGTTATATTATCATTTACAGAAGTGACCTCGAAGTGCTGTGAAAATTGAGAAATAACAAAGAAGGAAGGTCGATGTATATATGCCGTTCCCTTTGTTAAAATATACTTCAAAGGAATGTGTTGCGATTGCATTTCTCTCAGATTTTGGTTTTGACAGTAAAATTAAAATCGCCGATGAAATGACTACGTTATAATTTATATCTACCGTATACTAAGTCATTAGAAATCGAGATAACTTCTGCATTTGTTAAGTATTGACTATCTATTTTGAGTTGGTGTTTTATTTCCAGTACTTTGACGGGACCGCTGATTGAGTTAAACTTAGTGTCCTGTTGTTCTTCCTCGTATTCGTTTGTGCAAAATGTTCGCCCGGTCTCTGTTGGTCGATTATACGTCAATTTTTGTATTCAAGTTGCAAAATAATCTCAAAATCTATCGATTGGGAAGAAGTTATTTGCGCAAAGTTATGATGAAAGTTCAGAAAGATGATTAACGCCACTGTCGTCTCTTTCCGCGCACACCAACTCAATCTTATTTTTAACATTATTTAATGAACAAATAATATGCTTTTGTGGAGTGGTACGTGTTAAAACCAGAACTATCTTCCTTAAAAAAATAGTGTGTTCAAACAAATTAACAAACATTATAATTATATTCGACTGGTCTCAGTACAAATTACACAAGTCAGTTGACAACTGATATCAAACAGAATACACGGTCCAACCCATTTCTGCCTTTGCATTATTCCGTTCTTTAATGCACATTTAATCGTACCTGTTTTTCCAACTGTGAGTATTAATGTAATAGGAATACATCTGGCATAAATTAGAAGCTCTTGCCTTTCTATCAGCGCAGCACCATATTTACTGCTTAAAACAGCGTAAGGTTCACGTGTAGCCGCCAGTATATTCAGATAGGCGCCATACAAACCTTTGAATCTGGCTAGTCTTATAAAGAAAATTATTAACTCGAAGAGCTCATGGCCCCACACTGATAGATTAAAATAGATTAGAATACACAAAGAGAAAATAAACCCAGTTGGACAAGGGAAGAAGCTTGGAAAGCGGAGCGAAGTTCTCAATGCAATTAACAGCCGCACAACTCATTTTTTTTGGAAAATCCGTTTGAGTACAATAAAATTACACAAGGCAGTTTCTGCCTAACGTTAAGTGCTATAATTTCAATAACCTTTATAATTTCCTTCGCTTTTCGATTTGATGCACGTATCATTTTTTGTCGATTCCATTTACGATATCTGAAGAACTGAAAATTGAAACTGCGTTAGGTTAGGACAGTGCGCTGACTGGGAAGCTAAGGATGACACCTAGATAGTAGGTGGAAATACATCCATCTTCTTCTCATTAGGTTAACGTACATGTGCATTAAAAAATGTTAGATAAATGTTTGATGAAATAAACAAACATCACTCCACTACACGTCATTTTCAGTGTCATATTTGAGAATCGAACAGTACCCAAATCTTTCCCCTTTCAGAGCACGTTTATATAATCGCCAGGTTTACTGTAAAAGGGGAATTGCTCTGTTGGCGGTGGTGCAATGAAAGCTACCGATGTTCTGATGGTAAAGTGGGGGAGGGGAGTGAGATTATTAGGGCTCTGCATACTTTGAACGGTCGGATCTCCTATTGACTTTAGCACCAAAGGAAACAAGCACTGCCTGTACTCCTCGATTTTACATCCAACCATCAGGTTTTGACTCTTCTTGTATTTTGGCACTGAGAACAACCCAAGAACGTTCAACAAAATTCCTAACAACTTATTTTGCTGGAATGTTCTCACAGTATCTGAAGTTAATGTGAATAAGAATTTTTATGTTCACAACGGTAAGCAAATGCTATATTTACAATAATTACCTCTAATCCTCGAATCTCAAATTAGTATAAAAGAAGAAAACGTAAATTAAATCAATATTGTAGATCCAATAATCCCAGACTTCCAGCAAGCATTGCCAGCCATTGTCTAGAATAGAACCGCAGCCGTACACGGCCGGCAAGATTAATGCTAGATTTCGGAAGTGAATGTAATACAGTAACTATGGGCTTCTAACATCCTAATGAATTTGCAAACCCTAAAATAAAGTTTCTCTTGAAAAGCTAAAAACGCACATCCCGACCCAACGCCATGTTTCACAAATGCTTTTGTGAAAGCACATGGAATGGAACAGATTTTGTAAAATTTAGAAGTGTAAGACACAGCGGGTGGCAGATAGGCGGAAATTCTCCGTTATTTGATGAAGGTATCTGTAACTCATAGACACGGCCCACCGAAGTTGAATGATATACGATGGAATGCTGAGACCCATATCAATTAAAAGTACCACAACACTTCCCACCAAAATCTCTATTCAACCTAATTATGGGAGTTAATTTTACCTATTAAGAAAAATCCAAACACCCGCTATCGAATATTAACTCCTTACAGTGTACTAAACAATAAGAATCAGTCTTTCTATAAAAAGTAATTGAACTGCGAGGATGCAAACAAATAACAATGTGGCCATTGCTTCTCAGTTGTACACCAACTGGTTTATCAGGCAACACAGCATGAATTTTCAATGCAATTAGCTACGTACCGTAATTTTCCTCCACTTCCTTGGAAAGATGTTGTTTACAGAAAATAAATTGTGACCGAAGAATGTTGGTGCAGCCAACGTGTCCACTCAAGGATAATCCGAGAATTCGCTCTTCTCAATTTCACGCTACACTTTTTTCACTCATCAGGGGACAATTACATGATAATTAAAAGAATTTCACGGTTACTCTGACAATGTGTGTTTGTCCCGCCCGTGAACAGTGATCAAAGAGAAATCTAAAATCCACTTGTGTGGTTCGAAATTACAATGTGTTTTTGTACCCAGATACAAAGAAATGTAATTCTATCACACATTGTAACATTTGTAATAGACAATGTTCCGGACTTATTCTCAGCGTGACAAAGGAAAACACTGCAATTGTAGCTGTTCAGCACAGACTTCATAAATAATCGGGGATAATACACGCCGTTCGGTAGTGAAAAACATATTGGGATCAGAGGCGACCGTTTCTGAAACAAGGGCCAATGAAATCACATATATATAAATATACATATATATGAAAATGCAATAAACCCACTGATCATTTCAATGACTGGCCATCTTAACTGTAATTTTAGAACTGTTTCGCAGTAATGCGTTTATCTTGCAAAATGAAATCAGTCTCGGCCTTTTCGTCTTCAGGAATAGCGCCTGAACCAGGTTCCTGTTTGAAAATACAAATGCTAAACTGGCAGATGGTCTTCCTCAAAATCTTCCGAACGACATGGTTTTCTGGTGCACTTTGGAATTTAGACGCTCAAAGCACATGTACGCTTCATTGAAAACGAAAGACGACGCGCTGGAATTATTATCCTTCGGTTATTTTGTTTAAAAAATTGCAAATTATAATGTTTTGTTTCAAAAATAAAATTCAGGCATTATTTGTAAATTAATCATCGGAGACATAGTAATGAAATTATTCTATTTTATCAATATAAGGTTTTAGGAAAATCCAAATACAGTTCCTTCAGGCGCTGCCACATTTGTTCTCGGTTTTGGGAATTACCTGCTAGAGTTAGTCGAAAATATTCGCTGTGAACCTGATCACTTTTTAATGTTGGAAACCATATTTGTACGCAACAAAAGCAGGGGTTATTTTATATAGTAGCCAGTGATGAGTAAACTAAAAGACTTTTTTTCTCGAAATATTGTCTAAGCATTCCGCGATAGTTATAATCGATGATTTGACACTGACATTTTCTTAATAATGTTTTAAGTGCCAGATTTCTGATTTCATCAATAGAAATTACTTAGTTTTACTGTCATACTGAGGGGAATATTTTAACCTGTTTATTGGCGAGTGATGTGATTAACAACAAAACCACAAAGTAGGTGCGAATTAACCTTTTTATTTTTCTCATCAAATCAAAATAATTTTATTCATTTTCATAGAATTACAAATACAAAATTAACAACTCCTTAAATTCCATTTGTAATTTGTATCATTATTTTTCAACAACTTAAAACTAGAAAGGACCTAGAGTAGATCATGCAATAAATTAGGCACATTGAGAAAAGCCGCAAGAGCCCGTCTGGCTATATGCTAACACCAACATTTCTAGACATCTAAAAACGGAGGGGGGGAAAGTGCATTAACACTGGATGGAAATAAGAGTTAAAAGGCATCGCGGAACGAAAAATATAGTAACTTTTCCTGGTTCCTGATGCAGGTAACATTTGGTTCATTTTTACAATCAACCCGCTTTGAAAAAAAATTGCCAATGAATCGACATGAACACATGAAACGGGAAACGGCTTTCGTCTTTTTTTCACTAAAACTGCACAGCGTCCTGCAGAGATTTTTTTATAGAGCAGTTTCATAGAATTAACACAGTTATTTTCTCCAAGCAGCTCATTTTATTCAACCCCTGTGCTTACCCTAACGCTCTTCTCGCTCCCGCTCATTTTTTTAAAGTGGTCGAGACAAGTCTTGGGTTTGTCACAACTTGCGGGCAGCCTCTGGGAATAGTAAGTGGACGCGGAGAAAGACGTACAGGAACACACAACGAATTCTAGAATTATACAACACGGTTCTAAAAAAATTTTAAATACATTCTGCAGTTGTTTGCGAGATATTCTCCGCGAAATGTACAGTCGTGATTCGTCGTCAAACTCTGCAGCTACTTTGCACTTCCACAGTTTTTGATACATGTTAAATCTTGTAAAGTAACAGTCTTTGCACACAACGGTGCTGAAACAGCAATCCCGAAAAGGGGCAAAGTGTCAATGATGATCTGACGGTTTTAGCTCCTTTATTTTAGGTGTAAGACTAAGAGGTGTTGAGAACAGGTCTGGAATACACACCTTGGTAGTAGGAGGCTTCGCTGGCCAGGACCGAGGGTTCCATGCTGCCCTTGCCCATGGAGCTGAGGGCCAGCCCGCTGCTCCCGTAGCTGGAGTAATGCATGGCCTGTTCGTAAGCCTTCAAGTCCATCTTGTGATGCTGCTGCTCGGACGACATGAGGTTGTTAATGGAGAACGGGTGGTTGAAGGAGTAATGCGGCTCTCCCTTCAGGTGGTGTACTTGCTGTGAGTCGGCGGCCGACACGTGGCCGAGGGGCGGCGGCCCCGGGCTCAGGCTGAGCGCGTTGCTCAAGGCCGGGCCTCCAGCCAGCGCCGGGCCCGAGCTGGCTAGCGGAGCCTGCGGCTTGCCGAGCTCGGTGTCTGGGCTGGACGAGCTGCTCGAGTCGCTGAGGCCCGGCGTGCCTTCGGCCTGGGCCAGCGTCCCGGGGCGGCTGCTGGCGGCTGCCGGGCTGCCCTGAGGCGCGGCTTCTTTGCGCGCTCCGTCCGCCCGCAGCGCCGACTTCTTCTCGCACTTGAAGCGCTTCTGGCGTCGCAGGTAGCAGCCGTTCTCGAACATGTTTCCCGAGTCCGGGTGCAGGGTCCAATAGGAGCCTTTGCCCGGTTTGTCCGGGGAGCGGGCCACCTTGATGAAGCAGTCATTGAAGGAGAGCGAGTGGCGGATGGAGTTCTGCCAGCGCTGCTGGTTCTGGCGGTAATACGGGAACAGGTCCATGATCCACTGGTAAATCTCACTGAGGGTCAGCATCTTGCTGGGGGCCTGCTGGATCGCCATGGTGATCAGCGAGATGTAAGAGTACGGCGGCTTGGCGTGCGGGTAACTGCGCCGGAAGCTCTTGGTGTCCCTGGGCCGGCTCAGGTTACTCTGGCTGTAGGCCATGGGGCTCAGGGCCGGGCTCAGGCTCGAGTACGGGCTCAGCGCGCTCATGGACGCCTGCTGGCTGCTCAGGTTCGGGCTCATGGCCGTCACCCCGCCGCCCATACCGCCCGCCCCGCCGCCTGGCATCGCGGCCATGCCCGGGCCTAGCCCCGTGCCCATCCCTGGGTTCCCGTAGGACATGTTGAAGGAGCCCGAGGTCATGTTGCCGCCGGAGCCCATGCTGTTCATGCTCATGTAGCTGTTCATGCTGCCCAGTCCCGGGTTCATACTGTTCACTGGCACCGTCGAATAGGCCTTCACATTAGATAGAAAGAAAGAAAGGTGTTAGTTTGACGGGGCAGGGTGACGAGTTTTATTTTGCTTTATTCAGAACGCTCTACACTTGGGTCACCAGCGATGTTGACGGGAAAGTTATCTTTTACAACACGCTGGGAGAGAGAGAGGGAAAAAAACACCTTCGGACTCATTACACTGAACTGAGGTGAGAAAGCCACGCCTCCTAAAATAAAATGTAAAATTGGAACAGCTTCCTCCCTGCAGTAAGATACAATAGTGCTACTGGTTATTGTTGATGACTTGTTAAGATGCCCCGTCTGATCTCTGGCCGGGCTCGTAAACACTGAAGCGGGATTGAGAGTGGCTCTCACTCACTCCCTCCCTCTCTCTCTCTCTCTGATGCCACCCCGTGGTCAGTAACTTTGTGACTCATTAGCTCCTGTATCGAATACACAAACGCACAACACCAAGCAGTTCTTTTTATTAACTACTTATGAAGGTTTGGTATCCCGTCATTTTGAGACATATAACACCCGTTGGATATACTTCGACAGAACATTGTGCGATTTTAAGAAAGAGTCCCTCGGCAAAATGCCTCTAAAGATGACTTAAAATTAAGACGCACTATAATCCGCGCTCTTTATGTGATCTGTTGGTTGATGCCGCAAGTGCCCACCTCAAAATAAGGTGCAACTGTTACTTTGACTTACCTCCTGCGGTTCCCCGTAGTAGCTGCTCCAGTCGGAAGCTTCGTGTCCTTCCATCTTCACCGCACCTAACATCATGGAGGCACAGTACAATAAACGAGCATCAAAGCTTGCCCTAAAAATACAATCCCAGCGCGGATGTAGTCTGGCTGAAGTACAGTGAGAAAGATAGAATGGAGACTGCGAGAGTGAGGAAGTGGTGGGACGCGAACACTTTGAGTGGCGCTGGGGACATGCGTAGTGATTTAACTGCCCACAGATCCTGCCTCCTTTCCCGATTTGCCCAGATCTTTCTATATTTGAATAATCAACTCTCACCTAAGCGTTAGGATACTCTGTTCCTATTCCACACCTGCCTTGACTACTGGCACTGCTCACAATTCCACTGACTTCCACTCAGCGGGGCCAGACTTGAGCCATTGAAAATAGTCCCTATTGAATTTGTAAATAGACTAATTGGTTTAACTCGGAAACAAAAGGAAAGACAAACTATAGCAATAGGATGAGAAACCGATAAATTAATCCGGCACCAAAAACGAAACTAGGGACTTTTTTCCGACCAATTAAACTGAGCGAGAAAATCCGAGGGACTCTCAGAACTAACCATTACGTTTTCCTTTCCACTATTTCTGTCATACTATACTTCGCAACACAACCAAAGTACCTTTGTTAAAACCTGACTTATTTTCCCCACAATTTGAAATTAACCGTAGCAATACCTACAGCATTTTGTTTTCAGATAGACGATAATTGTAAATAGTTAAAGATAAACGGCGCCCTGGTGTGATTTGTTTGAGCTTTCAGCTTCAACCAGCCGGTTGAGAAAATCAAACCTGCCCGTTAAAACGGCCAAGTCTCATAACTCACAACACCCCACCGAAATGTCAACACTGGGGATCATTTAATAAACACTTCGTTTAGACTCCTTTCCATCAGACTGGGTTCTGTCAAGTGCAATCCTCCCGCTAATCAGTAAACCGAAGAAGAGATAGTTGATCTGGCAGCCTGTCTAGCGATAGCACCGTTAGCAAACCTTTGGACCGGCAAACACGCATCTAATTGTGATCAGTAATGGTAGCATTCCAAAACACAAATTATTTCTGGGATATTTCGTTGTGATCGCAGACAATTCATTAAATTACACGGTTATGTGAGCTGCAATCTGAACTCCACATGTTTGGTGATTGACTACAAAGGGCAATGGACCTTTCTGTGTTGTTCATTTAGAAATCTAAACAAATGTCTGTTTAATAAGGTATTAGGCTGAGCGACATTCCTAGCCTGAAAGAGACGAATCGGCCTGAAAGAGGCAGATGTAATTAGCCTGTGGTAGAATTTACTCTGCCGTGTGACGTCTTTGAGGAATGGTGTAAATAAACGCATTCTTCGTCCTTCTTTCGTGGTGATAGGTCGTAAAAATGCAGAATGGAAGAATAGTTTGCATTCAAGATCACGTACCTCGGGTTACCCTCTTTAGGACTCCGCAGCCAGCAACAGCCCTCGCTCCAAGTCATCAATAAACGAAACTTCAGCTTGTGCAGTAGCTTTATGTGGCGCGTAGCAACGGGACGACATTTGGGTCTGGGATGTTAACCCGAAAAAAAAGATGAAGTCCTGGACTCCCCTTATTTCTGTGTTGTGCAAGAAGTTTACTGCTCCGCCTGTGAGCTGGCTCCCAAATACGGCATGAAAGAGAAGCTGTGGACTTGCAGCTGGCAACACTTAAAATCTCCTCAACACCAGGGTGACAATGTGTAAATAGTCAAATGAAAACTGCATTGTCTGTATTTTCACTTTGTTTTTATGTCTCACCTCTTTCTGTGATGTGATTGACCCAGTGTGTTGAAATGATTTCAGTCTAGTAGCGTGCCCTGTCTTTTCATCTGAATTGTTCGGAAGGTTGAAATGCAATTGGAGGCAAGCTCCCAGAGTGAACCTGTTTTCTTGCTCATTTTCCAGGCCTTGCTGCAAATCGTTGAATAGCGACAAGACCGTGAGGTTTCCTTCTTAACGTGACGGCAATGTGATGTTGGAAGTTTGGTCAGAATCACAGACCTTTTGGCAGACGCGAAGAGATTTGCTTTTTATTCGATTTTCTCCGGAAAAGAAAGCAATACGGACAATATGATCACATTTTACCGAGAAGCTCGAGTCATCTTCATCAAAACATTAAACGGTTTGGAATAAAGTAATATTGCGAAAGGGAAATTATCTCGAATGCACATGCTATTGTTATGACTACAAGTTCGGTCTGCCAAAGGGGCACCCTTAATGTGTATCAATCCATGCCGGTCAACGAATTAATTCCTACATTGATCTGTATACCCTTGCCAGCCGTGCCAGGAGCAAACATTCACTCTGGTACGACTGAGTATGGACTTCAAACTGTGAAGTAGTCATCACAGCTCTGGCCTCGGCAAGATAATTGAACGTATCGTTTGCAGAATGAGAGCGATACTGCAGCAAGTTTTGCCAGTTTATTACATCAGTATCCACAATTTTATGGTTGCGCCCTTCCTCTGTGACTGTTCACAGATATTGTATTAAAAAAGGCGTTGCTTTCACCATCGTCATCCATCGTGTCGTTGTTTAAGTAAAATGCTGAGGAGTGGGTGCTTATCATACAACCTCCCACATTTGGTGTGTATTAACCAGTGCGAGCAGGCGGAACGCCGGGCTGTTTTCTTCACTTTAGTTCTCCAGAAAGTGTCCCATATCTAATCCTCCCCCAACTTCTCAAAAAAACCGAGCTGTAACATCGTGCATTCAGTAGTAAATATAACTTAATTTCCGCTTGAAGATTTTGTGAAGAGAACATTGACTCTTGTTTATTGATTAGATTAGTCCTGAACCATTTTCAGAGAGCTCAGATTTGTGTGCCTTACAGATTACACTGACTTTCGCTGCATCTAAAATATTTGTCATCTTTATAATTATTTCAACATGTAAAGATTTTTTATTATCAAATCTTTGAAATAAAGGTTTGTGATAGTTTATGTTCTGTTTGAGTTATGTACATGGGGACTGTACATGTCCTAAATAGAAACTATACGCTCCATGGTGAGGACCCCATATCTGATAAATCCTGTTCCCTCCTGCAGCATACTATCCCACGCCCCAAACCCAGCACAGTGTGGGTTGGAAGCTCGTTAACTGCCTGTAAATAAACCGGTTCATACATTCACACGTGCTACAGATTACCTACAAGAATAGTTTCCAGTAATTAAGGAGCAGCGTTGGCAATAAATAGAGAGCAAGGAGTCAGCGACTATTCGACAAGAAGCCATCCATCTGGATTGAGCGACTCCGGGGACGCTGCTGGTTTCAGAAAGGTCTCATTAGCATCTGAAGAGCAATATGCACAGGATGGGTTTTGTTAACAATGTTGCAAAATTAATTGGATCATTCTTCTCTGAGTGAGTTATCTCTATGTGAAGGAAGTTATGTAAGTGCAAGACTCTTATAGGTTTATCGCTGAGACTGCTCGTTCGTGAAGAACCAAATCCAGCCGCAGTGCAATGTCCAACTACACGGGCAGCTGCTCGGCCTCCGACGCACGGTTATTATTGCATATTAATTCATCTATTAATTAACAATCAATCGATAAATGTATTAATGAATTGTTTTCCGACTTTTTGCAGCGTGTAAATTGTCTGATCTTATTTGAATATTTGAATCACCATTGGGGAACACCAGTGGTATTATCGTTGGACTATAAAGCCCGAGATCTAGCTAAAGTTTTGGGGACGGTAGTTCGAATCCCATCATGGCAGATGGTGGTTGTTGAATTCAATAAACATCTGGAATTAAGAATCTAATGATGACCATGACACAATTATCGAATGTTGCCGGGGCAATTTTGGTGGTGGGGTGCGGGGGGTGGTTGAAGGACCTTTAGGGAAGGACACGGCCGTCCTTACTTGGTCTGGCCTGCATGTGTGACTCCAGACCCACAGCGATGTGGTTGACTCTCAACTGCCCTCTGGGCAATTAGGAATGGGCAACAAATGTTCGCCTAGCCAAAGAGCCCTGGTCCCGTGAAAGATATATATTTAAAATGCCGGTATGAAAAGGCTGAAAAATCCTGAGCAATGTTAAACCAATCATTGGGAGAATGTTTTCGAAATGAGTGCTTTAGAAGTGAATGATTAAAGAACACGTTCAGCCGCCACTGTCCTTCCCTGGTCGTTATCAGGGTAAAAGTTCACGACCGTTTCTTGACCAGGTGACAGATGATAAGTCAGGGATTTACTTGCCACTCTTTCAGGATCGTTTTACCTCTGTACACAAGGTGTAAAATGACAAGTTATTTGCTGAGGTCAGAAGACCTTAATCCCGCGAGCACTTTATTAAATCGTTCCTGTTGGTTTCAAAATAAATTCATGTTTCTCACTTAACTCGTCCAAAGACTAAGGCAGAAGGATGTTTCATCTCCTTAAGATCTTTCATCACACCCAGAGCAGTTTGCTATTTATTGGACAAGGCATCAATTTTTAGCTGTAATAAGTGCTGACATCTGTAGTTGATAATTAGCTATCATATTTAATTATTTGAACATTTTCGTTAGATTATTTTCAGATTACTTCTCCGTAAACTTGAGTGAGGTTATATTTTGTCATCTGCCAAATAATCGAACTAGCAAACAATGAAGCAGAGCATCACTGATGAATTACTTCAGGTTGTTTATCTACATAATTTTCAGGCCCAAATGAGACATTTGTCTTGCTAGGAATGCTGCGAGCGGTCGTCCAAATTTGGGAGTATCAGTCTAAGTAAAACTAGCGCAAAAAGGGTTCCTTCCACCGAGAGCGTTCACACCAGCAGCCATCGCATCGCCCCGTTCTCACACGGAACCAGCTGACTGCTGTCTGGACGCTTCCAAACATTCTCACTCGGTCACACTGAACGCTGGGAAGTGAATCAACACTGAAATCAGATAGAAACCAATTCGAACACGCAGCACATTCGTAAGAGACTAATGTTAAACGTTAGGAAAAAAAATGAACATAACCTAACCTGAGGTATTGGATTCTGAACATTTTACACACTTGCTGCTACTACACAATCTTTTGGCAAACGCTCTTTTTCTTCCTCAGAGAGAATGAACTCCATTCCTTTACGGTGACGATTTGAACTACTCACTAATAGCAGGAAAAATAAAAGATATGCTAACAATGTGACCCTAGATTGTACTTTCAAATCAAGATTCCAGGAAGCAAGACTCTGTGCAGTGTTTTGTAACATGGAACATTCCGCTTCCTGTCATTCACCTTCCTGAATTGGAAATATATCGCCGTTTTTTCAGGTGGGGTTGAGACAACATTTTGGAATCTCCCCAACAACAGCACTGCGGTTCTACTTGCATTAAATGGACTGCAGTGAATCAAAAAGGCAGCTCATCACCACCTTCTCAAGGGCAAGTAGGAATGGGCAATAAATGCTGATCCAGCCATCAATGCCCACATCCCAGTGAATTTTTTAAAAGTGCTACCAAATGCAATATCACGTAAACTGGTTGACTCAAAGGGTGCTACTACATGAGGCGCGGCTAGGTAAGCCAGAGTTCATAACCTCTATAGTCTTCTGTACTCACCATTGAGTACTCACTCAACAACCCGAAATCACCTCAAACTTCCCTTTTGACGTTTTCGTCAGAGCAGTCCTTTATTTTGTCATTAACCTTTACTCTGTGCCAGTGCTTTTTTCACTACAACCATAGCCACTCCCTTTGCCTTTTTTCCATGACATCTTTGTTTAATCTGTTCTGCCCTATAACCTTTCCCTGACCTTCCTTTCTACTCCACCTGCACCTTTCCCTTTTTCAACATCATAAAACCCATCACATTTCCACTACTCTTCAGTCTTGAAGACATTTTTTTAGTCTGTCTCCACAGATGCTGCCAGATTTTCTGAGAATTCCCACCACTTCCTTTTTTTCCTTAACTCTAAGAGATAATTTGGAGAAATTACTGGAAAAGCAAACCCACAAAATCTCTCCATTCAATGAGATCAGACAGATAATTCAAATTGTCTTTTATTTTTGTCCAATATACTTTTAGTCTCTTCAATATCCATCCAGTCTGTCTTTATGCAAGAAAATTTACAGAGCAACTTCAATATTCATTAATTCAATGAAGGAAAGAAAATGCAAGAAACAAGTCAGTTGGTATCAATTCACTTAGATCACATAAATTGAAATGATCTGTATAAGCATGTTTTATTGCTGCAAATCTCTTACATAAAGTAACCCAAATCAGGATGAGTTAAATCTCCAAAATTCCGCAGAGGTGAGATGACGACTCTCAAGAACATGGCTTGATGTAGAATATTTTCTTACCATTCCTTTCCAACTCTTTTCCGAAATCTCTTATCTCCTTACTCGGTTATGATTCAGTAAAAGGGAGCACTCCTGGTACCTTTCTTAATTATGAATGTTGGCACTTTTTTTTAACCATTAGGGAGAGGCAACATTCACACAAATTGGGTTTCAGTAGGTACCACTGGATGGAAAATGAGAGCAGGAATCTTTGCTGATTCACTCCCACTTAAGGAAATGCTACTGAAAATGTACCTGCTGAGATGATCAAACTCAACACACAATGGAGAAAAAACATCTGAACTCTTGCTATTCTGCATGCTTTGCCAGATGCATGGTACATAGTTTTATTGTCATAAGAGAAGAAGATATGTGGTGGTCTGTTTAGAGTCATAGAGTCATACAGTAGGGAAACAGAACTTTTGGTCCAACTCATCCATGCTGACCAAGCTTCCTAAACTAAACTAGTCCCATTTGCCTGTGTTTGGCCCATATTTCTCTAAACCTTTCCTATTCCTGTACCTGTCCAAATGTCTGTTAAATGTTGTAACTGTACCTGACAGTTCATTCCACATACACACCACTCTCTGTGTGAAAAAGTTGCCCGTCAAATCCCTTTTAAAGGGGTAAAAGGTACTGCAGATGCTGGAGAATCCGAGATAACAAGGCGTGGGGCTGGATGAACACAGCAGGTCAAGCAGCATCATAGGAGCAGGAAAACTTGACGTTTCGGGCCTAGACCCCTTTTAAATCTTTTCCCTTTCACCTTTAAAATATGCCCTTAAGATTTTTAAAATTTTTGATTTGATTTATTAATGTCACATGTACTGAGACACAGTGAAAAACATCGTTTATCTGCAGTTTTTATTTTTGTGACTTTAAAAATCTCATAAATAAACAATCATGCAAGTGTATGCAAATAGCAGACCCCTTACTGTTTCAGACTGGAATGGGATAAGGAACGTCTGTTTGTCAAAGAAAAATCTCCTTGATCTGGATGTTCAGTTGAATCTATTTTGACCACTTGCTGAATAACATAAAGATTCATACAACTATCAAACCTGTTGCACTACATTTGTTATTCAAATTAATTATACAATAATTTCAATGCATTTTCCAGTACACAAAGTTCTACATATATGGTTTTTTTAGTGCATTTCTGAAAAAGATGCTTGAAAGTGATATGTTGTAATGGAAATTACTGACAACAAATGGAAGCATTTTGTACTAATGGCTGTGCAGAAGTGATATATATTGATTTACACAATGTCATGACCACTGATAACTTATTGACTATTTGTTTAAAAATGCAGAAATAGCCAAGCAAAACAAGCAGCTTTGTTTGCACATAAAACAATTTTATTACTTCTAAAGGAATTATGTCTTTTAGATTTTTCATTTTACAACAAGGTAAATATTTATGACAGCTTGATGAGATTCTTGGCAAAGGAGTACCTATTCTTCTATTTTTACATTATGTCACCTAAGACGAGTCAGATGGAGAGTGAAACACTGTCATCTATTCCAGCTGATGTTCTGTATGCTTTAAATACAGCGTCATTAAATATTCCCTTTCATTTTTATTTTTATTGTGACATCTGTGTTTGTCAAGTTGAATGTAATACTTTTCTTTTGGGCACTTGGTGGCAGCATAAAGGATGCTCAGGACTGGTGTAATGGAATAGATGTAATGAAGGTCTCTTCCAAAGCAGAGTCATAGTGGAACCAAAATGTTAACTTTGTTTTTCTCTCTCTCCATAGATGCAGCCAGACCTACTCTAGCACTTTTAGTTTTTTTTTATTATGGTTATAACATGGATGGGGAATTAATATTTTTGCTAATATTTCAAGAATATTCTTCAATTCTAAACCAGAAGAGCACAGTTTTTGTACTACTGCAATATTTAGCTACCTGTGACTTATCTGAGTGAGATTGCCAAATATATCGATGAAAGACAGTTTGATAGGACTCATGTCGAGAGAAATTGATTCAAAGCTCCACAAATTCATTTCACATAGGACATCTTTAACCAAGAGAATCATTTCTCATTAAGTAAACGCAAATGGCAGACAAGAGATTCAGATGGACTGATTTGTGCTCACATATGAAAAACAGTTAAGTGCTGTTTAGTTCAGTAAATTCCCTCAGCTGTGTCAATGTGAATTGTATTATTTCCCCAATCACCGCACTTACAGTTTTCTTTTGACACGTTGTTGCTGACTTGTGAATGGTTTGATGATGTGGCCTCTTATTTATAGGGAATTGAATTGAGACAGGTCCTAAACATTTTACATAAGACCTTTACCAGCCTCCAAAGTAATAAATTTTTCCTTATATTTGGAATGTAGTCTGAATTCCATACGAGAACTGCCAGCTAAGCCATTGTGCTGCTAAAGCTAGAAACATTTTATTTCATAAAGACTTTGCAAGAATACAACAAACCAGTTATTTGAATATTTTTACATCAATAAAATGTTGTATCATTTTTATCTATAACTAATTTACTGGCCAAAATGATAAAATATATGTTTTCAATGGCTAATATGACTAAGAAAGTGAAAAGATCAGTACTCCTATTGATGTGTCTATGGGATTTGTTCTTTCTTAGTTAAGAAACTACTATGGTCAATTCTAGAATGGTTTACTCAAATTTTATTATTTTAAATCTACTGTTTTCATAATTAAACCATTGACATCTCTTATTTTCCAGATACTTAGAGAACCAATCTAATTTTGTGTTGAGGGATTTGGTAGAGATTTAACAAATAATCATCAAGGAATTATTCCACACATAATTTTCTACTTTCCAAAATATTCTAAACTGTGCTTGTTCTTTCTACACTTTGTTGGAGTATATTTCATTTGCCTTTCAGGACTTTCTTAGGATAACTGACTAGTAATAAGAAAGAAGATGTATGTCCCTGTAAAGTTAAAAGTTATCTGGACACATTCTAATGCATTTCTCTGTCAACCAATTTGGACTTTTGATTTCTTTTTGAAAAAAAGTGTTATTATGATTCAGTAATGAGAGAATTTAAGTTTTATTTGCTATATGCCACACATGTACCCTTGTACAAATATACATAGTAACTCATAAATATTATACCAAATAACAGATAAGGAGAAAATAATCAATAAAATATAAGATAACACAGTGAGAGTGAAATAAGATGATGTATGTATGTTATCAAAGTTGGAGGTGTGGAAAACAATGAGGGAGATGCCAAGTGACTGTAAGGTGAAATAGGTAGGGTGGCAAAATGATCATAAGAGTCACAGATAGAATTTAATACAAGGAAGCAAGAGATTATGCATTTTGGCAGAGGAGATTTGGAGTTGGCAATGCTGACATAATATCACAGTTCTAAAGAACATGCACTAACGAAGGACCTGCAGGTCAATGCACAAATGTTGAAGGTGACAGGAATATTGAGAATGAGTAAAACATATGGAATCTTGGATTTCTTAAATGGAGTATTGAATACAATAGCAGTGAAGTTATGCTGAAACGTACATCTCTCGTAAGGCCACAATTAGAGGTCACATCCAATTCAGGACATCACACGCAGTGAAGGATTTGATGGTACTCAAGAGATCACAGATGAGATTTACTAAAATATTTGAAGGGTGAGGTAATTGATCTACAAAGTCATATTGGAGAAAGTGGGATTATTTCCTTGAAGCAAAGAAGACTGAGGAAAATGTTAATGGCAGGTTTAGATGAAGTAGGCAAAAGAAATCTATTCATGTGAGCTGAAGATGCAAGGATTAGGGTGAACATACGTTTAAAGTTCTAGGCAGGATTTGATTTTGGAGTGAATGGTATTGATTTGGAACTTATGGCCCACAATTGTGGGGGAAAAGAAGACAATTGATAATTTCAAAAGGAAATTGGATGGGCACTTGATAGAAAAAAATTGTGGAGACGTGGGTATAGAGGAGTGGAAGCAGATTGACTAGTTTGATCTATAGTGAGCTTGAATGCGCCTGATAAATGATTGATCATGATGCCCTGATGAATATGATGCTATGACGGGTCATTTGGCCCTTCAACCCTACTCCACCATTCAATAAGATCATGACTATCTGATACTGATTTCAATTTGATTTTCCTGGCTACTCCTTATATTCTCTGACCCCCAGACTATCATTTCTCTCTTTCTACCTCTTATAGATAAGTTAGATTTGAAATAATGGTTAGCTAGTGTAAGAAGCAATTACAGTGTCAGTCACAAAATGCAAACCTAGCCTTCTGTGTCAGATGTTTACTCACTGATTATAAGTTTCATTCATTTTTTAAAAAAAAAGTTAATTATAGATTTCCAACATCCAAGTTATTACTTTTGTCAGATGTGTCCAATCATGTTTGGAGGCAGATTTAGTGCATGGGCAGATTAAAAATATACTTGCATAATTCAAACATGATGTACACATTGAAAATTTTATTTATTATTTAAAAAAAAACACTGTTCTGGCAGCAAGGTAAATTGATAGTTGCTCCAGAACAATAACAATGACTTAAGATGTACTCATCCATCTGGCATTTTAGCAACAAAATAACAGGTACATTCCAACTGGGAAAAGCGAATTCCACTAAGGGCAATCTTTCCTCTTTTTAAATACAGATGAAAACATTACTTTCTAAATATTGCAGGTGACTCAGGAAAGTAAAATATTGTGCGTTTTAACATTGTTCTTACTATTGTTAAATCGTCTTAATTTCTCCAACTGATTAAGATTTCTCAGCTTTTTTTTGTTAGAAACATCTCAGGCAATTGCCAAGTTTAACCGCAGTTACCCATACTTGTCAGACTTTGTGTAAGGTTTCGTATCAACTAACTAGGAGGCTTACATTAGAATTTCTGAGGTGTTGAGCTCTTCACTGCCTGGTGAATGAGAAGAAATGCATAGTTCTTAAGCAATATTTTACTTTATAATAATCCAGACTTCACAGATTTTTACAGGTCTACATGTGCAATTGGATTTTGTAATGCCCCAGCAAGAATAAATATGTCCTTTTATTTAAAAAATACTATTTAAAGAAGGCTGCGGTTTGAAAATGGTCCCAGAATAGTTTAATTCTACCTCGTCAGGATCATTTCCAACGCAGTGATCATGTGTCAATCAAGGGTCAAATAGGGCAAACTTCCACTTCAGCATTTCAAGGGAAACAGCGGCGATTTCAAACTTAGAGATAGCTCAACAAATGAGAAAAAGAGTGGATTCATTTAATAATACAGCACATAAGCAAGTTTTATTTTTTGTCTTTTAAAACTGCATAACTTGAATGCAAGAATCGACAGCACGAAGGAAGCAGATTTCTGTGGCCGCACGTCTGCATTTGATTTCGTAATCACTTCATCCTATTGTGTCACCAAAGTATTTGATCCGGCTTCAACCTGCTACCAAGTACAGAAATTATTCCTCTACATTGATTAGCCACACTCCACCTTTCAAAACTAAAAGCCCAGGGGATGATTTGAATCCAGACAACACAGATTTTAGCAAGACTTGATACAAAGCTGGAACAAATAACAATTCAATTTGCATTTTGCTGTGTTCAATATCACCACGATGACCTCGATGGAGAGGTCAAGTAGCTATCGTCTTGATGGTCATTGCAACCCTCCTGAAGGAAATTTGACCTTATAAAGAAAGGATAGGCAAAAAAAAAGTAAAATACATCATCGCAATTTGGACAAGTGCGACATCTGCATGCTGCAGAGGTTTCCTCCCTGGGAACCTTGACTTCGGTCCAACAACTTCGAAACACAATTTAGTTTGGATTTGGAAAATGTGCTCGTTTCCTTGGTCGTTTCCCGTTACTTACTGGACCGAAACTCAAGCGGCATTATGCTGTGTTCGTGACGATGTTGGATATCTGAGGAATATTGATAGGTCCGGTAATATTTGGTGTGCATATCCATTTACCGTGGCCATAAAATGTAGAAAGAACATAGAATGAGCAAGCACAAAGCACTCATGCGTACATAGACATCACGCACGACAGTATTCGTCTCAGAGATAAAAGGTACTGCAGATGCTGGAGAATCCGAGATAACAAGCATGGGGCTGGATGAACACAGCAGGTCAAGCAGCATCATAGGAGCAGGAAAACTTGACGTTTCGGGCCTAAACCCTTCTGAAGGGTTGACCTGCTGTGTTCATCCAGCCCCATGCTTGTTATCTGGTATTCGTCTCAGTACGTGTACAAGTAGTTATACAGGGTAGAAGGTGGATGTTCATCCACGAGATGAATATACACCTGCTCGGTACAATTACATCGCACTATGTCTTTTATTTTCTGTTCTAATTCTTACAACCGGAAGCTGTTTATGTATTTGTCAGTTTAGACTAAGACCCAAGCTCTTTCAGCTGTAACTGGAACGAGCGGGCTGGGATTGCTAAACCGAGGTTGTCCTCCAATCTCTAGAAATCCTAATTAATCACCCAGACAACGCCGACTGCAACTTGAAGAAACGTCATATACGTATTTGAGAAATTATATACAATTTAAAAACATATCTATTTGCTTTGCTTATTGCTTACTTTCGATTATTGATCATCAAAATGATTAGAGCCATTCTGACTTGGAACCATTGTTCCTTCACTGAATCAAAATCCTGGAGCTTCTTCCCAAAAAAAAGTGAATGCACCTACACCAACTGGAATGCATGGGTTCGAGGAGTCAGCTCACCACCACCTTCTCAATGGTGATCAGGGATAGACAATATACGCTGGCCCAGTCAATCATGCACATATTGTGTGATATTTTCCCCCCCCCACAGAATCCCTACAATGTGGAAACAGGCCATTCAGCCCAACAAGTCCACACCGCCCCTCCGAAGAGCATCCCACACAGAGCCAGCCCCCTACCCCTGCATTTCCCCACGTCTAGCTCACCTAACCTAAACATTTCTGAACACTACGGGCAATTTAGCATGGCCAATTTACACCTGGCCTGCACATCTTTGGACTCTGGGAGGAAACCGGAGCACCCAGAGGAAACTCACGCAGACACGGGGAGAATGTGCAAACTCCACACAGACAGTTGCCTGGAATCGAACCCAGGTCCAGTGCTAACCACTGTGCCGCCCTAAAATTACCGACTCCGCCGGGACTCGAACTCGGAAACTTTGAATTCCTTCAACCACTAGAAGTCCATTGCGCCACAGAGCCATCCTAAGCTTTGGGTCAGAGGATCACACAGCACAGAAAGTGATCAGCCCTTTGTGTCTGTGTTGACTTTTTGAACAAGCTACACAATTAGTTCCAGCCCTTTCTCATCCCTCATAGCTCTTGTTCTTGGAATGTGACAGTTCTCGTGGTTTAGCAGTTTACTTTTGAAGGTTCTTACCCCTGTGGTGATTAGGTATGTCTTTTGCTAAATGTCACTTTTCATATAGAATGAATGTCTCAGCAAAACGTCAATATTTGTTTATTAAGATTATCAGAAAAATATTATTTTAATGCAGGTGCAGTTGGAATGTTTGAAAGACATTAGGATAAATTCAAAACTAGAAAAGGTTTGGAGGTACATTGGCCAAATGCACGCAGGTGGGGCTAGTTTAATTTAGGAACATGGACGACATGGAGTTGGACCGAAGGATCTGTTTCAATGCTGTATTACTCTTAAGTACATGCTGAGATAATCAAATACGTTAGACAGCACAGTGATTCAAGTGCATCGGATGTAATTTTGCAGAGAATTCATTTCAGAGATTAAATGAGTTGAGAAAGGCCTATCTAAGCCCAGACTGCATATGGTCCATGAAACGAACTATGCCTCTGAAAGTTAATCTTAGACTCCCTACAGTGTGGAGGCAGGGCATTCAACCCTTCGAGTCCACACTAACCTCTGAAGAGATTCCCACCCAGACCCATTCCCCAACCCCAATGCCTATCCCTGCGTTTCTCAAGTCTAGTCTACCTAATCTGCACATCCCTGGGCACGGTGGGCAGTTTAGCACGGTCAATCCAACTAAATCATTTTTAGATTGTGGGAGGAAACCAGACCACCTGGAGAAACCTATGCAGGCACGGGGAGAATGTGCAAACTCCGCACAGTCTCCTAGGGCTCGGATCAAAGCCAGGTCCCTGGCGTTGTGACGCAGCAGTGCTAACCATCGAGCCACCATCCTGGATAATGGATTCAAAAGAAACGTTCTAAGAG
Source organism: Ginglymostoma cirratum (assembly GCA_024137785.1). Classification (NCBI taxonomy): domain Eukaryota; kingdom Metazoa; phylum Chordata; class Chondrichthyes; order Orectolobiformes; family Ginglymostomatidae; genus Ginglymostoma; species Ginglymostoma cirratum. Next base: position 29,506,481 of record JAHRHZ010000133.1, on the reverse strand, counting down.
ACAAAAACACTTCCACAGAGGAGCTGGATTTATGAAAAAGAATTATGAAATTGTAAAATGTATGCAATTTGAAGTATGAAAAGTCAGTAGTACAGTATGCGTAATGGACGATAACATGATATTACTTAAAACATATGCACACATGCAGGCATACACACACACGCTATTTAATTTCTATTCACTCACCTTTAATAAACCTTGATGAAAAAACCCACTTTATTCAGTGACTTATTCCCATCTCCTATTCTACCTAACCAAATGGCCCAAGCTTGTCTGTTTTTGCTCATACCTGTCCAGTCTTAGCAAGGAAACATTCTGCAAAACATCGATTACTTCTGGAGTCCTCCAGGGATACGCTCTTAGTCAACTCCAGTTTCTTATCTACATATTGTCCCTAGGTAACATGATCGTGAGGTATGAGCTCAATTTACACGTATAGGCTGAGGTCACCCAGTTTTACTATTTCCCGTGATAACTCCAGCACATTTGTGTTATCGATCGCCTTCCTTGATATTCAGTCTCAGTTGAACCTAAGCTGAGTTTCTAGCTCATATCTATCAAAGATAATAATATCCATAATATCTCCCGTGGTCACCCCCTGCTTCAGCTTAGTTGCTTCTGCACCCATCTCATTCACACTTAAGTTACCTAAAGCCTCATTTGTTTCAATGTTTCCTGCTGGCAGCCTATTCTCCGTCCGCCAGAGCTTAAATTCACCCAAAAATCTCTTCCTGTATCCCAAATTGTACTAAGCCACATTTACAGACAGACTTCGGTTGGCTCTTGGTTCACTAACAGCCGATTTTTACTTTCTCATGGTCATGTTTACAACTTTCCCTCTCCCTATTCAAACTACATGGATAATTTCCAGGCCCCTGTAAGAACTCTTCAGTTCCTCTCACACTGACCTCTGCTGCACTTTCCACTCCCTTGGCTCCACATTCCCGACTCCCTTCCAACATTGCCAGTTATGCTTTTAGTTTCTGTTTCATTATTCAATCATGGGACGTAGGCATCACCGGCTGGGCCAGCATTTATTGCCCATGTCTCACTGCCCAGAGGGCAGTTAAGAGTTAACCACATTGCTGTGGGTTTGGAGTCACATGTAGGTACAGATTTCCTTCCCTAAACGACATTAGTAAACCAGACAGGTTTGTCCTGACAATAGTAAACGAGAAAGTTATGTCAACCTCTTACACACTCTACTAATCTCTTCTCCTTTAAAAATGTTTCTTTACACTCTTTGCCAGGCTTTTAGTCATCTATCCTCAAGTCTCCATCATTGTTTGTCATGTTGTGAATGTTCATCAGATTGCATTCCTGCTAATTACTTGGAACATGTACATTAGCATAATGGCGCTTTCCAAATTGCAAACCGAAGCTTTTGACCAGCAAACATTACATTAAAATGACCTGCCCTTTGTCTGCTCCACCTGCCTACGTGACTGATCCACTATGTAGCAGGAGCATCAAAACTCACTTAAAAGATAACTACGATTTAACCTCGTATTAAGACTTATTACATCCCTGAGCAATAAAGGGTAAAAGCACAAATAACCGAAAGTAGGAGAAGTTTTGATACATTCAACGAATTTGTTGCTGATTTTACAGAAACTTTTGGGAGCCACGAATGCGGTGGGTTTGAGTGCAACAGTGAAGGAGTGAATTCCTGAGGAAGCTGACATTGTTGCGATAGACACAGAGGCCGCTGGGTAACTGCAAGGCAGGCAATCTCCAGTGTAGGAACCCAAGCCCGAGGAGTGGCGTCCAGCCTCGCACAAAAGGTTCCCGGTTACCAAGCAACGGCGTCCAACAATCCTCAACCGACGGTCGGGCCTGGAGCAGCAAAGCCCGGATCGGGATCGGTGGAAAAAACAAAGCTCAAGGACATGACAAACAGCAACTCAGTTCACCCCATTGAGGCTGGCCAGCTGTCGGTGTGCAACAACCTGTCCGCAAAACTTCTGTGGAAGGAAGTATAACCTGAGCCTCCCTCAATCTCCCTTCTGAAGGTGAGCTCAATCCTGTCTTTTAACCAAGCTCAGACCAATGCAGAAGAATGCAAGTTGGAGACAATCAGAATAACCACTGCGTTTTTTTTTGTAGTTGACTACAAGGTACCATTTTCATAACCACAGAAGGTTTTATTAATAGTGGGAAGTAGTATGTGAGCTTTCTGTTAAAATCAAGGTCAGTCGTTTTTGATGTAAAAAGATTGTATCGGATAAAATAAAAATTCAGTTTCAACAATAGGATTTGCCAAAGTTGCAATTAAAGAATGAAATAGATACCGTAAAGAAGTTGTATTTCTCTCTCTCCACCCCCCCCCGGGTTTTTGCTATGAAGATGAGTCAGGCTGGCTTGTGGCAACACTTGATCACCACGATGTACAATGCTTGGCACGGACTATAAATGTTGAGCAGGCTCCTTGACCACCGAAACCATCACAACCAAATTGAATCCAGTCCTCACTTGACGTCGGTAGAGAAACACATTTCACTGAGGTTATTTGAGCGAGGCCAGGGATAAGATACTTGCTTCATTTTTATTTTTTCCAGGGACAATAAAACGAATGACAGTAATTTTACTGCATTTTAAAAAGGAATTTTATTGCCCATTTGAAGTTGCTTGGAGCATCTTCGGTTCCTTTGACTGGTAAATAATCAGTTCAGCTATTAGCTCCACATTACCTGCAGAGTATTAAAAAGTATTAAAGGACGCTTAACTGCTCAGTTTCAGAGGTTAAAATTACTATCAGCAGATGTGTTTGGTTCTGTCACTGCCACAATACCCTCTACTATCTACTACTATTTGCCCATGGAGATACTTAGATACTTCAGTAAATACAAAACCTATGAATCATGAGTGATCAAATATAACCAATGTAAATGGAATTTTATAATTTTATTTTAGAACAGCTAATTCAGAAAATTTTAAAATTGAGATAGCTCTGAAATTTTGCGCTGAACACCTTGACATAATCCCAGAATCACACAATTGTTACAGCTCAGAAATAGGTCCCTGGTCCACAATGCCGGTTACAACCGACCACTGCAACTGCATGAATGACCTGTCTGCAATTTGTTACTCTTCATGCCTTCGATGAGTTGATACATGAGTCCCAATATTTTAATATTATGGGAGGTGGGACAGTTATCTTGCCTTTGCTGCTAGAAATTCCTTCACAATCACCACTTACTAGTGCAGCAGCAGCTGAAGTAATTCACTTGAAACCCCACATCAGTATGGTCTGGCATGGTGAGGGTGGGTGCAGGCTTAGAATGGTGGTACATTCCACTGCAGATGTTCCTGTAATTGCCACATGCTTCGTGGTATACTAAAATTGAGGAAATAGCCATACAAAGCGGTACTCTGTGGCTAATGGCACTTTCAACCGGGTTGCTGTCTGCACCTTATTCCTTGGAATAGTTGATGGTTGTGGTGTTCCAAAAAGTTCCTTTAAACGTAGGTTTCGGTAGGTTGAGATCCTCAGGGTTACCAGCTCAGCAGAAATATAAGCTGGTTGGTCCTACAACAATTTCTTCCTCCAGCGCCAGCATGTCCATTACCATCAGCAGCAACATCTCATGCTCTGTGTCTCACTCTGGTTTTCCGATGATCTCACTGCTTAAATCTCACAAACTGAATATATTTAACTATACTTGGAATAAATGAGGATATGTGCTTAGTAGATTACTGGGTTTTGTATTCCTAAAGTAATAGGGATTACAATAGCTTTGCCTTTTAAAAAGGGAACCTTCATTCTATGACTGTAACAAAAGAATATTACATTGAAAGGAGCACAAAAGGTGAAGCGCTTTATTGTATTATAAAAGAGGCATTCCAAATTACCAAAGAAAAGTTCTGATTTAGTCATTTGAAGCATTCATTTTTTTTGTCATCTTCATTATATTCATAACATAATTTTATTTTACTTTCCACTTTTAATTCTCTAAAAAAATGTTCATTGTGCCATTTTGTGCAATTGCATTGTATTCATTTGGGCAGAACTACAAAGGAATATATGACTCCAGGATGACATTTTGCCTGTCTAGTGTCAGGGTTAAGGATGTCACCAATAAATGCAGGATATTCATTTGGAGGAGGAAGAACTGCCAGAAGTTATGGTCCACATTAGTATCAATTACGTAGTTAGTAAGAAGGATGAGAGCTTGAAACAGAGTTTAGGGAGCTAGGAAAGAACTTGAAAAATAAAACCTTTAAGGCATTAATCTCCTAAACTCTCATGCCAGTGAATACAGAAATCATAAATTTGAACAAATAAACACATGGCTGCAGAAATGGTCTAGAAAGGAAGGCTTTAGATTTCTGATGTGAAATTAGTTCAATAAAGGTAAGACTTGAAAAAGGCAGGATTGGGATAAACATCCTAACAGACTGATTTGCGAGTGCTGTTGGTAGGATTTAAACTAACATGTAGGGGAATGGGAATCTGAAATGAAATTCAGGTTGCAGAAAAACAAAGTTGGCAATGAGAAGAAGAAAAATAATGAAATTGGAAGACAGCAGAGACAAATGCCAACATGAAATTGAAACAAAGAAGAAGGCTGAACTAGGGACACTCTATCTGAATGCACACAACATTCACAACAAGGTAAATGAATTGATGTCACAAATTGAAATAAATAGGTATGATCTCATTGTCATTATGGGAAGTGGCTGCAGGGTGATCAAAGTTGGGAACTGAGTGTTCTGTAATATTAGACAAATAGGAATGACAGACAAAACAAGGGGTGAGGTAGAGCTGATAATAAAGGATGAGATCAGTACATTAACGAGAGTGAGTTTTAAATTAGAAGAACAAGATGTCGAATCTGTTTATGTGGAGCTAAGAAATAGCAATGGGCAACCAAACAGTGGTGGCAATGTAGGATATGATATATATCAGCATATTAATGGTACATGTAACAAGATTAATCCAGTAATTATAACTTCAAACTGCATGCAGATTGGGTAAATCTACTGAGCATCAATGGTGTGGAGGATGAATGCCTAGAATATGTATGATTTTTTTTGGAGCAATATATTGAGGAAGAGAACAAAAGATCATATTTTCATACAATGAAAAGGGTTCATTAATAACCATGTTTTAAAAGGACCTTTAAGCCATCACACTGACTATAAAGACGTTTTCCATTCAATTTAAAAATGATATTGTTCAACCTGAAACTATGGTCTTAAGTCTAAACAAAGGAAACTATGAAGGTATTTGGGGAAAGTTGGCTGTGTTGGAATGGAAAACTACATTAGAATCTGTTAAAAGGTAAAGGTGGGTAATGGCTAGAATTTAATGAAATAGTGCATTATGTACAACAAACATACATTCTTTTAAAGCACAAAAACACATGATAAGTCTCTGACCATGGCTAACAAATAAATTTTAGTATTAGGTCAAAGGAGGTGTCTTATGAACTTTCCAAACAAAGTAAGAAGCTTGAGGTATGCGACACTTTAGAATGCAAGAAAGGAGGACCAAAGACTGATGAATAAAGGTAACGTGAATGCAAGCTAGTAAGAAACATGAATATGGGCTGCAAAAGCTTCTATAAGTATTCAAAAAGAGAAGGATTAGCAAAACCAAATGTCTTTTAATTCAGGCAGAGATAGGAGAATGCATAGTTAGAAATATGGAAATTGTAGAGAAGCTAAATAATTGCTTTGTATTCGAATTCTTGATGGAAAATACAAGAAATTGCAAAGTAATAATGGAAATGGAAGGGAATAATTAGAACGAGGCATTGAAAGAAATTAATATTAGTAGAAAAAGTAGTATTGGAGAAATTAATGAGACTGAAAGCTGAAAAATTTGTGGGATCCAGAGATCTGCATTCCAGAGTTTTGAATTTGGTGGTTATTGAGATAATGATGATCATGTTTCACAATTCCAAAGATACTGGAACAGGGCCTGCAGATTAGAAGATTGCTAACATAACCCCACTATTTAAGAATGGAGGGGAGGAGAAAACAGGGCCCAGCTGTTCACAATCTGTACTAATGATTTGGATATGGGAATCAATTATAATATTTCCAAGTTTGCAGATGAGACAGAACCAGATGGGAATATATGTTGCGAGGATGATGCAAAAAGGCTGATAGAGCCACCACGATGATCCCCAGTAATGGAGGGATCGTCTTCTGAGCAATAGTTAAGCAGGTTGGGATTTAGAAAAATGAGAGATGATCTAATTGAAACATCTAAGATTCTTAAGGGCTTGACAGGGTAAATGCTGAAAGGATGTTTTCCCTCATGGGGGACACCAGGATCAAACGACGGACCTGTTAGTCTGACATCAGTAGTAGGCAAAATATAGGAATCTATTTATAAAGAACGTGATAACTGGGCACTCAGAAAATAATGCTGTGATTGAGCAGAGATAAAATGGATTTATTAAGAGGAATTTGTGTTTAACAGAATTGTTAGAGATTCTTTGAGGATGTACTAACAGAGTGGATAGGGGGAAACAAGTAGATGTGTTTCATTTGGATTTTCAGAAGACTTCCAATAAGTTATCATACAGGAGTTAATCAAGCAAAATTACAGCGCATGAGGTAGAGGATAATGATTGAGAATTGGTTAACATAAGTCAAGCAGGGAATAGGAATAAATGGACTATTATCAGGTTGGCAGAATGTGTCTAGTGAGTTATCACAAAGATCGCTGCTTGGGCCCAGCTGTTCACAATCTGTACTAATGATTTGGATGTGGGGATCAATTATAATATTTCCAAGTTTGCAGATGAGACAGAACCAGATGGGAATATATGTTGTGAGGATGATGCAAAAAGGCTGATAGAGCCACCACGATGATCCCCAGTAATGGAGGGATCGTCTTCTGAGCAATAGTTAAGCAGGTCGGGATTTAGAAGAATGGGAGATGATCTGATTGAAACATCTAAAATACTTAAGGGCCTGACAGGATAAACGCTGAAAGGATGTTTTCCCTCATGGGGTCCACCAGGACCAAACGACATAGTCTCAGAATAAAGGGGTGTCAATTTAGGACTGAGATGAGGAAGAATTTCTTCTCTCAGAGGTTTCTGAGTTTTTGGAACTCCTTGCCTCACAGAGCTGTGGGGACAGAGTCCTTGTGTGTATTTGAGGCCGAGATGGTAAGATTCTTGATCCGTAGGAGAGTCAAGGTTTATGGGGAATGGACAGGAAAGTGGACATGAGGAAGATCAGATCAAACACCATCCTATTGGATGTGAGAGCAGGCTTGAGGGGCTGAATGGCCTACTCCTGAACCTATTTCTTATGGACCTATGGCTTTAAGGCAGCTTGGACAGAGCGAATGGACCAGAACATGGCAGAGAGAATATAATGCAAATGAATGTGAAATTATCCAAATTGATTGGAGGAAGGAAAGTGAGGAGTATTTCTTGAATGGTGTAAAATTGGGAAGTTTCTAAAAGTGTTCATAGGCCTCTGAAGGGTCACATGCAGATGCATCAAACAATTGGGAAGGCAGATAATGTATTGCAAAAGGATTTGAGTGCATGAGTAAGTATGTCTAGTCTCAATCGTGTAAAACATTGATGAGACCAAACTTGGATGATGCTCCCTCTTGATTACGTTTCCTCTGAGGTCTGTCTATGGCAGAGGTTTCCAAAACTAGAATTCAGTTCTCAGAATGACATTGCTTGGCATATGCTAAATCTTCGAGCAGCTGCTAGGCCATGGCCCCGCCTGGCTTGGAGGGAATGTAGAAGCTGGAATATTGTGTGCAAATTCGGCCATCTTATCTATTTATTTATTTATATTTACTAAAGAGCATGTGCAGCAAAGGTTCACCAGATTAATTCCTGCGATGGTGGGGCTGTCCTGTGAGGAAAGATTTGAGGACACTGAGCCTGTATTCTCTCATGGTTAGAAGAATAAGAGGTGATCTCATTGATACTGAAAGGATGTTTCCCCTGGCTGGTTGCTTAAAAGCATGGGACATAGTCGTGCAATAAAGGGCAAGCTATTTAGGACTGAGATAAGGAGGATTTCATCACTCAAAGGAGAGTGAATCTTTGGAATTCTCTGGAAGCTTAGTCATTATGTTGAAAATATTGTTGGGTGTTCCGGGTGAGTGAGTTAGCAGCACAGAAGCTATGGACGGTTAATTACGTGGGGACTGAGAAGGAGGTGAGAGCGAGTGAGGGACGATGTTGTAGGCAACAGTGAGAGTGGTAGAGCATGAGCCTTGATGAGATGTAAGTGCAGTAGCAGAGACCAAGAGGCTATGAGGTAGCAAACGGAAGATGAGTGGTAGAATGGCATAGGTCATTGACCTTCTTTTGGCACTGCTGGCATTTCACCAGACCATGGAGATTGCACTGAACAGGTTGGTAGGGCCTGGTCTCTTGGCCTCCTCTGTCAGTCCTGGGGGAAGAAGACATCCCCCTGCTGCACCACCCTAACCAACAGAACCTTTTTGTCCCTCTCTGCAAAAATGGATGCCAATGTTTCCTTGTCTGCAGTGTCTGAGGGAAATATCCTCAATCATACAGGGCAGCTGCAGACTGCCAGTGTTTGACTGGGAGCACAGAGGCCATTTAACTATAGTGCCAGCGCTAGAGATCCCAGGATATCCTGGCAATGGTGAGTACTACCACTTGCAGTGAACAGGTAAATTCAGCAAGCATTGGATGAGAGAGGTGTGGTACCTACTTAGTGAGGCAGATTTGGGATGATTGTGAGAGAAAATTTATTCAGCCTTTAGGGAGAAACTCTACATGAAACTTTATGAAAATTACAAAAAAATGAAATCTGATAAGGCTCAAGCTAAATTTTCAGTGATCTACTTATTTCATCTGTACTGCTATGATTGACATTACTTGTATCTTCGGAGAAGCTTAGAAAAGCCTTGTGGAATACAAGTTCTGGCTCTGGTATCCTCCGTGCCATCTCACAGTGCTTTTTATATGGTTGGTATTGTCTGCAGATTACCTTCCAGCAGATGGCACTATGTAAATTCCTCCATGATGAAGCAAAACCTGCCTGACTAATTGATCTCTAACTATCTCGGAAGGTGTCAAGGTCTGTAAATACAGCTTGAAGTAGCACCATTTTAATTGAGAAAGGCCCGAAGCCAATGAGAGACTTAACAGTTTTTAGTGTGTAACATAAATTGAACTGATGAAGTGATAAAAGCTACTGTTGGTTGTGAAATCAGGTTTTTCCAGTGACAGTTTAATGTTTTGAAATCTTGTGCATACAACAAAAATGCTGATTTGTTGATAAAGCAAGTTACATGTGGACTGAACTGAAGACAAGCCTTCGGCAATCCTGCTTGTTATGGAGCAGTCCGAATCCCCTCAAAATATATTAAGAAGATAGTCTAAACCCTAACTTTTTCTTATTTTAAAGATAAGTATAAGGTGTTGCATTTCAGATGCAATTTGATTGGTCAAACTACTTGACGTTAAACAAAACACACTTTATTTTTATAATACAGTTAAAATATAGATAAAAGAAAACGAAAAGAAAAGAATTGGCTTATCTGTAACTCTATTGAAGAGCTTAACAAATAATATATTAACTACTACTAATTAACTGTTACAATATAGTATCATTCCATAAACACCCATTGACAAAGGCAAATTCAATCTATTCAGAAATAGATTGCCTCACATGCAATTCTAGCAACAGGAAGAGAACCCCATCTTTAAGCTGTAACAGAGAGAGGAATAAGATCTTCTACAGCCAGCCTCAAGACTCTAGGAACTGCTACTGAAGGCTAAAAATAAAAGAAAAACCTGGTTCTGTGGGAGCTTGATCCCACCCATTCAGGCTGCTCCTATTGTTTCAACTTTAAAAAAACTCCAAGGCCTCACAAGCTATTTACTTTATTGGCTTTGGAGCAGACTGCTTGTCACCTCTGTCTCAACCTTCCTTCATAAAGAAAAAGGACAAAATACACCTCTTAAATTCATGGTAATTTCACACCTCCCCCCTTAAAAAGAAATGAACCATCAATATACAAAGATGGCTTCATTTTTATAAAAACTTTAGTCTTACACTATTAGCACACTACAATACATATACATTACATTGACTCTAAGCATGCAACCATCCTCTACCCCAGTCCATTTTAGTCTGTTTCTTTGCTGCCACCGAATGCCTCTGTCTTCATCAAAGTTGTGACAATATGTCGACAACTATGTTCTCTCATCCTGCAATGTGTATAATTTTCGAGTTGAATGGCTGCAAAATCAAGCTCCGTCTAAACAGTCTTGAATTTTTATCCCTAAATTTTTCCAAAATCATTAAAGGGCTATGATCAGTATATACAATTGTCTCAGAAACATGACTGGCAATACAAATGTTGAAATGTTGCATCGCCGACACCATGGTCTTGAGGTTTTCTTCTCAATTGTGGAATGTTTCTATTGATGATTATTCAATTTTCTGGGAAAATACCCGATAGGTCTTTCTATCTTCTCATCATCTTCTTGCAAAACCACAGCACAGGTATCCACCTCACTCGCATCGATTGCTACTTTGAATGGCTTTGCGTAATTAGTTGTGCTTAACACTGGGGCAGCTTTCTGACCTTCCTTGGTCTACTGAAATTTTCTGCACTTCTTCAACAAGTCAGACAGTGGAGCAACCACACCACTAAAATTTGGCACCATCTTCTGATAAAAACCACTCAATCCCAGAAATTGTCGTACTTCCATTTTTGTGGATGGTGTGGGAAAATCCTCAATTTGTTTTCACCTCCTAAGGAGCCATCTGTCCATGTCCAATAACATGGCCCAGGAACATGGCTTGGACTTTAGCCAGCTCACTCTTAGCCAGGTTTATCACCATGCCCAACTCCCAAAGTCAATTGAACAATTCCGATAGATGCTTCAAATGTTCCATCCATATGTGACTAAAAATCACTAGACCGTCAATGTATATCACAAAACTGTATAATCCCAAAATGACTTTATTGATTAGTCTTTGAAATGTGGCTGGTGCATTTTACATACCAAATAGCATGACTTTAAACTGGTACAGTCCATTCATAGAACATAGAATCCTACAGTGTGGAAGTAGGCCATCCCACCTATTGCGTCCACATCAATCCTGTGAAGAGCATTCCGCTCAGACCCACTCACCCTATCCTCTACTTGTAACTCTGCATTTCCCATAGCTAATCTACCTAGCCTACACATCCCTGGACACAATGGGCAATTTAGCATGGCCAGTCCACCTAACCTACACATCTTTGGACGGGAGGAGGAAACCGAAGCACCTGGAGGATACCCACACAGAAACGGCGAGAGTGTGCAAACTCCACACAGATATTCATTCCAGGATTGAGTTGAACCTGGTCCCTGGCACTGTGAGGCAGCAGTGCTAAGCACTGAGCTACCATGCTGCTCCATTTGTGGTTATGAAAGCTGAAATGTCCTTGGCTCTTTTAGATAAAGGTACCTTCCAAATCTCTGAGTAAGTCCAATTTAGAAATATAAAGTACTTGTCCCACCTTCTCAATACAGTCTTCTAAATGTGGAATAGGATATAAATCAGATTTTGTAACTGCATTGACTTTGTGATAGCCCACACACAATCGTTGAATGCCATCTGGTTTTGTTACTATTACAGTAGATGAGCTTCTTTCATTGCAATTCACTTCGATTATATTGTCTTAGAGCATGTGTTCAATCTGTTTTGGAACCTGTGCCAACTTTAGAGGGTTCGGTCTATAAGGATGCTCCCTAATTGGAACAGCATTTCCAATATGTTCATCATGCATAATTAGATTAGTACTTCCCAGCTTAATCCCACAAATCTCCCCATGTGATTGTAATAACTCTTTTATGTCATATCAATTTTCCTCTGGAAGGTAACTCAATAATTTATCCCAATTTTTGAGAACTTCTTCATTGCCCAATTTAGTTTGAGGAATGTCCAATTCAGAATCCCCTGAACTTGGTTCTCCCCTGTGTGTTGTAACCACTAACACATTCTCCTTTTGCTTTTCTTCCCTGTCAAAAATCTTTTGAAAATATTTTTTCACTCTGGCCTTTTTACTCAAATAATTCACCTCATTCAATTTCCTTTTGCTTTGATAAGGCTCACTAAACCTTGCCTTAAATGTTCACCTACCACTGGAAATAACACCAACAAAATTATAATTGTAATTACAATTACAATAAATTTTTGATCTCTTGTCTGCTTCCCGTTTCATCACATTCTGTGCTACTTCCAAATGCTGTCTACCCGACTCACCCATTCTATTAATCTTTCCCTGAAATTTGACACATAGTCCAAATATATGGCCTCTGAACCAGGACTCACCAATTTCTCCTTAATCCATTTCAATGGTCTTCTCACCTCATGCCTAAAAACTAATTCAAATGGACTGAATTTAGTTGATTCGTTAGGTGCATTCCTAATTGCAGAAAGTACAAATAGAATTCCTTCATCCCAATCCTCTGGAAAGCCTTGACTATTGGCCCTCCCTAGTCTGTTTGATGCCTCAGTTCTAATGCTCTCTGCAATTCTGGATGGTATGCAGTGGATTTGAATTGTCTTATTCTTAAGCTATCCTTGAATGAACTTGGTGTAAATTTTGACTCTTGATCTGATGGTATTTCTTGTGAGCAGTCCATATCCAGTAAAAAAGATTGAGTAACTCTTCTACAATCCTTTTAGCCGTGATACTGTGTAATGGGACGGCCTCTGTAAATTTGGTAGACACATCCATTCTGGTCAACGAATATTGATTCCCACTTTTTGTGGCGTCCTCTGCAATCAATTAAAACTCTTATATAACATTCCTCAAATGCGGGAATAGGTTTTAAGTGTGCTGGTTTTATCACTGCTGGAGGTTTTCCAATTACCTGACATTGACATGTCTGGCAAAATTTAACCACACCTTTATGCAGTCCAGACTAATAAAAATGCTTTTGTATTTTGGCTTGAGCTTTTCTTACTCCGAAATGACCTCCTACTGGTAATTCATATGCTACCCACAACACCTCTTTTCTATAACCCACCAGCAATGCAACTTGATGAACCTCTGCCCATTTTTCGTCTGCCTGAATATGTGCTGAACTCCATTTCCTCATCAAGATGTCATTTTTAAGATAGAAACATTCTGGGATACGCTCATTTCTTTTTTCAGTGTACGCTTTATGGTACAACTGCTTTAGATTTTCATCTTTCTGTTGTAATTCAGCTAATTTCTCTGAACTAAAAATATCCATTTTGTCCTCCATCAGTTCTCGTTTTTCCTCAACCTTTTGATCAGACATAGTTTCTGATAATTGAACTTCAACTTCCTTATCTTTACTCTTTGATATCTCCTCCTGCTTCTGCCTATGACTTTGTGATTTTGTTATCACACAGTCAGGAAAAATCCCAAGGTGTGCTTCCTGTAACACCTCAGTTACCTGATTTTCCATTGACTTTACATTCACAGTCGCCATCACTCCCACCTGTGATCCAGCTATATCATTGCCAAAGATAAGCTATGTTTCTGGAACTGAGGATTTCTCTATTACTCCTACCACCAATTAACCACCTTTCAACAGACACTCCAGTTTCACTTTATGTAATAGAACTAACTCTTGCTGTTTTCACCATGAAAGCCACATGGTGGCCACCTTTTCTGGCAATGCCCCAGAATTACATGTCTCCTCATCTCTCACCCTCAGATTGACTTGCTCCAGTACCTCTTAAAATCTTAATTTATTTGTCTACTCCTCCTGGCATACATGAGGAAACCTTACCCATGCAAGTAAATTTTTAAAGAGATCTGGCACTTTCTTCTCAACTAATCCCTGAGCAGGTTGTAGATTCTTTTGCAGCTTTTAAGCTTCCACTGTGCTTTCCTTTACCACTTGAACAAAATTCACTGGCTTAGCCTATTTTCCCACATTTATCTTCCCTGCGCTTTTTCTAAACCGACAACACTGTGACTTCATGTGTTTTACAGTGAATTTATTACACTTCTCTTTCCCCCTCGTGGGTTTCCTTTTTACCACATGGTAAACTCTCTTTACCATCTTCAACGAAATCTCCTTTTCCTTACCACCTGAGGATTTCTCTTTTCCCCAGTTTCTATCACTCACAGATTGAAATTGATCATAGAATCATAGAATGCCTACGGTGTGGATGCAGGCCATTCGGTCCAGCAAGTCCATACCGACCGTCCGAAGAATCTCACCCAGAGGCATGCCCCTTCCCTATCCCTGTAATCCTGCATTTCCCATGGCTAATCCACCTAATTACATGTCCCTGGACACTATGGGAAATTTAGCATAGCCAATCCACCTAAACTGCACGTCTTTGGACTGTGGGAGGAAACCAGAGCACCCTAAGGAAACTCATGCAGACATGGGGAGAACATGCAATCTCCACACAGAGATTCCAGGTCTGGAATCAAACCCTTGTGCCTGGTGCTGTGAAGAAGCAGTGCTAACCACTGAGTCACCGTGCCACCCACAAAAGGCAAATATTGATTTATAAACCAACTCATAATCACCTGTCATTTCCGCTGCTAATCTTACAGTTTTAACTCTCTGCTCTTCCACATGAGTTCACACTATGTCAGGATGTAAATTTTTGGATTCCTCCAAAATAATTGTGTCTCAAAGAATATCATATGTTTGATCTATTTTCAATGCCCCTATCCACTTATCAAAATGCATCATATTATAACGATAGTGTGTCTTGAACTGCCAAGGAAAAGAAACACTTCTTCTGAAGTAAGTTTTTAAAAAAACTGCCGTTCTTACAATCCCATAGAAGTGTCAATTGGACAGAGCTACTCATAGTATTAATAACAGAAACTTTCCCACACATCACACTTTTAAATCTTGTCCGAATAAACATAGACATTGAAAGAAAATGTTCAAAGAAAGCACAACTTAGTGTAAGCTCATAATATGTCATTTAATCAAAACAAACATCCACCTCCTCCTGTCAACACAGATGCCCTGCTGAGCTAATCCATTTGTGAATGTTGGAGCTCAATCAACCATTCACAGAAGCCATTTGGGAACTGTATCAACAGAGACAGATGGCCAGACATCTGTTTCTCCAAATGAGTTCATTATGAATGCTTGGCTGAGCTCCAAGATTTGTAATTGTTATTTCAAGGCTCATTGGTTCTGTACATAGTGCATTCTGGGTGTCTAGATATGGAGACCCAATGAACAATGCTTGGGGAGAGTGAGGAGAATTTGAAAAGCGAGAGGGAATGATGACTAATTGTGGCCCAAGCTGAAATCAATGATTTGGGGAGGAAAAGGATCCAGTGAAAGAATATCATCAACCTAGGCAACATTAAAAAGCATTACCTAAAGACTGAAAATCCATTTTTAAAAAAATTAAAAGAACATAGCTGTCTTTGGCAAGGCCAGCACTCACAGGGTGTGGAGAAGGTAGTGATGAGTCACTGTAGTCCGTGTCGTGATGATACTCAATATTGTTAGGTCATGAGTTACAGGATTTTAACCCAGCAACAATGAAGGAATGGTGGGATATTTCTAGGTTAGGATGTTATTGTGACTTGCAGAGGAACTTGGAAATGGTCATGATCCCATGCACTTGCTGCCATGTCTCCCTAGAAGGGTAGGTTAAGGGTTTGAGAGGTGATGTTGAAAAATAGGTTATACACTTTGAAGCTACGTCACAGCAGCAGTGAGAGAGTGAATTTTTACAATAATGAATGGGGTGCTAATCAAGTGTGGTGCTATGTCTTGGGTGGTGTTGAGCTTTTTGGATATTTTTGGAACTGAAATCATTCAGACAAAAGAAAAGTATTCTCTGACCTTCCAGATCTGTGGCTTGTGTCTGATGGCAAGGCTTTGGGGAACCAGGAAGTGAATTATTCACTCGGGAATAGCTATGTTCTTCCCTGCACTTTTAGCCACAGTATTTAAATGACTGGTCCATCAGATATAAGATATAGAAGCAGAATTAGGCCTTTTGGCCCAGTTATGTTTCAAGTCAAATGATGACCTTCAGGATGTTGAAGGTAGGAAATTCAATCTCACTTACTTTGATGAACTTCAAGAAGAAAGTATTAGATTCCTCTTGTTGGAGATGATAATTGCTTGGCACTTGTGTGTTGCATATTTTAATTGTCACTTATTAATCCAAGCAAGCTGTGCATAAATTGTGCTGTAGTGATTAATTATCTGAAGAATTAAGATTGAAACTGAATACTGCAATCATTCTTCCATATTCCATCTCTGAATTTATGTGAAAAAGAAAGAAAGAAAGTTCTTGATGACACGACTGAAGATGGTTGGGCCTGGGACATTACCAGAGGAACACAATGTGCTAGGGCTGAGATGGTTGGCTTCAAGAAGACCACAGTCATTCTTTGTTGTGCTAAAAATCACTTTGTCCAGAGGCAAGTTTTCCTCTTGATTCCCAGTGGCTTTAATTTTATTAGACTGCCTTGATTCCACACTTGGTTAAATGCTCCCTAAATGCCAAGGATAGTATTTCTCACCTCACCTCTGGAATTCAGTTCTTTTGTTCATGTTTGGACTAAGGCCATGATAGGTCTGGAGCTGAGTTTTCCTGGCAAAACTGAACATTGATGAATAATTCATTGGTGATTACATGCTATTGTGGGAGCAGTATTAATGTTCCCTTTCATCACTTTGCTAATAATTAAGAGTAGGCTGATGGAAGTGTAATTGCACAGATTAGATTTGTAGCTTTTTTGTTTTCAGGATATACTCATGCCATTTTCCACATTGTGGCTAAAAGCCAGTATTGTACTTGTACTGGAATAACTTGGCCACAAATGCAACTTGTTCTGGAACACAAAAGTTTGGCATTTCTGGAAAGATTCAGCATGATTCATACAAGGTAAAGATAGAGAAGATGCCAATATACAGTGAGTGGCAAAAGAATCAATGATGACATGAGGAAAAGCTTTTTTATTTAGCAAGTGATTAGGACCTATACTTTTTGAAAGAAAACTTTTTTATTCTTTATTCATAAGCTGAATTTTCATTTATGATTCTCTCAAGTCTGTACCTCTGACTCAGTACCTAAGATGCCGCCAAAATGATGACATTACAAACTTTTCACTGCACTCAGTCAAGTGCCCATGACAATAAAGGCTAATTCTAATTTTAAATCATTGGCCCATGAGAGCATACCAGAATCAATAATGTTCCTCCTTCCCTTCTTGCTCGCCTCATTTCCTGGATGGTTCTGCTGGAGGATGTTGGTATCTGCCACACCGGGTGGGCTTAATGTGTTCTTCCACACACCCATCTCCTTCCTCCCCCAAGGCAGCCTGGCTACAAATGGCTCTCTCCCTGTTTGGTGCCCGAGGCCCTCTGTCTGATGCAGGTTGGCTGTAAATGGCAAATGGTGAGTGTGAGAGAGAATGAGTGTAAGTGAGAATTTGTGACAGAGAGTGAGCAAATGTGAGAAAGGGAGAATGAGGGAGTATGTGCAATAGGGTCTGAGCAAGTGATGTGGGAAAGAGTGTGTGAGTGTGAGAGAAGATGTGTAAGTGAGTGAATGAGAGTGTGAGAGTAAGTGACTGTGAGATTGTGACTGAGTCTAGATGATATTGTGAAAGAGAGTCTGACTAAGTGAGTGTGAGAGAGTTGAGAAGTGAGCTTGTGGCAGAGAGTATGTGAGGATGTGAGCATTTTGATGGACAGTGAGTGAATGTGAATGAGAGTTTGAGAGAGGTAGAGTCAGTAAGTATACATTATATTACACCAACACTTGTTCATGTTGAACCGCCTGAACCCACTTTCCCATTCTCACAGCTCTGACTTGAGGTCTCATCAAATTTCAATTCTTCAAACTAGCTCACAGGAAAACTCTTGGTGAAGAACTGGTGTAGTGTTTGAGGCCTGTGTAATGAAATATCGAATGTAGAATTTCTGAGTAGTCCTCTCTAGGGGATCACCATCCTCTTCATGGTAGAAACCATGTGCTCAAACGCCAGAAACATTGCTGGACTCATGTCTTGAATGTCAAATGTTACACCCCTCCCCGGTCAGTGCAGTGCTGTGCATAGCCTCTGGTACCTCCACTAGATGTTCTCCAACCCTGTCCATGCAATTCCATCAGGATTCTTGTGTTTAAGACCTATGGCCCATCATCAGCCTGGGGCTCAGGATGATCCTGATTCATAATAAGCCTCCCAGTTAGTAAACCTGACTGTCACAGCTTTGCTCGGCAGCTGTGACCTCTGTGCGATATGTTCTGTTCCCATTAAGTAGCAAGCGTGACTGTCACTGTATTGGTGGTGCTTATGGCGGAGGTTGGTAATGTGCGTTCTCTGGATCTTGCCTTCCTCCTCCAGAGGTGAATTCTTTGTTAACAATGAGGGGCTTTGGTTTGTGATCACCTGCAGAGGAGAACTCAAAGAAAACCACTAAAGCTCAGGATACTTCGTTTCCACATCACAATTGCACTTGTATTTCCTGTATACTTTTGTCTCAAAACCAAGTTGGAGCATTTTTATTGCGGTGCTCGGCCACTCCTGCTTTGCTGTCTGCACAATAGTCCAGTTCCTTGGCCAGTTCCAGACCCTCCTCCTTAGCTGAGTCAAGGTCTTCATCTCGGCACATATCCATTCATTTTGACCTTCTCCTTGTCATTATCAGATAATTTTCCCGACAGAACAAAGTGGAGAATTAGTAGCATCTCACTTGACAGCTAACTCCTTTACCTGTTTGCATCCCCATCGGCAGACTGGCCCAACATTGTAAGTAGTACTCAATTCACCTATAACACTTGCTTGGCCAACAAAACCATCACATGCTTTGTTCTCAAGTGTCATGCAGTGCTGAGGCTGTGCATGCATTCCCTCTCCTAGCCCTGGCCTCCACTCACACAGATACATTAGTTGTTGCTCTCATTGGACCTGGTTGCTGAAGTACTGGAGGAGGTTACTGACTCATTTGAGACATTGGACCGAGGAGCAATTATGTACCTCACTGTGCTGACCTCTGTTCTAATCTCTGACCAGGCTTCATTGGTCTGGAGGGAGTGTCTCCTTTTGCCATCACTCAGGAAGTGCACCGCCTACCATTCATGGATGGCCTAGAATAGGGACTGGGAGGAGGCATCACTAAACTGTGGTGTCACTCATCTTCTTGCTATGTTGTGATCTCTATTGATATTTATTGTAATGAAATTTGAAATTCAAGTTAATAGATGTTTAAGCACAACTGAAAACAGACTTCTCAGATACACTTTACTCTCTCCTTTACATGTTTATTCAAGGTTCCCAGAAGCAATCCAGAATGATTCCTAACCCTCAAGATTTGCTTCCCACCTTTTCCTTTTCTGTCTGGAAACATTTAACTCCAAAACTGTAATTTCAAGTATGGGTTTTCCTGTTACTTTTCTTAGTTTGACAGAACACTCAGCATCATTTACCTCTGTATAAATTTGGTCTTTCCAATCTGAGCTCCTGGTTTGTGAACAGGTGTATCCAGCCTCTGATGGCTGCTTTCCCTTTCATGGACCTAGGCAGACTAACCTGTCTGTGATATTCAATAATATTTTGGAAAGTCCTGTAATCTGGTATCAGCTGTCTTTTCCTCACTCAAAACCAATCACTGTAGCAATCTGAAGTACACTGGCCTTGAATCCAGACAGAAATGCCAATTAGCTCTTCTTGGGACCCTTACTCTTTTTGATCTTGGAAGCAATGGTCAATTTAAAGCACAGCTTTATAACCTGATATTCACAACACTTTTTTTTCTGGGACTTTGGAGACTCATAGTCTATCCATTGTCAGCACACAGGCTTCTGCCGTTACTTTCAAGTGTAAATACTTTGCACCTTCTTCATAACAAAACAATATGGCCCCCTTCAATTTCTAACAATTAACCCACCCCAGTTTACTATAAGGCAGACTTCAAAATAGGTCATATGACCCATTTTATTTTACCGTAGCTTAGAGACAGTTCCAAAGTATAACCATCTTATAGACATAATTGCATCAGGTATCAAACATTGTTCCATAGGCAGAAGCAATGGGGAACCAGGAGATCAATCCAGTATAGGATAGAGGAGTGCTGGGGTTTAAAGCAAAATTGGTACAATGGGGAATCCAGATTGATGCATAAATAAAAAGACTTCCTTACATTTGCTCATGCTTCTAGTTGTTTGGAGTTATTGCCAATGTTCCCTGAAAACTTGTCCAGGTGAGTATTTTACAGCCCAGATAGACTTTCATGTGATTTGGGTGATGGTGGATTGGTCAGGCTTGACTTTGTTGCTTCCTACCCTGTAAAATCTGTATTCCACCGACAGTTATATACTTAGCACCAGGTAAACTAGGCGTGACCTGTTGATAATGAAAACATAGAGATGGTTGTTATACATCATTGCTGGAGGACACCAAGTACTTCTTTCTGTTAATTCACACCAGTCCAATCCATATTTTATAGAACATGGTCAGTTAGTTTTTCTCTATCCTTTGCTATAATGATTCCCATTCCAAAGCTTTGGTAAAAAAATGTGACACCGTATTTCCCACACTGATTTTTTCAAAATCAACTACTCGTTTTTGGATCATTTCAATCTTGTTTATTATTCTTGCCATATAACAGTCCCACACACAACTTCCATACTCCCAGATTGAATGAATGAATACAGAAATTGCTGGAGAAACTCAGCAGGTTGGGCAGCATCTGTGGAGAGAAAGCAGCATGTTCTGTTTTCATTGTTTTCCAGCTGATTTTGAATGAGTTATAAAATAGCTTTTTTGCCAATTTTTGAAACCTATAGTTAATAGCTTGAAGTATATATGGAATGGTAGCAATTTACTTATTGCAGCATTAACCATTTCTACCTCATAATTATTGTCATTGAAGGTGGGTGGAGGTAATGTTTTCACTTCTGTCTCTTACAGAATCATAGAATCATACAGTACAGGAGAGGTCCTTCAGCCCATCAAGTCTGTACTACCAAAACATGCTATTTTCTACACTGGCCCCGCTTTCCCATACTAGGCCTATAGTTTTGAATGTTGACACTTCAAGTGCTCATCCAAGTACTTTTTAAAAAATGTGAGGTTTCCCATCTTAACTGCCGTCACAGGTAGAGCATTCCAGAGCCCCACCTCCCTCTGGATGAAAAAGCTTTTCCGCAAATCCCCTCTAAACCTCTGGCCGTTCACTTTAAAATAATGGCCCTTGTTCTTGACCCTTCAACTCCTATTTTCTATTTCCCCCTGTCTATGCCCTTTAGCATTTTATACAATTCTATCAGTTGCCCCCTCAGTTCCCTCTATCCTGAAGAAAACAACTTGAGCTTATCCAGCTTCTCTTCACAGGCAACATCCTGGTGAATCTCCTTTGCACCCCCATCCAGTGCAGTCACATTCTTTCTGTAGTATAGTGACCAGAGTTGCACACAGCACACCACCTGTGGCCTAACCATAGTTCTGTATAGCTCCAACATGACATAACTGTTCTTATAAACTCAGCCACAACTACCTTATTAATGTTTCCTGCTACCTTTAGGCGTCTGTAGACAGCACCCCAAGGTTCCTCTGTTCCTCTGATCTTCTCAGTGTCTTATAATTCGTTGAGTACTCCTTTGTCTTGTTCCTTCTTCCAAAGTGCATTATCTCATATTTATCAGGGTTAAGTTCCATATGCCATTGTTCTGCCCATCTGATCAATCCATTTATATTCTCTGGTAACCTAATACCTTTTTCTTCAGTGCCAACACCTGACCAATTAGTCTGTATGCAAACAACATCTTTAAAAAATAATGGATGAATTTCCACAAAACTTGGAATATAGGAAGGGTGTGGTCCAAGGAAGAAACCATTAGCTTTAATGAAGATGTGGATCCTGATTTACATTTTTAAAGATCTGTTAACATTGGTAGACAGGGTAAAATAACTTTATTTTAGAATGTGGGCTGTCATGTTGAGATTGTTGCTGATTTTGTGAGAATGTTGTGGATTGTCTCAGAAGCTGTGGTGGGATTTGTTATGATTGTCAAAATGTGAGCAGCCTTTCAGAGCAGCTTCGTGAATATGGATTGGCACAAAGCTTTCTCTGGAAAATAGAGACTCTTAATAAAAACACATCTTTTTCAACTTTGTAGGTGCAGAGCAATATCAAGCAGGGAAAAGCCACAAGAAAGGGCTGTGTAGTAAGATTAAGATAACACAGTATGGCACGTGAATATGATCTACTGGATGTCCTCTTCACCTGTTTATTCACTGTATTTCAAATCTTCTATCTACTGAAGACAGCCATTGCATGTCTGAACATAATTCATTATGTAAAGCATTTTAAGAGCTTTAATGTCATTATTCACTACATATAGAGGATAAAAGTGAAAATGATATGACTTCTCCACTTCCTTCAAAAATTTTACAGCCTATCAAAAGTGACTTATTTCTACTGCATCCTAATAAAGCTGCCCCCATGTGGTCAGACAACATGGTGAAAAAAGCCTAACTAATGAATGCAAAATCGACAAAGCTGTAATCTGACCGTGTAGAAAGTATTCTTCTGTATTTAGGCACTTTGGGATGAATCAAGAATCTATTTCCTTTGTATGAATTTTTTTTAAGCATGATGAGCCTGCCATAAATTGGGGGATTCATGACCTAGACTAATTAACTGTACTTAATTTCTGTTGGTTCACACCAATTGTTACATTTCATGGAATTTTTTTCTTTTTCTTTCATTCACATTTAGTGCAGAGAATAAATCCACACACCCTCTCCCTCTCCTTTTAGCCCAACTAATCATCACCTGAACCATCAGAATTGGCAATCTGCTGCTCCACCACTGCCAATGATACAGTTAGCCACTGATGGGGAAATTTTCAACATAGTCAACTGCTGGGGCAAACAATTTAATTTGATTGTCCCCCTTTGAGGAGATGCATACCACCTATCTACCTGCCTTCTCCTGTATTATTGAACCAATTGATCCTAATGGAGCACAGACTAAACCCTGTGTTCCTCTGCTCCAGTACACAGTGCACTGCACCTTATATTCTTGCAATTTTAAGGTACAACAGCTTCAGTTTTTGGATTACATCTCAATAGTTGTCTTTTCATTTAACCTTCCCTTGATTTGAGGGAGGAATTGAATTATAACTGTACATAATCAATAGCCTTGCACAGATCCAACTATATTCTATGTAAAATGTTCCAAGGAAACCTAAATGCTGTTGGACCTCATCAAGTCTAGAATTATTGGGATAACAATGTTCTTTGGTCTTAACCTGGTGTATGCTTATACCTACTCTACTGAGAAGATTGACGAAACGCTTTAGATCAAAATCCATGATGGCCCAAATCTTTGGTATTTATCCACGTTTCAACCTGAAGAACAAATATTTATCTGTATCAAATGTCAAATGCCATGAGAATAGAACATATTATTGGGTATTCTTTCTATTATTAACACCTGAATTATTGTGGCTAGCTATGGAAGCTGTTCCCAGTTTAGAATTTGATGTAAAAACCGAAAAAAACTGTGGAGGCTGTAAATCAGGAACAAAAACAAAGTTGCTGGAGAAGCTCAGCAAGTCTGGCAGCATCTGTGAAGGTAAAAACAGAGTTAATGTTTCAGGTCCGGTGACCCTTCCTCAGAACAGTTCTGAGGAAGGATCACTGGACCCAA
>JAHRHZ010000133.1:29426894-29482469 GCA_024137785.1 Ginglymostoma cirratum | reverse complement strand
CCTTCACAGATGCTGCCAGACCTGCTGAGCTTCTCCAGCAACTTTGTTTTTGTTAGAATTTGATGTAATGGATTTATATACATCTGGCAGGTGGACTTTTAGCTAGAACTCAAAGTTTTTGATGCACTGCGCCATAACCACTTAATTGCTGAACTGGGAAAAGAAACATGTTATAAGCTTTCAATAGCTATCCAAGGGGATGGAATTATTGCTTGAGGCTGCTTATGATACAGTAGTCCTGGGCAGTAGACCATAACACAAGTCATGCAACATAAATTAGAAAAAAACTATTGCCAGCATCTCAGTGAGCAGAGACAGTTTGAAGAATACCTTTGTTGATTTTAATGATAAATTTACTTAATAACTTTTTGTCATTAATGCTTCACCTACACTTAGGCAAAAGACTTCACTGTCAAGACTTCACACCTCAGGCACTAGCTACCCAGAGCTATTTGTTTCACAGTTTTTTTAAAAGAAGGCCCCGTAATGAATGACTACAAAGTTCCCTCAGTCTTTTCCTGTGCAAAGTCCAAGCATTAAGGGGGCGCATCGGCAGCCTTATAGATCCATTTTATCTAAGGTTGGCTAGTTTTCTATTGTCACCCGCATACAAATAAATAAAAAATTCATTGAACTTAACTTTGGTTTAGAAATTAGATTTTAAAAGCTAATTTGGACATTTATGATTTATCCCTTGACATATTTTGTTAATATTTTTTAATAAATGGAAATTAAGCATTTAATTTAAATTTCTAGATGCAATTAAGTTCAGAGAAAACACAGCAATTCACCTGTTTCTTGTTTCCTCTGTTCCATTTATGGTATCTAACCTCCTGTGATTAAAAGTAAACAAAAATTGTCAGAAATATTATGCCAGAAAAGACAAATTCATCCAGATAAATACTTGTAATTTTCCTTTCCTTTATTTACTGAACTTTGTATGAAATTTATTTTAATTTGTAGAATAAGAAGAGCTAAAGGCAATTAATTTTTATGTGGTTTTGTGTCTAGTTTAGTTTTGAAGCTGTCGTACATTCATCAAGTTGTTATCTTACAAGTCCACTAATAACACAGACAACGTGTGTGCAGGATTGTACTAAATGAATGGTTTCCATCCCCACAGATCTGTAACATAAACTCCTGAAATGTCTGAGACACAAAAGTATTTGGTTTCATATGACTCTGAGGAAATACATGAGCTGGATGGTTGACATAAGAAATCACAACCAGACTCTCTCCATTTGAGACAGACATCAAGTGCTGTGCTCCCAAAGGCAAAAAGTCCTGTACAAGGGATGTCTAATCTGATAACTACTAGCCCTATGGAAATGTCTGACGATATGCAACGAGTCAATTTTTTAACAATTAATGACGATAATTCTCTGGTACCAACTGAAGTCACAAAAACAGATTCTCTAAGAAAGAATAAGGAAATAGACAAGAGACTTGCAGCAAGTAACAAAAAATTGATGGGAGGCAAAGAATGGCATGAACCAGATGGTAGAAAACGGGATGTTTTCAAATCAGCAATAGCTCCAATTGCTGGTACTGCTGCAGCTCTGACTATGTCAAAGAGGCCTAATCCATCACCAAAGCCTAATTTATCAAAACTCTTTGCTACAGTGAAGTCTTCTACACAAAAAACACCTCCTTCTGTTCCTGAAAAAGAAGTTTCTGTTTTGAGTGTAAAATTGCAAGATCACAAGCTTAAAACTAGCAGGAAAAGTAATGTAAGAAGTAGCACCCTTGCTGCAGATGTGACCAAACAAAATAATAAAAATGAAAATTTCAACAAATCTCCTTCACTAACAGAACAACTATCATCAGATTCTACAGGTGTCCAAATTGATAAAGAAGATAATGCTCATTCCATTCATTCTCAAGGTGTGAGGTCTGTTTCAGAACTGCTTGAAGAGGCTAAATATCTAGCAATGCCAGACGCACCAAAAATATATGAAAGAAACTTCCAACAGAGCAAGCCGGAGCAGTCTGTGACTGCAGCACAGCAAACATTTACAGCTAAGGCAAAATCTGTTGATGAAATCATTGCTTCACTGCGGTCTGGTAGACACACCACCTCCCAGTCTGCTGCAGACCAGAAGATCAAAGGACTCTTGGAGAGAGTGTTTGGCTACAGTCATAGCAGTAAAAGTGAGGTAGGTGAACCATAACAGAGTGATACTTTCTATTAGCTGAAAGTTAAATGTCATGAAAAATGTAATTTCCCAAAATTACAGCAGAGTTTGTTGTTACAACATACCAGACAAAACCAAGAGTTGAAAGAAGTGATGAATCTTGATGTGGCACAGTAAGTTTGTTTTTTTGAATGCATTATATTGTATATGACCAAAAGACTTAAGTATTAATATTTAGCTTTCTTGATTAAGATATTGTCATTGTGGATAATTAACTTGGAAATTTTAGATGTGAAATATGGTTAAAATTCAATGGAATACATTAACTTTGTAAAAACACTGAAGGATGAGAGCAGCTGACCCAGTTATGTCAGAGAATGCTGTGAAAACACAAGAAATCTGAAAAGTGATTCTGTAGGTAACACACAAGAAAATGGAGTGCAATATGGGAAGCAATAGGTATAGGAGGAATATTATTGTGGACAGTTAGGTGAGTTAGGTGTCAAAATTCAAAAGATTTTAACCTTGATCCCTCTCCCCCACTTCTAGGTTTTATAGGACTGGGAAGAGGGGTCTAATAACTGAAGTGAGGTGCAGATAGCTTCTGTAGAAAATGAGTATGTTCACAGCATTGCTAGAAGGAGTGGGAATACTTCCTTCCAGTCCCCCATCAAACTTGAGACTGTATCAGAACTCCTGATATTGGCAATTAAAATCCCATGTGCTCACCATTGTTCCATCATGATTGGGCCCTCATGCAGCTAGGGATCTGGATGGAACCTACTGGGTCTTCCAGCTGGGTTTACAATTCCCAGCTGAGATATCACATCTCCCATTCTCCCCTTCCTCTCTGCATCTATAACCCGTGAATGCTCATAACCAGGCTTATTGATTTGTTTTACTATATCGTAGGTAATGGTCCATGCATTAGAATTATAAATAAAAGGTGTAAAATAATCTTCAGGGAAACAGGCACTAATAGAACAAACGGGATGGGACAATTGATATTTACTACATATATATCCTGTGCCATGTGGCAACTTCAGGATGTTTAGTGTGTCTTTGGCGACTACATGTGAATGAAATGCCTTCGGCTGCTTAAGCTTAGCTTTTCTGAACTTGAACAATGCTTGCTGCCATTGGACGGCATGTAGCTGAGTGAAATTTTCCTGGTTAGCACACCTCATGTGGTGCACATCCTGGAGTCACAAAGAGTCCAGAAAATATCAAGTGAATGGCTGCTCTGCAAAGCAGAAAGAAGATACAAGTGCCTCAGGAACCCTCTCCAAGTGTGGTGCTCCTTGTTGTTGTGTACCAAATGGCTACATGGGCAGGGAATGGCAAAACGTGGACATGTTGTTATTGCAGGGGATTTCCAAAGGAGAGATGGGCATTTCTGCAGCTGGTTGATGGCCTTGCCTCCTTGACACAAGGGTAAAAGATACCCCTAAACCAGTGCAGAATGTCCTGGTGGGAGGATGGGTTCAGACAGGTGTCATGGATGATTTTGGAAAGAAGTGTTAATAAGCAACAGTCAGTATGGATTTGTTAAATGCATATTTGTATCTGACTAACTTGAATGAGTACACAATTGAATTGAACTTGGTCATCCCAATGGTGGTGAAGTTAGTGGCGATTATCTTACAAAAGACCAGTGCTGGTTGAAGGTGAACTGTTTCTTGTGCAACTTGTGAGCCACACTACATCGCTCCATCACCTGTCATATAATAATGTTCTATGCTGAATGCAGTGATAAGTTAAACTTTTAACGTGGCCTGGTTGGAAGGCTAGAGGGGCACAGAATGCATTCACTTATTGATGACAATCACTAAATTTCTGCACATACTAAGCCTGAATTAGGGTGGATTGTGGGAACATGTCCCTCGTCGTTAATGTGCAGCATATCTGACTGTGTGGAGGAATGTGCTCAACCTTCATCTTCAGGTAATGCCACTAATGATTGTTCTGAGATTTAAAAATACACCCTTTCTCTCCTTCTCTTCCCATTTTAGTTCATTTCCACTGAGAGTCCTGGGTCTCACCACTAGTGGTAACTGTGGCTGATTCCCTAAGAAGATAAATCAGGATCAGAGCTGATGACAAGCCCAGGAGCAGCAGCAAACCACTGAGGAGGGGCTCAGGGTGCGTGGGGTATGCAGGATTGCTAGCAGTTTTCAGCCCCCACTCCATTTCCCGATAAGACACGGTGTTCATTTAGGCTCTGTACGCTGGAGGATACTGACTGAACTATGTTGAATCTTGGTGTGGGTCCTGAGGGCTGAAGGAGTGTCAGGCCTCCTCTCCCAGTGGCTGTGAAGGTTAAAGCTACTCTGAACCTCTGGCTGTTTCCAGGGACTGATGGGAGACCTGTGTGGGAGGTCAATCATGCATCACAAATACACCAGGACAGTGACTGATGCCACTTTGCAGTAGGAGTCGGAAACCAAGCTCATTTCCTCCAAGTGAACAGTGACATCAACTGTACACACACTGAGAGGGACATACTACAATGCTGCAGAATTAATCAATAGGAAGTGATTCTATTTCATTAATGTTCAGGAGATCTGTGAGCATCATTATCACTTTTTGGAGGTGTGTGCCATGACTCATACATCCTGGAGCACTCTTGTATACCTGGTGAGTTCGAGGGTCTGGGGCCTTACAAGGCTAGTTACCGAGGGACAAGGGATACCCACAGTGATGTTGGCACATGACACCATTGTGCAATGTCTTGACTGATGTGAAGTTCAGATACACTGTTGCCCAGTCCTCAACGAGGGGCTATGGTGGAACAGACAATGGAGCTTGTGACGTCTGCGCTTGGACTAGTCTAGGGCAAGGCCCTGTAGTATAGTCTAGACAGAGTGTGCAGCTTCATCCTGGTATGCTGTGCTCTGTACATTTGGTGTGGAGGTGCTGTGTTGGACTGGGGTGGACAAAGTCAGTATGCCAAGAAGGAGGAAGACACTGGGGAGGAGGAAGTTGTCATTGTCTGTTACAGAGCTCAGCTGGGATGGGCACCATAAGCTAGACAGGTCCTCATTCAGACCAGCTTCCAACAGATGAGAGATGGGTGCAGCAGGTTATAATGGACTGTAAACTATTGATTACATGTAATGTGTATTCTGCTTTGCAATGATATGGTGAAAGCCCACCTCTATTTGTTTTTGTTGGCTCTGTTGTTTGGAAATAAAAGCATTTGTATGCACATTGACTAGCTGCGAATCTCCACTGGGCACTGGGGTAGCACAGACTTAAAAGATTTTCAGACGGGACGTATCGAAGGACAATTAACGTGTGTGGACTGGTGGTTAAACAACGACCATGGTGAGAGAATTTGGCTGTTTGCGCGAGGGTGTGTTAACCATGCTGGCTATATGCCATGAGCAGCGTGGCTTTCTGGTTGCTGTGCCTTGATGTTGCCAGTGAGGGGTAACGCTGATTGCCAATGCTTGTCCAGGTGCACAGCAGCCTTTCACAGATGGCATGGGTGCAAGGGATTTCAGTTACTCAGTGAATATCTGTTGAAAGGTGAGTTGTTCTGGGAACTGTGGTAAAATAGGGCCAGAAACGGATGTGACAGATGCCATAGGTGTGTTGTTAGTTGTTAATTAGGTGACTTTGGTAAGATACAGTGAGAAAACTCTCAAGGCTTCACAGCAGAAATCCTTCCAAATTACTGAACGCAACTTGGACTTGGCCAAAAAAACAGTAATATTCAGCCTGCAGTGTTTGCAATTCTCCAGTTCTTTGGCACCTCCCCTGACTCCAGTCCTGACTGAAAGTTTATGAACAGTGCCCCCGCAATCTCCAGTTTCACTTCCTGCAATATCTTTGGGTGGACATCCTCTGATCCTGGAGCCATATTAACTTAAGTACTGAGCATTGCTCAAACCAGCTTCCTTATCAATTCTTAGTGACTTGAATTTCCTCCTCTGTCACTAAGACCAGTTTGAATCCACCTCCTTGGTAAAGATAGATGCGAGGTATTCATTTAATACCCACTGTTGTCCTGTGTAAATTCCTTGTTTAGTCACTAATAGGCACTGCACCTCCTTTTACCACCATTTTACGTTTGAATTTCGAACAGCGCAGGAGCAGGCCCTTCAGCCCATCATGTCTGACTGAACATGATGCCATTTTTACCTAATCCCATCTGCCATCTAATCTTTATTGCCTTTGCAAGATTTTGGGATTTCCTTTTATGTTGGCTGTCAGTCTTTTCTCATAATCCCTCCTTGCTTCTCCAGTATGCTTTCTCTCCTCCCCTATTAACCTTTGTGTGCTTCTCTGCTCTCAATTGCATTTGCTACCTGTTACCTGCCAGAAGCCTGGTTTCTTCTTTACTTTAATTTCTCTCCCCTTCTTCATTAGGGAACTCTGGATTTGTCTGCCCTACCTTTTCTTTGTGAGGGAATATACATTGACTATGCATGAACCATTTGTTATTTGAAACTAGTCCTGCTTTTCAGATTTCCTGCCAACCTTTTGATTCAGTCTATCTGGCCTAGCTCTTCCTTGCCCCATTGTCTCCTAGTTAATTGATCTTACTCTGATTTTCTACAGTCACCATTAACTTTATGATATGGTGATCACTGTTCTTTGATGAAACAACAGAGTAACATAGGAGCACCACCGGTATGGGCAATTTAGCTTGGTCAATCCACCTAGCCTGCACATCTTTGGACTGTGGGAGGAAACCAGAGTGAACCAACACAAACACAGGGAAAATGTGTAAACTCCACACAGACAGTCACCCAAGGGGGGAATCAAACCCAGGCCCCTGGTGCTATGAGGCAGCAGTGCTAACCACTGAGCCACCATGCCACCCTGAAAACTGGTGCCCTGAACTGGACTCAGTACACCAGTGGAGGCCAAGTCATTGGTTTATACATGTTTATCATAACTTCCTTATTTTTGGACTCTTTGTCCCCATTTGTAATGTCCAAAATCTCGAAAGCTCAGTTAACTGCTTTCTTAGACTAGCCTGCTGCTTTCAATAATTTGTGCGCATACGTATATTCTGTAATTCCTCCAGAATTGAATCCTTTAGTTCACTGAGTATTGCTTAAAAAGGACACATTTGTCAAGGCGTTTCATCCTGCACTCATTAGGATATTTACAAGACGACCAATGCAAAGGAAAAATTGCTTTACTTTCTAAGAATAAAGTACTGAATTCTTGGCACTACTAAAATTCTAAACAGTAAAATGATTACCTTTATTTTATATTCCCACTCTTCATTCTTCCTACTAAAATGCAGTATTTCGAATCTGTACATGTAAAAGGCCTGGCTTTTAATTTTTAGATCATACCTTATTGTCCTACTTGCCCAAACCAGCAGAAATATTTTATTTCATTTATCCGTTCTCCTTTATACCTTGGAAACTTTGGTCAAACCATTTCTCCACCATCTAAATTCCAGTAAATACAAT
This sequence comes from Ginglymostoma cirratum, assembly GCA_024137785.1. Classification (NCBI taxonomy): domain Eukaryota; kingdom Metazoa; phylum Chordata; class Chondrichthyes; order Orectolobiformes; family Ginglymostomatidae; genus Ginglymostoma; species Ginglymostoma cirratum. The sequence goes on along the minus strand of JAHRHZ010000133.1, from coordinate 29,474,899 downwards.
TTTTTAAAATCCTGGGACTTGGGCTTTGCATGCTGAGCCAGCATTTATTGCTCGTCCTAGTTGCCCCTGGAAAAGTGGAGGTAATTTTGCGTAATTTTTCCTCACACATTTCCCCTCCCCAGGCATGGGCTGTCAGGTGGACGATGAATGCATAAAGTTGTGTTATATTAGGGGCTACGGTGCACAACAACTCCCCTATCTCTGCTGATATTTACCAGTGGGAGCTATGTGTCAGGTGGCCTCCTTCCCTTTGGTCAGTTGTGGTCTTTAAGTAAGCAACTAATTGCTACTTACCCGCGTCCGCTTACTGCTGCGGGGGTCCACATTGTGGCGGGGCCAGGTATGCTCTGAAAGCCCAAATGGTTTGGTGGGGATTTCTTCACATCAGACACCTTGAGCCCATGGAGGCCCTCTCTAGCAGAAAGGATCATCCCACTTGTCCCAACCATCTGGCCTATTGATCATCATCTGCATCCCTGCTACCATGGTGCACCCCACTTCCCTGAACTCTGGCCACCAGCAACACTCCTGCTTGGGGACTAATTCATCAAAAACCACTGCAGCAAAGGAATTCAATGTTTGTGAAATATTGGTGACAGAATAGAAGAAGATATAATGTGCTCTGAAATATACCATGAGAATAAGGACTGAGCACTGTCCTAATTTTGCGAAACATGTATTGGAATGCATCCTCAATTCATCAGAGTAGCTATAGTAGCACCACCGGTATGGGCAATTTAGCATGGTCAATCCACCTAGCCTGCACATCTTTGGACTGTGGGAGGAAACCGGAGTGAACCGACGCAAACACAGGGAAAATGTGCAAACTCCACACAGACAGTCGCCCAAGGGTGGAATCGAACCAATGCAATGTATATATACATATATTAGGTGGGCCAAAAAGACCACTGATTCCAGTAAAGATTTCAGAACAAAAACTGGATGACATTTCTGCTATATGGAATGAATTGTCTACTGTTGGTGGCAAACAGCTAAGATTGCTCAGAGACTACCAACAAAGCCAAAATTACCAGTTTCCAGCAATTTGTCATCAGGCAGTGGCAAAAGCATAAGCACCCATTACGTCACATTGATAACATGAGTGAAATGATGAAATATACATAGACTTCAATATGGTCAGCAATCATTGGAGGGGATAAGTTTGAAAACAGTCTACTGAAAACCATGGGGCATGAGAAGACAGTATTCACAGAGATATTAACCTACATGGCCACGGAAATAAAATTAAAGTCTGTGGTAATTTCCAAACATAAAACCAATTTGAAAATCAAGTTTATTGCAGGAGATTTTGAATATGTCCATGGCAATGGTTTGTTAGATAAGGATAAAGTGAAGTTGTGAATTGGTAATAATCCAATATCAGCATCCCAATGGCCTAAAAATGAATGAAATTTGTTAGTGTGGGACTTCTTCAGATAGCATAAAACCAACGAGGTGAGGAAGTCCCTGCAAATAAATAACAGCAATATAATATATACCCAGTAGTCTAACATCTGTACTTTAAGTTTTGGATGAGTCCTCAACAAGACATTGAAGAACCACATTCATGCAGAATGTAATAGGTTGGTGGCTGATGGAGAAGGAACCTTCGCAAAGAGTGGAAATGTGCATATTGTCCCACTTGATATTTCATGTAATTCCATCTTCAAATCAGAGGATGGTATTGATGCACAAATAGGTAATTCAACAAATGCAAAACATGCTATTCATTGAATAGAGAGAAGATAACTTGTTGTGGGATGGTTCTGAAACTGGAAGTGTTAAATCTGATCCATCCTTACAATGATGCCATTGCTGAAGTGACTGAGAATTGTCTTAATGCAGCCTTTGTGTCAGGTGCAGAAGGTGATGGTAAAGCATTTTTAAAATTATAAAGACCATCCTTTTTGGTTTTGTCTTTATAACTATGGACTGAAATGGGGAAAAAAAACTGTTTTAAAACTAAGGACAGCTGTATGATTTGAAAGCAAGTAATTTGATACTCATCGTGAACACAGTTTATACAGCTGTGGGTTATAACAGTGTTTGCAGACGGGCTGGGCCGAAGGGTCATATTCAGATGGAGCATTTGTTGGCAACAGAATTGATTGATTGATTGATTTACTTACTAAAGCCCAGTTATTGATGACAAAGACCTTCTGCCTATAATCAGCACATATGATTAGCTCTCAGGCAACTGATTAGCTCGGCTTGGGAACAAGCTACAGAGAAACCATCAGGTCTCTACCAGTCAGGAGCTCTTTCTCCCTGGTCTACATAAGCTGCATTAAACCTGAATAAAACCAATTTATTTTTCCTTCATCAGTTGCTGTCAACTGTGATTTTTAATTGATAAATCAGAGACCCTTTGAGAAGTAAACCAGCCGCCCTGTGCCTCTTGCAAACCAGTGGAAGCATCCAGAGAATGACAAACAATAAGCAGCATTCTGACCTGTACTAAAATCATCAGAATCATCTTTGCAACCTTTGTGACCAGGAACCATTGAATTGTTTTTCCACTTTTTCCCTCTATCCATAATCTATGATATTTTGTGTGTGTGTGTGTGTGTGTGTGAGGGCGCACATGCACGCGCATTGGGTGGCCATGTTTATAAGACGATTAGCATTTTAATTAGTAATGTTATGTGCCAACAGTTCATAATTGTTTACATGTGGTTCAAATCTAATCACTTGTAATAAATAATAATTTTTATTAAGTACAGAAACCTAGACCGCACTTTCTGTCAACCTGGGACTAAAAGTCAGGCAAATTAATGAATCTTTGTGTACTTTTTTAACCTTTAACTTTTATGATGACTCTAGAAATAACAAGCTTAATTTCCAGCAAGCTACATTAGTGAGTCATGACAAAATGTTTTGATTATGGTTAAAGGTATCCTTATAGCATTAATTAATTGATAAAACGTGTCACGTAAATTTAATTCGATTTACTGTTGATTATTTTTGTCACTTTTCAAAATGATGACTACCTTCTTCAAAACCAATGATTCGCATTTTACATTTAGTGTAAAAGTCAACTCGTTCTTTTGGAAGGATTTTCCAAGATGTGAGGTCAATTTATATGCTGTGAACTGCAGTACTTAAAACAAAAAATTTGGAGTGCTATAGGGAAATCCAGGTAGTGGGGTTAATTGGTAGCTTGTTAATAGAATAGATACAGGCAACATGAGTCCAATTATTCCTTCCATGCTCTATGAGTGCCAAGTGTTGGCCGTTTAAGGTCACTTCCAATCAGGCCTCACAGGTTTGAGGTTGGCAATTTTTATACACTACAAGATAAATGTTTTTGAACAGATCTCATTTTTAATGAGAGCTCCATATAATATTTAAGTGAGAACTCTACATAATGCACACTTCACTGATTACTGGCTCCCCATATTTATACAACTGGGGTTGGTTGGTTAGCTCACTTGGTTCTGATGTTTGTAATGTATGGTGATGCCAATAGCATGGGTTCAATTCCTGTACTGGCTGAGGTTACCATGAAGGACTCTTCCTTTCAACCTTTCTCCTCACCTGAAGCACAGTGACGCTCAGGTTAAGCTACCAGCAGTTGTCTCTCTGTCATGAGAGTGCCCCTATGGTCCAGTCAGACAATGGTAACTTTAACTTTATTTATACAACTAGTTCCATTAGGTCTGAGGCATTCCTTCAGATTGTATTAGGTTAGACAGGCTGGAGAAGTTCACAAGCAGGGGGATGCCTTCCTTTATCTTCAGACGTGAATGAAGTATGTGCACCTCAATTAAGGTTGCATGATAGGAAAACCCTAACATTCAAAATATACTGTTGTGTTTTTTGCCTCATTTTTATTCCCTCCTTGAATTCATGGTACTGTGGGTGTACCTACACCAAACAGACTGGTTCAAGTAGGTAGCTCACTACCAACCTCTTAAGGAAATTTAAGAGAAACAAAAAATACTGACCTTGCAAGCAAAACTCTCATTCTGTGAGTGAATAAAAATACATTTAAAGTGCTTGCTTAAAATTCTTGATTGAAGTACAAAGAACCTTCCAATTAGAACCATAATTTTATTTTTCTGGCCTGTCAGTCTGTGGAGAATATAGAAAATCTTAGCCCAGGAAGGGAAAAGCTGGATATAACAGTCAAGCTTTAAGCAGTTTAAAAGTAAACATATATGCTCAATTTTATGATTTATATACAGAAAATAATGCTTGAGCTATAGGATATCTGTTAATTTTTGTAACATTGGTTGGTGGTCTCAGAATAGCAAATTGTAAAACCATGAGATACAGCATCTTGTTAAAATAATATGTGCAATTGGGTTGAAGAGCTAGTTGTCTAATGTGGGAAGAGTGATCTGAATGTTAGTCATTGGCAACAGTGAAGTTAATTCACTTTTTTTGGATCTACTGGGACAGTGGGGAAAATTATCACCAAATAAGCCAAATAATAAATGCATAATATAATATGATCATTTTTTAAATTCTGTCATTTCACAGGTGAGGAATGCTACTTTAACTGTTCGACCAGATAGAAGCATGGGAAGTAATTGTAAATTCACTGACATTATTGAAGACACGTTTTGAGTATCATATTTTAGGTCAATCAGACAACAAAGCTATATATGAATGAAATGTGAGGCTGGTACATTTTGCAGGCTTTTTAACTTTATTAAAATCTCATTTAGTTAAGCTTGAATATTTATCGTGCTTTATTTAAGGAATGGGCAAGAAAGAAAGATGTTAGTTTATGCATAGCCTTTACAGGAGAGCAGCTGTGCTTAAGCTGTTGATATGCTTTGCATTTGCAATATTTTTTACAGCAATGAGATTATGCATTTGGATTTAATATTTAGTTATGTCTATCGTACAATATATTTGGATTTAAACAATCAACTTCATCTATTTCTAAGCTTGAGCGTAAATCATGTGTTTTTGTATGTCTTGTTTGAAGATCAGTTGTGTTGCATTTTTTCACTTTAACTGGAAATTAGATTCTACATTGCAAAAATATGCCATGCTGCATATTACAGATTTGAGATAACATTAAAACAATGCCTTTAAGCATTATCAATGTTGGAGTTTCTGAATCAGTCCAGAATAAAGCCTCCTGTGCCAAATACCCTGGCTGCCTGCCAGCCAGGCAGTGGATCTGGCTGGATTTAGGTGGAACTATCTTACTTAGTCCCCACGGTTAAGATTGTCTCCTGATGCTTAGGGTATAATATTCACTTTGGGTGGCTGCCATACCATCCCTGCTCCTTGCTTTAAAATCATGACTATGGTGCATACCCTGCCACCTGAACATAAGTATGATCTGGCCTCATTCAAGAAGGAAATGTTAAATTTCAAGTTGTAGTGCCAATTGTTAATACAAGATTTATTTTAAAACACTGTACCAGCGAATGTCTACTTTATGTTGAAGATCCCGGTCACTGATCAAGTGACAAACTGCATGGGATTGCACGCTGGTATTTAAATGAGCAGACTGTGGAAAATTCAGGAAAGGTCCCTCTGTGTACTTCGAGCACAATGTTGGTGCTGTCCATACATGAACAGCTGAATTCCAGCTTCACAGTTGGATTACATTACAAAATTGTTCTTATTGAGATGGTGCCTAATGTGCAATTATCAGAATAAAAACAAATTGCCAATAATAGTTAAATGATCTAATTGCAGCTTCATATTGAGTTTTGAATTAAAAATAAAACCAAGAATCTGGTGAAGATACGGTTAAAATACACCACATATTTGTGCTAACACAGTTGAGCACTGTGCTCGTATCAGTAACGACGAGAATTTTGAAGGTTTAAAAGATTTAATTTTTAGATAGTGGAAATGGGGAGAGGAACAAAGTGGTAATTCATGCGTTGAAGCAACCGAAAAGTATTACTATCGAACTGATTTACATTCATGGCTGTTGGTCGGGTTGGGCACAGATGCAAATGGAGCTTTAGGCTACTTGGCTGATATTATAATTGGGCGAATTTCTTGGAGAGAGCTGGGTTACTTGTTCTGTTGAAAACCTATGATGCTAAACTAAAATCAGTACAGATGCATGAAATTATCTGCTTGGAGTTCTTGTTGTGCTTATGTTTGTGACAGTTTAATTTAATCATTTTAAGCCAGGGGTTGATGTAGAGAAGGTTGGTTTTAGTGCTTGTTTACATAATTGTAGTTAAGTAATCTCGATCATTAGATTGACAAAGTATTAGTTTCTGTTTAATAGAGTTTAGTTCCATTGAAATTTTTCGTGTTTGCTTGAGCAAGACTGAAAGTTTATTTCAGGGAAGAAATGTCTATTGTGTTTGCTTGACTGTGTGAAGTACAGTTCTTTCTAGCATTTGGAATTTTTGTAATCAGATTTCAGGAGAAACCTGCTTTTCTGTCTACTTTACACTCGAGAACAGCAAACTAGATTGCAAACAAAGCTAATGCCAAATAGCGGTAATAATGAAATTGCAGTTCCTGTTCATCTGATACTAAAATAAAAAGAACAGTAGCTTGTCTCCTGAACCTAATGTTTGTAGCTTTACCTTTTTTCCATTACTCCTATACTAATTTTATAGCCAGATTCCATAGACCATGAAGGGCCTATTTAGAGGCAGCATTACTAAATTAATTGAATTTTGTTATCGATCATACCCCAGATTTTTCACTCTCTACTCTAGATCTTGAACTGCAGTAAAACCCTTTTATTCAGGTGTATACAGTTGTGTTACCCTGATTCTCATCCTGTTGCATATGCAAATGTATTATGACTGTTGCTCCTAATTATGTATTTGTTTCTGAAATACAATGTTAACATTCATAGTGGAGAAATCTGTTTACGTAGTTCTGCTTCTGGTGGTGTAACATGCTCACTTGTACAGGCAGCATCAGTTGTATGGGTGTTGGCTGCTCCACAAAGTTAATGTAAATTTTTGTGACACCATTAAACATAATGTTATATGAATTAATTTCTCCCTTTTTTTATATTTAAGAAACTAAGGATCCTTCATTAATTGCTTCACTTGCTTTTTTCTTTGAATGGCTGAGCTTGTTTGGGCTGCACCAAACTGTGTGTCTTTGTTTTCTTCTAAGTGGCGGTGAATGTCAAATGCATGGTCTGCCCCACCATTTTGAATAGGGAAGCCCACAGATCATGTCCCTGTCAGGAACCTATGTGGTCATCTGGTGGGCCTTTTAACTGAATCACCTCTTTGGGTCAGCAATGCTTGTTCTGCCTGAAATTGTTGGCAAGGTTGATCAGAGGTGGGCAACCTTTCAGGCGATTGTAAGTTGGAACTATTGGTGAGGGGAGTGTCAGGGAGATTTGGAAGCAAGTGATGGTGGATGTCTTTCAGCGGCCAACCCCCGACCATTCCTAATCTATGCTCCTGATTGGGTTAGAGCGAGGCCCTCATCTGCCCCAAACTGTCCAGGGAGATCACTCCAATGAATTGGTCAAAAGGCATTAATTGACCAGTTAAGGGTCTAAGCTGGTAACAGGACACACTGAGGACTTAATTCTTGTGTAAGCAAAAGGTTAATTGGTCTATTCCTCAATTCACTGCATCAGATTATCTTCTCCACTTCTTCTCAGGAGGTGAAATTGTATGAAATGTGGTAACCTTTTTTAGCCCAGAAATGGGTTGCAAATGGCATATTTTTAGCCATCACTAAAACCACCTGCAATATTTTGCACCTTAAACCCCACCCCTGTACCCTACATTCCCATTATCACTCTTATCCTTTACTTTATCACCTATGTTCAATGCCTTAATCAGTGCGCCTTCACCACATCGCACCACATCACATCACAAAATTCAACTTGCCTAACACTTTGCCCAGATCCTGTCTTCCATTAGCCTGCCTCAACTATGACTCATCCTTGCTCATTGTTCCAGTAATGCGCCTAGCCAATGTTTTTCTGTCAACAAAAAACCCTCCATATTACTCACGTGACAAATGCACCGCCTCCAAACTTTTCATAGTCTTTATAGTGTTTTTGGATGTTGAACCCTTAAAAAGTGCTGTATCATAGAATCATAGAATCATAGAATCTCTACAGTGTGGAAACAGGCCATTCGGCCCAACAAGTCCACACTGCCCCTCTGAAGACCATCCCACCCAGACCCATCCCCCTATGCTTTCTCTGTAACCCTACATTCCCTATGGCCAATTCACCTCACCCGCCATTACAAGTTATAAGCATACCATATCACAAGCTCAGAATACTGATTGCATCTGTTAGTCACGAATAATATTAAAGTCAGATTCATTTTAGGAACCTTCAGGAAGAACAAATTTTAGATAACACTTGTTTGAATTACTGACTGTTGAAATCCGGGGATTGATTTTAAATGGAGTCATATTTAAAACAGATAGAATTGAAGGGGAACTCCCGTAGGGAGCCAACATGAAGACTGGCTCCCTGAGGTTCCTGGACCTTGTTTGATAAAGTAGCACAAGCTTTAGCTCAAAACTGGTGGGAATGAAGTTGGGGCCAATGGGTATAAAGTGATGTCTCTGTTTCTAGAGCTTTCTCCAGTGCCACCACTGTGTTCCTCCACAACAGAAGTTGCTGGGTTTACAAGTAATAGTGATAACTAGCCTTTGAGAGCAGAAGGCTCTGCAGCTTCCCAATGTTGCTGAGTATATTGGATCCTATCGGACAGGATGGAGTGAACTCCACCCCTTCATCTACATATTGCAATGTATTTTCAAACACCCGAGCGTGAATGCCTATCTTACTTTCCCTGACTAATTTCTGGGGAGGTCCCCTGGCTACCTCCATGTTGCTCCACTCCATGGCAGTGATGACGTGCAGATGGGACAGTACTTTTTCTTAGGCCCTTTCTCCTGCAAGCATGACAGACACAGAAACTGCCAGTCTATGTGGCTTATGACAGAGGCTAACTCTTATAGGAGGCTATCTTAGTCAATGCTGGCCAGTTTTTAATAGTGCTATGGCTCTTGGCCTTGCCGCAGAGTTTGTAGGCACACTGGGCACTTATTCCTTCCATGTTCAGGAGCAGCATGCATCCTCAACCTCCTCAACTGGTGTGAGTGCTGGAGGGTAAGTACCCAGAGGCCTTTCAACAGAGTCTGACATCTCACTTATGCTGCTAGAGTGAATAAGGTCATTGAAGCCTTTCTGGCACTGGACCCTGTTCCTCCTGACCACACTTTGAGCTGCTGTCGGTCTCAGTAACCCCAACTCGGTTGTGGCTTTCTCCTGTCACCCTCCAAAAAGAAGACCTCATTCCTATCCCTCACTGACTCAAGGAGGTCCTCTAGCTCAGCTTCAATGAAATGAGAGGTAAGCTTCCCTCTTTGCCTTTCTTCATTCACCATTGAAGCATCCTCAGTAATGGGTTTTGTGACGTGTTTAAATGTTGCCTGCACTTGCACAGTCCCACCAACATTCTCGACCCATGTGAACACAGATAGGGCTGCAGCCAATGAGCAGCCTGTCAGTTGAAAATCAGGATTGTGACTGCTTCACCCATGGCGATTATGCTGGGAGTCAGAAATAGTCCTAATGTGCTCCTACTGTCAATTTCCCAACCCTGAGTGAATATCAGGCCAGTGACTTCCATAATGCATTGTTCACTTTCAAGGCTTGTTTTATGAGGAATTTTAATAAGCATTGCTTTCCTATTAGTAACAAAAAAAAATGAGGATTAAAGTTTTAACTGAGAAAGATAGTTAAATATTTAAGCTTTTATTGATGGCTGGAAAATTAAAATTGTATGTTGGGGAACTAGGTTCAAGGACAGTTGACATCAGGATGGAAATCAGTCAGATGCAAGATACCAGAGCAGACAATGAACAATATGTTGTAAAAGGAGCCAGTAGTAAGTGCTTTTTTTTAAACCTTTGAATCTGAGGGATTGATTGTAGCCACAGTTCCCAAATAAGGGAAGCATTCCAGTGTGCTAGAGTCATGAAAGATTGAGCAACATTCCATGATTGTTCACATTTGCTGAGAATGGGGATATTTGTGGAGGCTCCACCTCCATTAGTTGTTTAATTGTCTATCACCATTCATGACTGGAAGTGGCAGGGTTGCAGAGCTTAGATCTGATCTGTTGGTTGTTTAGTCCTGTCTATTGCATGCTACTTTTGATGTTTGACATTTAAGTAGTCCCGTGCTGTGGCATCACCAGTTTGAAACCTCATTTTTAGGTACGCTCGGTACTGTTCCTGATATGCCCTTTTGCTGTCTTCTTTGAGGCAGGGATGGTTTCTCAGCTCAATGGCCACAGTAGATTGAGGAATATGCTGAGCCATGAGGTTACACATTGTGGTTGTATATGATTCTGCTGCTACTGATAGCCTACAATGCTGAAAGGAAGCTGGGTTTTGAGTTCCTAGATTTGTTTCGAACATGTCCTATTTAGAATGGTGGTAGTGTGACACACATGGTGAAGAGTATCCTCAATGCAAAAATGAGATGTATATCATTCCTCTAATTTCTCCACTTCCTGCATGGGCCTCTGATATCAATGTGAGGTAGCTGCTTCCAGAAGTGGTGTCGTGGCTGTGGTCACTCCTGTCGATGCTGTAATGCATGGAGCTATCTACAAAGGATAGATTGGTGAGGTCTCAGAGAAGTATGTTTATCCCTCTTGTTGGTTCCATCACTACCTCCTGCAGACCAAGCCTAGTGGCTATGTCTTTAAGGACTCAACCAGCTTGTTCTGCTGTGGTGCTACAGACCTACTCTTGGTGATGGACATTGAAGGCTCTTCCCAGAGTACGTTCTGTAGCCTTGCCACCTCTGTGGTTCCTCCAAGTGGTGCTGAACATGGAAGATTACTGATTCATCAACTGAGATGATAAGACTATAAGATCATAAGAAATACAAAACAGGAGCAGGCTGTATGGCCCCTTGAGCCTGCTCCACCATTCAATAGGATCATGGGTCCTCATGCCCACTTTTCCAAATTTTCTGCATTACTCTTGATTCCCCTATTCATCAAGAATCTATGTATCTCAGCCTTAAATATACATAGGGGCTCTGCCCCTACTCCTTTGGCAAGCAGTTCCAAAGACAGGAGAGGTAGTAAGTGATAATCAGCAGGGGGTTTCCTTGCTTAATTGTGACCTGATGCTATGAGACTTCATGGTGTCCAGAGTTAATGTTGATTTTGCAAGGCAGACAGGGCTGTGTTTGCTGTTGACAGTTCTGGTGCCCAAGTTAAAACAAAAAGACAACTAAAGCCTGGCTTCCTTACTATTGTATTTAATTTCCCTCACAAGAAATGATAATATTGTACTAGCTTTCCCAATTACTTGCAGTATCTGCATACTAACATTTCCCAAATAAGACACCTCGATCCCTTTGTATCTCAGAGCTCTGCAGTCAACCATTTAGGTAGAATTCTTACTTTTCATTTTTCTTGGCAAAATGGAAATGTTATACTTTCTCACATTATACTCCATTTACCAGATCTACGGCTACTCTCTTAACTTACCTGTATCCCTTTGGTAGCTTCCATACTTCTTCACAAGTTTTTTTTCCCCTATCTTTGGGCAAATTTAGCAATGATACCTTAGTCCCTTCATCCAAGCCATTTATACAAATTGTAAAAATTGAGGCCCCAGCACTGATTTCCCTGATGCAGCAATTGTTATATCCTGCCAACCAGAAAGTGACTAATTTATTCCTACTCTCTGTTTCCTGTTAGCTAGGTAGTATTGTATCTGTTCCAATATGTTACCCACATACCACGATGTGTACTTTTCTTTGATGTGACAATTTATCAATATCTTTTAGAAATCTTAATATTTTCACTGGTTTTCTTTTATCCACTACTCATATTATTTCCCCAAAGGCCTCTAATAAATTGGTTAAATGTGATTTTGCTTTCACTAAACCATGTTGACTCTGCCTGATTATCTTGAATCTGCAGTGACCTGCAATGATGTTATACAATGAGCTTCATGCACCTTCCCTATGGCAGACATTAAACTGACTGGTCTATACTTCTGTGGTTTCTGTCTCCCTTGTTTTTTGAGTAAAGAAATTGTATTTGCTATTTGTTAATCCATTGGAACTTTTCCCAACTCTAGGGAATTTCTAGAAATGAAAATTTACTCAATTATTATTGCAGTAGTCAGTTTGTTAAAGATCTCTGGATAGAATACTTCTGACCCCAGAGACTTGGTAGCCCACAGCTACAAAAACTTGCTCAGTACCATTTCCTTGGTGATTGTAATTTTCTTCACTTCTCCTTCTCTACAATTTCCTGATAATAGCTAATTCTGGGCTGTTAACTTGTATGTCCTATGAAGAAGACCGATGTAAAATACCTGTTCAATTCATCTTCCACCTCCTTGTTTTTCTTTATTAATTCCCCAGACTAACCTTTGTATAGAACCAATTCTCACTTTGTTACTCCCCCCTTTTTTGGAACACTTTGAAAATTTTAATTTAAAATCGGAGAATTCAGGAGGGTTCCAATGAAATTGACCAAATAGTTACTCAGGAAATGTTAGACTACTAAATACAGACCTTTTATTAAATACAGAACCCCCCCTTAAATAATTTCTCACTGTGTTTCTCACCAGAGTGGTGAACTGTCTGTGATTGCTACTCCCCAGAAAATCCAGCCCAATAAATTTGTTACTCTTTGCTATGTTTTATTTTCTGTCCAATTTTTTGACCCCAACCTATCCTTGTGTAATTAAATATTTTTCTTTACATTTGATACTAACTTTATTTTTTTTAATAAACAAATGATGGCATTTGCACCCCTTAGAATTATTCTTTCTCTTTGGAATGTTTCTATTTATTCAGTGTATTCTGAACTATCCCCTTAAATTTCTGCCACTGCATCTGGATTGAACCGTCCCTTGACTTAATTCACCAATTCACAGTGCAAACCCTACTTTCATTCCCTAATAATTATCATAACTTAAGCATAGAATATTATTTTTGAACTCATGCTTCTCTCCCTCAAGGTGAATGCATAATTCAATCATATTATGGATACGTTGTGGAGCTTCCATGACAAGTTTATTCGTTCATCTTACGCAATTGCACAATATCAATTTTTGTATAGCCCGGCTTCTGGTTGGACCCAGATCATGCTGTTCTAAGAAACTATCATAAAAATGGCCTCTAAGCTCCTCATCCCAGATTGCCCATCTGATATTTCCAGTGGAGATGTAGAGTAAAATTTCCCAGGATTATCACCATACCTTTCTGACAATCCACGACTAATACTTCTATACCCCATCCTACCATTTGGTTTCTATTAGGTTGATGTTACACCACTGCCACTAATGACTTCCTGCCTTTATTTTCTCTTATCTCTAACCAAATCACTTCTATATCTGAGAGTCATCCCTCTCTATCATGCTATCATGTGCCACCCCTCCAGCATTTACGAGTGTCTGGTCCTTCATAAATTTCATGTACCCTTCAATATTTACTTCTTCATCTGTGACATTCTGCAGCAATGTCTCTGTAATAGCTATCAGATCATACTTATTTCTATTTGTACTATCAGGTTTTTTTTGGTTTTGATTGCTATGTGTATTCAGATTCAGTCATTAGTTTTGGTCTTTTACTATCTTTGTAACCCCTAGTCTTGATTTACTCTTAAATATGTACTATCTATGGTGTCATTTCTACTTTCCATTTCCTATGCCAATATATATCTCTCTTGCCTTGTGTCTACTCTTTGATGTACCATATCTTTCCAAATTTGACCCCTTGCTCTCACTATCTAGTTTAAAGCCTCTCTATTTCCCTAGTTATATTATGGCTCACTAGGATGTACATCCCAGCATGATTCACATATAAACTATCCGAATGGTACAGATCCCTTTACCTAGTGACACACAAACCAGAATCCATTCCTACTGCACCAATCTTTGAGCCAAACATTTATTTCTGTAATATTATTTACCATATGTCAATTTGCATGTGTACTTTTGAGGGTCTTTTTAATTTGATGTCTAGCTTGTCATTCTGACTATGTAGAATCTTTTTTCTTATCCAGCCTATGTCATCAGTGCTTATAGGGACCATGATGACTGGATCCTCCTCCTTCTACTGTAACTTCCTTTGCAGCCCTGAATAGATGTTCCAAGCATGGCATTGAGCAGGCATCAGAGCCTTTTGGATCCTTTCTCATTGCTACAGGGGACAGTGTCTGTTCCCCATCACTGTAAACCTATCTAGACTAATGGAAACCCATATTCCTTCTCTTCCTCTTCTTCCTTCATTACTCAAATCCCATATGAGAACCAGGTTGTGTACAACAGAAGATCATCATAAATTTGAAGCTATTCTTTAGTTAGCGTTGTTGGACAACCTTCCCCACCCCGCAGCCCCCCACCCAGCCCCACCTCCCCCCACCCCCGACCCCAGGCCCCTGGTAGGTGGCATCTCAGCATCAGGCACTTACTCCCCAGAGACACTGCCATTCACATGAGCTACTGGCCTCTGATTTGCTGGAAAATCTTTGTCATTGGGACCTGGAGTCTTGATTCTAGGGAAAGGTCTGCCACTCCCTAACTGACTTGCAGTACTTTTTAGCTTGGAAAGATTGGAAGTCAGATTCTCACTTATTCTCAACATAAGTTATAAAAAATAAAGATAATCTTGCTCAGTTATCTCATTGCTGTCCAAATGCCACACTATCACAGAAGGAAGTGGAGGCTTTGGCGAGGGTACAGAAACGATTTACCAGCAATTTGCCTGCTTTGAAGGGTATTAGCTATGAGGAGAGATTGGACAAACTTGGTTTGTTTACACTTTAACAGCAAAGGATGAGGTGCAACCCTACAGAAGTTTAACAAAACTATGAGAGGCATGGATAGAATGGATAGTCAGACTCTTTTCCCCAGGGTAAAAATTTCAATTACTAGGGGATATAGGTTTAAGTTAAAAGAGGGTAAGTTTAAAGGAGATGCAAGAGGCACATTTTACACAGAGGATGGTAAGTGCCTGGAACATGTGACCTGAAGAGGTGGTGGAATTGGATACAATAGCAACGTTTAAGAGGCATCTTGACATATATAGGAATAGGCAAGGAACAGACGGATACAGACTGTTTAAAGACAAAAAAGGTTTTTCGTTTAGAAAGGTTTCATGTGTTGGCACAGTCTTGGTGGGCCAAAGGGCCTGTTACAGTGCTGTGCTGTTCTTTCTTCTTTGTCCTTTGCAAGCTTGTTACGTGCAAATTGACTGCTACATTTCCCAGCACCACAGTGACTACACTTCAAACATACTATATTTCGTGTCAAATGCTTTCAGATATGGACATGGACATACAAAATGCTATTAATTACAAGGCCTTATTTTCAAGGTGTGTTCCCATGAAGGGGAAAGGTAGGGCAAATCAATCCAGAGTTCCCTGAATGATAAAAGAGATAGAAATCAAGATGAAGAAGAGAATGTGCTATTGACAGAAGACAGGTGGATACCACGATCGAGAAGCAGACTGGATATAGAAGATGCAGAATGGAAGTGAGAACGTAAGTAAGAGAAGGAAAGTGAGGATATGAAAAGATCTATGATCTATCTGGTTGACCTGAATTGCTATGGGATATTCCCAGTTGATATTAATACATCCCCAACAAATGCCAGGCTGGATAGATCACAATTAATTTTTATTTTTGCAACCAAAGTGCTCTTATACTAAAAAATAAGCATGCAACATTGCAGTCTTTGTTTTAACAATGAAAAAAAAGTTTATTAACACCATAACAGAAACAAGGAAATGAACATACTATTCTCTTATAACTCAGATTCAAAGATTTTTAAACACGCAATAGAAATAACCCAAGAACTCTTCATAAATTCAGCTGGGATCAGTACACCCCGGTCCAGCTTACAAACATTGTTGCAATTCTAAGAATACCTAGTGCTGTATTTCAAGCAAGGCCCAATCCATTTCCAAGGGAGACAAAATTTTTAAAAATATATTTGCTGGATTTGAAGTATTATTTGGCT
Organism: Ginglymostoma cirratum; assembly: GCA_024137785.1. Taxonomy (NCBI): domain Eukaryota; kingdom Metazoa; phylum Chordata; class Chondrichthyes; order Orectolobiformes; family Ginglymostomatidae; genus Ginglymostoma; species Ginglymostoma cirratum. The sequence continues at coordinate 29,458,956 of JAHRHZ010000133.1, read as the reverse complement.
TAAAACTGATAACTCCAAACACACAGACAAACCCATATGTTTAACTAAGGATTCCAAGAACCCAAACCTGCAGTAAATGAAATTAAAATGTATGTATAAATATGTAAAATATATCTCAGTTTCATCACAAAAGATGCTGGTGGCTAACATAAAAGGGAATCCCACAATATTATAGGCATATGAATAACATTCCCTCCAAGTTTCTTTCTGACTGCACAGGCCTCTAAGGTGAGTACATGGTGGCGAATCAGTATTCGAAGCGGCTGCACGCACGTATAGCCATGCAGCTTCAGAGGGAATGTTGCATATAAGTAGTAAAAGCACTAAGTTACGGACTTATACATTGACTCTTGGGACTTAGCTGAAGTATTACAAGAATACTTTGCATCTGCCTTTGTCAAGGAAGAAGATCTTGTTCAGGTCATGTTTAAAAGATGAAATAATTTATATACTTTTGCTTTATCCTTTCATGTGATATGGACATTGTTAGAAAGGCCAGATTTTGTTGCTCATTCCATAAATGCCTTTGAGGTGAATGGCTTGTAGGGCCATTTCAGAGAGCACTTAGTTAAACACATTGCCATGCTTCTAGAGCCATATATCGGCGAGACCAGGTAAAGATGGCAGATTTTGTTCGCTAAATCGAAGGGCTTAAGACTGATGAGGAGATCTTGGTCAGACTGTCCATGTTTTAAACTAATAAGGCACTAGGACCCAATCCTATGCATTCAGGAATACTGAGGAAATTGCAAAGGTCATAATTTTCTAGTTTTCATTAGCCTTGGGAATGGTGTGAGAGGACAGGTGTATTACAAATCTTACATCCTCATTCACAAAAGGGTGTGCAGATAAGCCAAGCAATTACAGGCTAGTCAATTCAACTCTGACGGTAGAGAAGTGCTACAAAGTTGTGTAGAGTGTGTGGTTCCTTTAAGACATTTTGGGCATTTCTAAGCTTAGAGATTTAAACAGAAACAAAGTCTCTAGATGTAGCTGAAGATGTACAGTCAGTTCTTAAAATTGAAGCATGTATCAATTGGCTGTGTGATTGGAAGCTTTAGACTTGCTTTGATGTGTTAGCAACTAGCTGGAATCAGCCAATTAATTTAAATCAAGCACTTAGCAATTGAAAGTGAATTGAATTTAAATCTGATAGTCTTGACAACCTTAGACCAATGCTATTGATGTCATCCAAGGTACATAAGGAGAGGGTTTTTGAAAGCCGGTGTGAGGGCAAACTGCCATCTGAGAAATAAGCCCCTAGCTCTCACATGAAATCGCTAAGCTCTCTAAGAAAACACCATCTATCCATAAAAGGTACATTGGCACTTTTAGCTAAGAGTCTTCTCAGAGAAAATGTCCCTAACAGCAGGATCAGTGGAGGAAAGGCATTTATGACTTGAGAACAGTAGAAGAAAGGAATTTATGACTGGAGAGACAGTAGAGAAGACAGAACATTTCGGATGACACATTCTGTGGACTTTGAGAGACTAAGTTTTAATTTCTTTTTCTTACTACTTGGGTTATGTAAGTGGGACATGTGTTTATTGGAATAACATACCAATAGAATTTTGTTCAGTTAAGGAATAGGTAGGAGTTGGAGGAATTGTCCGGGTTGTTGGTAGTTCTGTTAACTTGTTCATTGTTAGGGTTAAATAAGTAAATTGATAGGGAAGAAGGTAAAGAAGTTAAAATATTGAGAGATACAGGAGCTAACCAGTCTCTAATAGTCAGAAATCACACGACACCTGGTTGTGGTCCAACATGTTTATTTGAAAACACAAGCCTTTGGAGCCTTACTCCTTCTTCAGGTGATAGTGAGAGAGATGGAATCAGACACAGAATTTATAAGTAAAAGATCAAAGGGTCACACCACTGATGAGGATGTACTAAACAAACCTAAGATGTTGATAAATCTTTAATCAATTAGAATGTTTTAATTGATTAATATGTACATATAAATCCCGGAATTTCTTTGAAGTCACTGCCCTGAGAGAACTAGAAGTTTTATCTGCGTAAAGAAGAGGTGACATTTTAGGTCAGACAATGCATGTTAGATGTGAGACCTTGTTTAGAATCTGTTTGCATTTTGGTTTGGAGTCAGGCTGGTTTTATTTCTAAAGTAGGAATTTATAAAACTCCACACTGACTGACTGTCCATAAATTGTGTACCTTTTGAACAAAATAGAATGTTGAGGTTGGTTGGCTCGCTGAGCTGGTTTGTTGTTTCGAGACGTTTTGTTACCGTGCTTGGTAACATCCTCAGTGCAGCCTCTGATGAAGCACCGGTGTGTTTTCCCGCCTGGTTTTTAAACTCTGGGGTCCATTGAGATGGATTGCCTCACTTTTGGTTTTCCTTCGTAGTGGAATGTATATGGGGTCAAGTTCAATGTGTTCATTAATAGCATGTTTCTTGGAGTGCCATGGCATGCTATTAATAAACACATTGAACTCAACCCCACAGACATTCCACTACGAAGGAAAACCAGAAGTGAGGCAATCCATCTCAACGGACCCCAGAGTTTAAGACTCAGGCGGGAAAGCACACCAACGCTTCACCAGAGGCTGCACTGAGGATGTTACCAAGCATGGTAATGAAACGTCTGCGGAACAACAAACCAGCTCGGCGAGCCAACCAACCTCAACACCGACAACCCGAGCTACAAATCTACTCCAAAACCTTAGAAAATGGAATGTATCTGCAAATACAGATTCACCCCATAGATGTTTGTGTGTGTGTGTGTGTGTGAGAGAGAGAGAGAGAGAGAGAGAGATAGTGAGTGTATGTGCATGTGAGGGGGAGAGAGAGTCTGTGTGTGTATGTGTAGGAGAGAGAGAGTGAGTGAGTTTGTGAGGGAGAGAGAGCAAGAGTGTGTGTGTGCATGTGCGTGTGTGAGAGAGGGAGACAAAGAGGGGGGAAGAGAATGAGAGTGTGAGTGTGTGTGTGAGCGAGAGTGAGTGTATGTGCATGTGTGGGGGAGAGAGAGAGAGAGTGTGTGTGTGTGCGTGGGTGTGTGTGCGCGTGCGCGTGTTGGGGGAGAGAGTGAGAGCGTGAGTGAGAGTGTGAGTGTGTGCGTGAGAGAGAGTGTGTGTGTGTGTGTGTGTGTGTGTGTGTGTGTGTGTGTGTGTGTGAGCAAGAGAAACTATGCCATGTTCTTTGCAGCCATCAACACAGTATCGATGACAATGAGCACCTCGCCAAAATCTTCCCCACGCCTTCACTTCTTGCCTCAAGCAACTGCCAAACCTTAAACGGACCATTGTTTGCAGCAAACTACCCAGCCTTCAGGACAACATCGACCACGACACTATAAAACCCTGTCATGGTAACCTCTGCAAGACATGTCAGATCTTTGACATGGACACTACCATCACACGTAGGAACACTACCCACCATTGTGCACAGCAGATACTCATGTGACTTGGCCAACGTTGTCTCTCTCATTCGCTGCAGGCAAGGATGCCCCAAGGCATGGTATGTTGGTGAAACCATGCAGACATGGCTACAATGGATAAACGGATGCCACATAACAATCGCCAGACAGGAATGTTCCCTCCCAGTTCGGCAGTCAAGGATGTTCAGCCTCGGATCTTTGGGTAAACATCCTCCAAGGCGGACTTTGGGATACATGCGGAGTTGCCGAGCAGAGGCAGATAGCCATGTTCGGTGACCATGAGGACGGCCTCAACCAGGATCTTGGGTTCATATCACACTACAGGTGACCCCACCACACTATACACTCCCACACTCACACGCACACATACATACACACACACTGACTCTCACACACACACACACACACACACACTCTCACCTAGATCCTCTCTCGTACACACACTATCTCTCAAGTGCGTGCATAAACACACACACACAAACACACACACACACGTAAATCTATAGGGTGAATTTGTATTTGCAGATACATTCTCTTTTGTTCAAAAAGCACACAATTTATAGACAGTCGGTCAATATGGTGTTTTATAAATTCCTACTTCAGAAATAAAATCAGTCTCACTCCAAACCAAAACATAAATAGATTCTAAACAAGGCCTCACACCTAACAAGCATTTGTCTGTCCTAAAATGTCACCTCTTCTTTACACTGATAAAACCTTTAGCTCTCTCAGGGCAGTGACTTGAAAGAAATTCAGGAAACCTTGTGTTTTCAAATAAACCTGTTGGACTATAACCTGGTGTTGTGTGATTTCTGACCTTGTCCACCCCAGTCCAACACTGGCACCTCTACATCGTCTCTAATAGTAACTGGTGAAAGTATTTGTAGTCCTTCTGGAATGTTACCCGAGAGAGTGGTAATCTGTGGAATAAATGGAGAGAGATTTAGTGTTCCTGGTGTAAGATCAGGTTGGAATGTCTAATCAAGATGGGGGAAGTGACAGTAGGAGTGATTGAAAGAGTGTTTTTTCCAGGAAAACAGTTTGTACTTGGAGACGACCTAACAGTGATGCCCCTTGTAGTGGAGAAACCAAAGAAAAACTAGGGAACTGAGGAGTTAAAAGAAAAATACCCGAGAATTTTTTCTGAATGGTGTGGTAACAAAATCCCACAGTCATAAGTTACAGCAAGAAGTAAAAAACCAAAGAGAGACAGACAAAGGAGTTGCGGTCCAGTTAGCTGACACCCTGTTTGATGAAATGCTAAAGGTAAAACCTGAACAGGTAGAGGATCAGGCAGCGGTGCTTAATTCTGAAAGATTAATGGAGTTACAACAAAAAGATGAGATGATAGTATGTTTACATCATAAAGTCTACTTGGAAAAGGAATCCAAATGTATTCCCGATTGTTATTATCTTAAGGATAGAATCCTAAGGCGAAAATGGAGACCACGGCAAGTTAGTCCAGAGGAGAAATAGGTGGAAGTGCACCAGATTGTGTTGCCAGTAGTATACAGACATGAGGTATTTTGGGTAGCGCATGAATTACCTGTGGGAGGTCATCTAGGAGCGAGGAAGACTCAGGCTAAGATACAAAAGCATTTCTATTGGCCTGGATTACATAAAGATGTGGTTGAATTTTCCCATACCTGTCATATGTGTCAGTTGGTAGAAAAGCCACAGGCAGTAATAAAACCAGCTCCTTTAATGCCAATTCCTGCATTTGAAGAACCTTTTACACAGTTTATGATTGGTTGTGTAGGCCCTCCCCCTAAAACCAAAAGTGGAAACCAGTATTTGCTAACCATAATGGATGTGTATACCAGATTTCGGGAGGCAATTCCATTATGGACTGTTAAGGCAATAAAGTTGTGGAAGAGTTACTTGCTTTCTGTACCCATTATGGACTACCCAGGGAGATTCAGTCAGATCAATGGTCCAATTTTACTGCCAAAGTATTTAAGTAGGTCATGGATAGTTTAGGCATCGAATACTTTCAATTAAGTGTGTACCATCCTGAGTCCTAGGGAGCATTGGAAAGGTGGCATCAGACCGTAAAGACCATGCTGAGGGCTTATTGCCAGGATTACCCAAATGATTGGGATAAAGGTATCCATTTATGCTGTTTGCCATTAGAGATGCTCCCAAATTAACCAACTCAGTTTATTCCATTTGAGTTGATATTCAGAACAAAGTAAGAGGGATTTTAAAATTAATTAAGGAAAATTTGATCGGTCCGGAGTTGGAGATTTCACATTGGATTCTATATCTGAAGTGGGAGAAAGATTAAACAGAGTACGTGAATTAGGTGGACAATATCTGGAGGTGGCACAGCATCTAATGAAGCAAGAAGCAGATAAGAAATCTATGATTCATGTATTTGCCCGTGGTTTAAAGTATCGGTGCTGTTACCAGTGGTAGGACGTCCCTTCAAAGCAAGGTTTAGCGGTCCCTATCAGATTGAGAAGAAGTTGAGTCAGGTGAATTTTCTGGTCAAGTTAACAGATAGGAAAAAACTTTATCGGGTATGTCATATGTTGAAACCCCACTATGACAAGGACAGGGAACTGGAGAAACAGGTATTAGTTACTGCCCCTCAGAGTGAGGAATCAAATTTAGATGATTTGATTTTGATATGCCTCAAAATGAGTTAAATAAGAGGAAGTCCTTAGAAAATGGAATAGGATTGAGACCTATTTGTCTCAGGAACAGAAACTGAATTGAAAGGCTTATCGCAGTAATATGAGGGCATATCTAGGAATACAATGGGGAGGACTAATATTGTAGTGCATGAGCGTCAAAGTAGGGAACGCTGTTCTGAAAAAACAACACCCCTGAAGGCTTAATCTTTTTAAAGCCACACATGTACAGAAGGAATTGGAAGTGATGCTCCAAGAAGACATCATCGAGCCGAGTCAAAGCGAGCGAAGTTTGCCAATCATGTTGGTTCCGAAACCTGATGGTATTTAGCGATACTATGTGTATTATCGGAAGGTCAACAGCATAACTAAATCGGACTTATACCCAATTCCAAGGCCAGAGGACTGTGTGGAAAATGTTGGACAAGCCACTTAGATCACAAAGTGGACTTTTTTCATGGTTACTGGCAAGTATCTTTGTTGGAGAAAATGAAAGAAGTTTCTGCGTTTGTAACCCTAAATGGATGTGTCAATTTAAAGTATGCTCTTTGGTATGAAGAACGCACCAGCCAAATTTCAAAGACTTATGAACAGAGTTGTGACAGGATTGACTAATTGTGCTGTCTATATAGATGACTTTTAGCTATTCATGGGAAGATCACATGATACATTTGGCAGCGCTCTTTGAAAGACTATGGGAGGCAAAATTGGTTATAAATTTAGCAAAAACTGAATTTGCAAAGGCAGAAGAGATATTCTTGGGACACAACATTGGACATGGAAGGATGACCCCAAGGAACGTGAAGTCGAAGGCTATCAAGGTATTTCCAAGACCATCCTCGAAGAAAGAGGTGCTCTGATTTTTGGGATTAAGTGTATTCCACTGGAAGTTTGTACCAAACTTTAGTAGCGTGGGGGCACCGCTGGCAGATTTGCTAAAGGAGAACATGAAATTTCGGTGGACAGAACAATGCCAGGTCGCATTTGAAAATTTAAAAGCCGTGTTAACCACTGCACCAGTTTTAGCCAGGCCAAACCTCTTGAATCCCTTTAAAGTCGCTATTGACGCCAGCAATATAGGGGTTGGAGCTATATTGATGCAGGAGGATGATGGCAGAATTGAAAGGACAATTGGTTATTTTTCAAAGAAACTCAATATCCACCAGAGAAAATACTCCACCATTGAAAAAGTGCTAATGAGTTTGGTACAGGCCTTACAACATTTTAATGTCTATGTTACAAACAATGTTTTGGAGACGGTTGTGTATCCAGACCACAGCCCTCTCACCTTTTTGGAACGATTTAGGGCAAGAACACGAGATTATTTCATTGGAGTCTTATGTTTCAGGCTTTTACTTTACAGATTTACATGTCGTGGGTCATGAAAATGTTATTGTAGATGCGTTATCACGGGCTTAAAAGAAGATGTATAGAGAAGATAGAGCTGGTACGGCCGAGTGTTATACATGTAAGCAGAAGTAGTACGAAGGGTGTAACTTTAAATTACTGACCTATGTATCTCGGATAATGCTGTTAAGATTTTTTAAAAAAGAAGCCATCTTTTCATAATGATGTTTCATTTCTTTCCGAAAGAGGGAGCCGTTACGAAGTTGTGTAGAGTGATCGGTTCATTTAAGAGATAAAATGCTTTTCTAAGCTTACGATGTGTACAGAATAAAAAGTACCTGGATGTAGCTGAAGATGTACAGCCAGTTCTAAAATTGAAACATGTATCAATTGGTAGTGTGATTGGAAATCTTAGACTTGTTTTGATGTTTTGGCAACTGCACTTAGTAATTGAAAGCCAATTGAATTTAAATCTGATGGTTTTGCCAACCTTGGACCGAAGCTACTGTAAGAAAATTGATATGTCATCCAAGGCCCATAGGAGAGGGTTTTTGAAAACCAGTGTGAGAGCAAACTGCCATCTGAGAAATAAGCACCTAGCTCTCACATGAAATCACTAAGCTCTCTAATCATCTCATTCATAAAAGGTTCCTTGGCACTTTTAGCTAAGAGTCTTCACAGAGAAAACATCCCTGACAGCAGGAACAATGGAAGAAATGCATTTATGACTTGAGAACAGCCGAAGAAAGACGGTTATGACTGGAGAGACAGTAGAGAAGGCAAAGCATTCCGGAAGACACATTCTGTGGACTTTGAGAGACTAAGTTTTAATTTACTTTTTTCTTACTACTTGGGTTATGTCAGTGGGACTTGTGTTTATTGGAATAACATACCAGTAGAGTTTTGTCAGTTAGAGAATAATTAGGAGTTAGGGGGGAATTGTTCGGTTTGTTAGTAGTTCTGTTAATTTGTTCATTGTTAGGGTTAAATAAATAAATTGTTACTTGTTACTTATAAAGTGAATATCAGAGATTTTCTTTCATTTAACCTCCCCTTCTCCATAACAAGAAGCTTCTAAAAACAATATTTCAGGACAAAATTAATAGTCACTTTGACAAATATAGGTTAACTAATGAAAGCCAGAATGTTAAGGTCAAATCTTATTTAAATTATTTAAGGGAGCTATTTTGAAGAGGCAACCAAAAGGATTGTTGACACAAAAACAAAGTTGCTGGAAAAGCTCAGCAGGTCTGGCAGTATCTGTGGTGGAGAAAACAGAGTTAACTTTTCATGTCCGGTGACCCTTCCTCAGAACTGATGGTGGCTGGGAAAACGTCAGTTTATATTCAGAAAATAGGTAGGTGGGTGGGCTAGGGAGTAAACGATAGGATAGAGCCCAAAGAGAGAGAGAAAGACAGTTGGACAGACAAAGGAATTGCTAACAATCAGGCTGAGAGGGTGAATAGTTGTTCATGGGGACTGTTAGTGACTAACAACAGGGGGTGTGTAGTGGCAGGCTATGTGGTAACAAGGCCTGGTGTGTGGGGTGGGGGGCTGGGACATGGGAGAGTTTAGGCCCTAAAATTATTGAACTCAATATTGAGTCCGGAGGGCTGTATGGTTCCCAAGTGGAAAATGAGGTGTTGTTCCTCCAGCTTGCGCTGGGCTTCACTGGAACACTGTAGCAAGCCGGAGACAGGGATGTTGGCCAGGGAGCAAGGTGGTGCATTGAAGTGGCAGGCAACAGGTAGTTCAGGATCTTTTTTGCGAGCAGACGTAGATGTTCTGCGATGCAGTTGCCAAGTCTGCACCTCGTTTCCCCAATGTAGAGGAGGCCACATTGGGCCTAAACATACCTTCCAGGTGAAGCAACACTTCATCTGCACCTCCAAGAATCTAGTCTACTGCATTCGCTGCTCACAATGTGGTCTCCACTACGTTGGGGAAACGAAGCGTAGACTTGGCGACTGCATCGCAGAACATCTACGTTCTGCTCGCAAAAAAGATCCTGAACTACCTGTTGCCTGCCACTTCAATGCACCACCTTGCTCCCTGGCCAACATCCCTGTCTCCGGCTTGCTACAGTGTTCCAGTGAAGCCCAGCGCAAGCTGGAGGAACAACACCTCATTTTCCACTTGGGAACCATACAGCCCTCCGGACTCAATATTGAGTTCAATAATTTTAGGGCCTAAACTCTCCCATGTCCCAGCCCCCCACCCCACACACCAGGCCTTGTTACCACATAGCCTGCCACTACACAGCCCCTGTTGTTAGTCACTAACAGTCCCCATGAACAACTATTCACCCTCTCAGCCTGATCGTTAGCAATTCCTTTGTCTGTCCAACTGTCTTTCTCTCTCTCTTTGGGCTCTATCCTATTGTTTACTCCCTACCTCACCCACCTCCCTATTTTCTGCATATAAACTGACGTTTTCCCAGTCACCATCAGTTCTGAGGAAGGGTCACCGGACCCGAAAAGTTAACTCTGTTTTCTCCTCCACAGATGCTGCCAGACCTGCTGAGCTTTTCCAGCAACTTTGTTTTCGTTCCTGATTTACAGCATCCGCAGTTCTTTTGGTTTTTATTTAAAAGGATTGTTGAGTGTAATGCTGATGATATTGGTATGATCCCAGCTGATGGAAACACCAGGTAAGTTACATTCCAGAATGAAACTTTGTTTGATAGACCATAAGTTTTATTTTTGCAATTTGGTTACTGTGGTAGTTAGCTAATTAATATATGTACTCGAGGCTGCCAAGTTGTTTTTAATTAAAGAAGATACATTTATTACATAAAAGGGAAGAAAAGGCATATATATATAGATATGTATAAAAGACTACTTTGGTAGATCGTCATTGACAAATCATACATGATCCTCAGCTTTGGTAATAGGGGCATGAACTGCAAAAGCATAGCGATTTTATTAAGTTTGTATATAATATTGGTTTGGTGCAGCTTCAGTCACAACACTTTATAAAAGATGTAAAGGCATAGGAGGGAATGTTGAAAAGATACATGAGAATGATACCAGGGATTAAAAAAAGAAAACAAGCCGAAATTCCAGCAGGCCATGCAGCATGTATGGCGTTCTGAAGAAAATAAGAAAAACATTAACTCAACTTCTCTCTACAGATGTTGCCTGACCTTTTGAGATTTTTCAGCTGTATTGGTTCTAATTTCAAATCTCTAGCATCTGCAATGTTTTACTTTTGGATCCAGGGATGAAGAACTTGAATAATATACATAAATTAGAGATTCTGGATTTTATCTCCTTGGAGAAGAAAAAGTTGAGAGAAGTTTTAACAGAGATGTTTAAAATCAGAAGGAGTCCAGACAGAATAAATTGGGAAATAAAGCCCTCATTGTTGGAGGATTTGAGATCAAGAGGATATAGGATGTAAGATCATTGGTAAAGTGAAATAATGAAGATAAAGGAGGAAAGAGTTTTATTCAGAAAGTGGATTTAGATCTGGAAAGTGTTGCCTGACAGTGTGGTGTAGGCCAGTTCGGATTATTTTCTGAAAAGGAAGAATGTACAAGAAAGGAAGAAAGCTGGAGAATGACATTATGTAAACTGCTCAATCAGAGTGCTGGCATGGAAACAATGAACTGAATGGCTTCTTTCTGTGCTGCAACAGTTCTGTGATGTTGACGGTGTCCCTGAATTACATGGAAGTTGAGAGCTATGATAATTTTCAAAGGGGCTGGCAGCACCATCCTCACCTTCTGCTGTGACGAGAGATCTGGTTTGTGAAAGTTGCCGTTAGGTGCCTCAGAGAATGCTCCTGGCTGATGCTGAAGTAGAAAAAAGTATTCTCTGAATATTTTCAGTGGTATGGTCTTCTATTGGGAGCCCTCTTCTTCCCTCAGCACAGAGCTTCCCCTCTGCTGCTTGTGCCCCATTAAAGCCTAAGAGGAATCATAAGTATGAACTCCTAACTAATTGGAGTATCCTTGCTCACAGATCTTCAAACTTCACTGAATTCCTTTAAAAAGTCCAGCACCACCTCCATCTCACTCAAATGACCTTTGAGAGACCCTCCAACAACATAATATTTCTACTAACTCTACAGCAGCAAATGAAAGTCAAAAGCACCTCATCTTGAATGTGCAATGCAGATTACTTTAAGTAGCACTGATGATAGTGGAACAAGTGTTGGTTTTGGTGGGAGATGGGTTGTGGGAAAGGGAAGGGGAATTGTGGAGGTTGGCTGGCGTATCGTGGCAGGCTATCAGGGGACCCTTGCTCATGTCAGAGTGGCTAGTAATAGGACCTCCAAGAGCCAAGAAGGCATTGAGTGATGGCTTGCTGTACTCACTCTGCATTCTTCAGCTCGATGCAAATCCAGCAGAGCACTTTTCTAAGCATCTGGAGTATTTTGCTTTTGCATGATATTTAATTAAATGTTTCTGGATTCTGTTTCTGTAACTTAATTTGGATGTGTTTAAATTCACACCTGAGGTTTAAGAACTGAAAACAAACTTCAATTGTTAATTAATCCAGAAATTGCATTTTTGTAAATCTTGAACATTAGTAACAGGGACATTTCTGCCCTCTAGTGTTCAGTATCTGAAAAATTATTGTTACATTATATGTATGTACATCAGATTAATGTTAAAATACTAGTCAGTAAAAAATGCTTCATTTTGAAGGATGTGACGGAAATCACAGCAGAGCGGAAACAGGAGAGTGAAATGGCATTGCTGCAAACTGAAGGGAAGATATCACTGACGGATTCTCAGCAGAGAGCTGGAAAGCAAATTAAAAAGGTACAATTTAACTACGTATGTTCTTATGTAAAACAAGCACAATTGTTTGGAAGCATTTTATTTTCAACTTAAAAATGAATGAATACTCCATTGTTTATGAAAACTTACAGTAAAACTGAAAAACGTTCACAAATTGCATGGGTGGATTTTATACACAAATTGTTGACACATGAGATTTTATCGTGATTTCATACTTAGTAAATTTAGATTTCAGTCAGGTGACCTCAGTCAGTGATGTGCCCCCTAGATAGGGGGAAGGAGATTCAAAGGTGAATGAAAATTGTTCTTCGTGGATTAAATACTCTGAAGAGTGGTTCAAATGGCATTGAGGGAGTCTAGAAAGGGGACTTTTGAGATTTGGGGCTAAAAATTGCATATAACTTGCTCATTGGTATTTGTATGATGATGCACGATTTCCTACACCAGTCGAAGTGATACAGACAGCACAAGAACGGCTGCTTAATCATCTCCTGCTTACTGAGTACAGCCCAACTTAAATGCACTGCTGACTGGCTTCATGCCCTGCAGGGGGCAGAGCTGCATGTGAGGTTAGCAGAAGTTAAAATTAGCCTGCAATCCTTAATCATAGAATCCCTGGAGTGCAGAATCAGGCTATTCAGCCCAACAAGTCTGCACCAGCTCTCTGAAGAGCATCCCCTACCCTATCTCTGCAGTTCCCATGACTAACCCACCTAAACCTACACATCCCTGGGCACTATAACACAGTCAATCCACCTAACCTGCATGTCTTTGGACTGTGGGAGGAAACCTGAACACCCAGAGGGAAACCCATGCCAATACAGGGAGAACATGCAAACTCCACACAGACAGTCACCCAAGGGTAGAATTGAACCTGGGTCCCTGGTGCTGTGAAGCAGCAGTGCTAATCACTGAGCCACCATGGCTCTCCTTTGGAAGGCTGTGGAGGTGTTAGGGTTTTTTTATGTGTAGGGATTTTCATTTCAGAATTTTAGCCAAGAGGATGTTGTGATAATCTGTAGCATAAGGATGAGAAGATGGGGAACCGTGGAGCAGCAGTGACTTGGCGATATCTTGGGGAGACTCAGAATTTCATGAGCTGTTTGGAGCTGCTTTCTCTGAGGTGCTCACGTAAGAATGATGGCAATGGCTGCAACCTCATGAGAGCCAGGTTAAATGCATCAGATTTCTACAAATTTGGTGACATGCTACAGCGATTATTGCTAGGCTTCCCAACACTGTTGAGGCATTGGCAGTGTTGTTTTAGAATGTCAGTATTTCCACCATGTTGCCAGATTGTGAATGTCAAATTTGAGATTGATTACATTTTTGCTATCCATAAGAGATAAGGGGACAAGACAGGAACGCAGAATTAAGTTGCAGGTCAACAGTGATCTCTTTGCAATAGGTGGAACAGGTGCAAGAAGCTAGATGATCTACTTTTGCTCCTATACTACCTCAGTATGCCCCCCCCACCACTCTCCAGTTGGGGTAATTTGAAGCCCCCTCCAAGTTAACATGCAGTTTCCCAATTGGGAAACTAGCTACCTTCCTTGCTCCCTGAGGTGCAGCTGATCAAGGAGCTGGTGAGTGAGGCTTTTCAGTGTTTATTAATGACCACTTAAGGGCCTTATTAGTTAGCAAGTCGAGAAAGTTGCCTATTGACCTATTAGTTAAGCACAGAATTGCTCACATGGCAGGAAAGAGTTAAGTTTCTCACCTGGACTAACTTGACCACTACTTTCCTTTCTTGTCTTTCTTCTCACCACCTCCAGGCAGGGAAAAATTGCACACATTATCTTTACGGGAAAGTTGCATCTTCTTATAAATGTACATTTTATATATATTAAATGCATCGAAGAAGGTGGTGACAGAGAAGCAGAGGTGGTTCTGTTTCCTTAGAGGAAGAATGGTATGTTCTAAAGTAATTTATCAAATTGGACGAAAAAAGCACATTGCGTTAAAAGATCCTTCAAACACCGAAATGTCAGACTAAAATTGAAATCATGGATTTGAGGGTGAACAATGAGAGGGCAATTGTTCAGCTTTAGTCTCTGGTGCCCCTTGAGTGCGTGTCAAAATTTAAGCTATGGACTGTGCAAATATTCAGAAAATTGCCTCTTAAATGTTAAACAATGTATCTACAATTAATCAATCAATTATTGCTATTCAGACCGAAATGTTAAAACGAATCAATCAGAAACTCCAAAAGGAGACAAAAACCACAAAGGCTTTGCGCAGCACTGTAATAAGTCCAACGACATCTTCAGAAACAGAGCAAAGGCCAAAATCTGAGGCTGCACTTACTTCAGCACAAGTGATACGTTCCAGACAAACGTCTTTTGAGGTTCCGTACAGATTTCAGGATACTCTAACCAACGAGGATATAGAAAAGATTCTTGCATTACCTAGAAAGGTAGGTTTAAAAACTATTTATCACCATCTACATTGAATCATAGAATGACCCTAGTAATAAGTCCAACGACACCTTCAGAAACAGAGCAAAGGCCAAAATCTGACCCTAGTCCCACTGCCCTGTCTTTTTAACCATAGCTCTGCAAATCTTTTCTCTTCCTATAATTATTTCATTCTCTTTTGGAGGCCACTTGTAATTTTCCTCTGCCACATTTTTAGCCAAAACATTCAAGGTCCTAAACTTCCTCTGCATAAAAATGTTATTTTTGTCACAATTGCTTCTTTTGCCAATATATAATTTTAACATTTCTGTGCACGCTCTTGTCATTAAGTCGTTTTTTCAAAGTGTAATTTTACATTTACTTGAGGTGTTTAAGGCAACTGAAAGATTTGATAGGATAGATAAAGAGATATAGGGCCAGATCTTCCATTCTCTGGAAAGTTGGAGACTGGATGTGGCCTGAAAGAAGTGCCTTGGGATCCCTTAGAAGTGTTGCTGTGGTGACTAATGAGGAAATTACTCAGGATGTTTAAACTTCTGAGAGCAAGTCTTCATAGCTGATGGGCACTGCAGTGCCTGGAGTACATCATTAGCTTCCAAAACTACATTTCAATTTGCATTTGTAATTTCCATATGAGTTTTTTTTTAGTTACAGTGCACCTTTCAAGTGCTGTCAGTTTGTATAATTTAGTTTAATTTGGCTTTAAAGTTGCTAAGAAGAGTAGCTCGCATCATCTACTCGTAACCTGGTCCCATAAAGTACATTGTGGCCTGGTCAATGTTACAATTGTTAATGGAAGCCACTCAATACCTCACCTTCCCCATTGGCAATGGCAGACCATCCCAAAGTTTGCAAGCTATGACATTGCAGCTGCCATACCCTCTGACAACTCATTGATGAATATGCATAACGCCAAATGTACAGCAATGTTTTTACCTTTCTGCATATCTGAGAAGAACAGATGGCAATGTTGCTTATGGCTCCCTGGGAGAAATTGTCTTCTCATTGCCACAAGATGGTCCCTGTCTTCTCTGGCCTAATTCAACTGCTTTCTCTTTGAAGGAATGAGGAATGTCATGTAAAGTGGCTCTCAGTGTGGTTGAGGATGGTTTCCTGTCTGATTCTTAGTTCTCTGAAGTTGTCATTTTTGTTTTACTGCTGGTGCTTTGTGGTCACTGATGTTCCTTAGTAGTGGTTATCTCTCTGAGTGGGGGTGCTGAGGATTCAGAGCTTTTGCCTTCTAATTGGGATGGCAGCATTGACAGCATCTCCTGCTGTTCTCAGTTGGCAGCCTCACAGGTGTTCAATTTGGAGGCTGCCTACAGTAAAATGGGGGATCCAGTCCCATGGCCAATAAATACGGAATTTGGGATCTGCCTGGCCTCCCTAATGTTACCCAAGTTAGTGGTAAATCTTATACCAACGTTTCAGATCAATGATCTCCCATAAGATCTAGAAAAGTTGAGGACATAGATTTTTTTTAAGCAAGTACGTTTAAGTAACATACAAAGACATTTGCGTTAGTGATCTTCCATTAAACTTCTTCCACATCATTGCCAAGATTTGGTGAAATTGTGAGAAAGCATTTTTCTAGCCACCTCCAACAAGGAACAACACCAGCTGCAAGTTCCCCTCTAAGTTGCTCATCATTCAGACTTCAATATATATCACCTTCAGTGTTGCTGCGTCAAAACTCCTAGAACTTGCCCCCCCAACAGCACTAACAGAGTGTGTACCTACAATAAATAGACTGCAGTAGTTCAAGAAGGCAGCAGGCAACCACTTACTCAAGGGCATCTAGACATGGGCAATAAATGCTGGCCCAGCCAATGACACCCATGTCCCATGAACGAATAAAAACAAAGTTCTGCATTGTATAAAGCAAAATATTTCTCCACTGTATTACTGATCAACAGCCCACAGTCTACTGGAAAAATATGGAGAATTTATTGGGCACACAAATTGTTAGTGTTTAAATTGTCCAGTAATTTGTGCCGAGGGAGACATAACCTATGAGTCACAAATTACTACAAATGTCTAGATGATTTGTGTCACATACCATTAGCTTCATGAAAATTGCAGCTTGCTATCGACCTCCGCATTGAGTGTTGAGAAATTTCTGCATTTGCAAATCAATTGTTGGACAAACTAATTGCCATTGGTTTGGGTTTGTTCTTAACAGAGAAATTTAAAATTTAGCTTTATTCATTTTTTTTCCTTAAATTCTCTTTTTCAATCCAATCTTTATTTCTGTTTCTTTGATTTTCTGTTAATTTCATATTCTAGTTGTCCAATTAAGTTTGCCAGTTGCTATCTATTCACATTTCTAGTCATTTGCTCTGGAAATATTTTTGAGCTGAGGGGTGAGTGAAAAAAATCTGATGGGCCATATCATGAGATATCCCTCTCCAGGAAATGTTAGACTATTAAACCAAACTGTAAGAAATGATGATATATTTAATCATTGAAGTGTATTAGTCTAGAAATATTAAGTAAGTGTACAAAGCATTACGTATTTGGATATGTTAGCTTAAAATGTAATTTGCAAACCTTTCATATTCATACAAATTAGGAAATCTAACAACCGAAAGAACTGTGGATGCTGCAAATCAGGACCAAAAACAAAGGTGCTGCCAGACCTGCTGAGCTTTTCCAGCAATTTTGTTTTTGTTCATTTCAGAAATCTGTCTGGTTCTGTGCTTAATCTCTCAAACATCACAGTTTTTGAAGGACCTATTTTGTTTTGTTGTGCAATGTGATCTGACTTTGAACTATAATTATCACTGTTTTTTGAGGCATGCTTACAATACAAGCAGAAATTTACATTCTGCTGGCGGGTTTGCCAATGGGCAGGCTCATTGAATTCTTCAGATGGCCTTCCCATCAGCTCCTGCCTGTTCCAAACTATTTGCAATTTTATGTGGGATTGATGAAATCTGCTTTTCCTTGTTTTAATTGAGGCCCTTAAGTGGCCAATTCATTACAATTTACAGGCCATTTCAAGAAGGTTTCAGGCCGGGGAAAATGACGCTGTTCATGCCTAAGGTGGGAATTGGAGGGTGCTTCCATCAATAGGCTGTTTTCAATATGAAGTCTGCCCTGCAGAGTGTCCCGCCCCTGCATCTCTATCAATACCTCCGTCCCTGAGCCCTGCCCAGCCCTCTGAACCTTACCCATTACCACACTGAGACTTGCACAGTTACCTAGTCCCGAACCTCCAGGACTTCCAGGCTATAGGACCACTTGCAGATGCATTCCTGTCCACTGTAGTTGCTGGATTTCCTCCTGATTAAGTGTGGATGGCCCATCTCCAGCCATGGACTGGCCAACTGTTCAAATGTTGGAAGGGGACATCTTGCCATTCTAAGTATGAATTATTTGGCATCAGGTTTTTAGTTTAAATGTTTCTGGTAGTAATCTTTCAAACTTTAGTCATTGACCTGAACTTATTAAATGAAGGCAGGACATCAGATGTTTTAGTTTCAGTTAAGGAAATTAATACTAATGCTAAAAGATGTGCAGCTAATAACATAAACAACTCAGAGTTGTGCTAGTTGCTAATGTTTCCTTAGCAGTATTTTTCAAGCTGGCTATGTGTGAAGAAGAGTAAGTTTTAATTTATTTAATTCAAAAATTAAGATAATAAAGGACACAAATTTCATATTAAATGCATGGCGTTTTTCTTTCTAGAAAAGTTATATTTTTTATTTCATTTAAACATTGCAGCCTGATTAAATTTTAAAATTGTTAAGATATTAATAAAATTAATTTCTATCTCTAATTACTGGCCCATTCTGGACAGAACTATTTTCTGCTATTGTTATTATACATCATAAATTTTACCTTATTTCTAGGTTTCTGTTTCTGATATAATTCATATAAAAGGAACTTCATTTGGATTGACAAAGGGAATTTCAGCTGATCAGCAAATGCTACTTGAGAATGAAGAGTCTGACCAACATACCTCAGTGCCGGCCCCACGGATTCCAATAAATAAGTACAATGCAATTATTATGTGTGTTACACGTCAGAGAGGTTCTTACATGGAAATTTCTACAAATAGCTTGTGAATCTTACTACATGTAATTATAATGCTAGGAGACAGTCTGAAAGGCTTTTAGCTTTGTACTTCATTTCTTTGTAGGTAGAAATGAGGAAATTCACTACAATCACTTGTAACTCTGTTGCCATCATAACTTACAGACTTCAACTCTAGCTGCCTCAGTTACGGGTTTAAATTGCTGTAATTACTCATCCAGGCACGATTTAGGCTCCAATTGGTCTGGTGCCAGCTATTTATGTGGTTTATGTGAAACTCACTTAATTTTACTCCTCTGTGTCAATAGTGCTTTTAGGACAAGTATTAAGCTGCATTGGCCACACCTTACTCATTTTCTATCCAATCTTTATTGAGGTTTAAACAAAATTTAATTATTAGCTTTTGTAACGACTGAGGCCTCTGAAAGGTATGCAGCACAAGGAAGACAGCCTTTACATGAATTTACCGACAGTTCATAAATAGATAACATTCTCAAATAACTGAGCAGTAAATGCCCTAAAACGGTTTATTGTCATTTTTTTTACTGTTTGGGAAGAAGGCATCGTTATGAAGGCCAGTATTTATTGGCTATTCCTAGAGTGCCCTTGGAAAAGAGTTGTTGAGTCGGCTCATTGAATTGCTGCCTTCCTTGTAGTAAAGGTACTTCCAGAATATGAAAAGAGAGAGTTCCCAGATTTTGATCGATGGTGATATCATACAATCACCCAATGTTACACAATATTTTACTCAAATTTGCACCTTCATTAATATTAGGAGTGAGAGAAATCTTGAGAGAATTCGGGATAGGCTGATGGGCTTAGAACGTGACATCTAAGACACCCACAGTATGTTACTTTAAGAGATTTAGATTTTGTAACTAAACCATTTTATGTCATAAGTGTTCAATGGTAGTTAGTATTAATGTTATGGCTTGAATAAGTGGCTATGATAAATGGTTATCATGCAATCTTCATGTGGAATTGAACTACTTTTCCAGGAATTGTAAAATAATAACCAAACAGATCACACGCAAAGCCAAATAAATGGGCAATGAATTGTGCAAAATAGTAAGATTAGGCTAGCCTAAATTCTCTGTTAAGTTGATTGCCAAATTCTAGAACATTTACTTCATAACACAATTAGAATAAAACATATAATTACTTTTTTAAATAAATTCAAGAAAGTTATAGTATCATGGACTTTACAAATAGAACTTCCCTTATGTTCATCAGCAATTATTTGTTTGTTCACCTCCTGATTGGTGCCCATATAAAACAAAATCTTGCACAGCAGAGGTTTAAAATGAATATTACTTCTGCATGTTCTCTGTAGACATGTGCATGGAAGTCAGTGATGGCAAAGCATTAGTCTCAGTACATCACCATAGTATATCTCTGTCTAGCTTGCAATACAGATCAACACATCATCACTGCACTCAGTATTGGAACTCACCACATCTTACGTTGCAATGCTACTGTCAACTCGCTTAGCAAGTAGGGCCAGACACCCATCTCATGCACTGATGTAGAGTGCTTCTCAGGGCTGTGAGCTTGCTTTCTTAGTACTCACGCACTTTGTGCTTAGTTGAACACTGTATCTTCAGCTGACTTTGCTATTTAGTGCAGTCACCAAGCGAGGTAGTTTATCATATTTAATAACACTGCACAGTCAAGGGTGTAGACATGTTACTATATAGCACCATGCTATGACAGTGTCACACTACAACATGTATTAGCAGCTACTTGGCAGACACACTGAATGTGCTTCAATCAAATGGCCATGTCTAGGGAGAATTAGTCCTTTTTTCAGTCATTAGGGAAATGGCCAATCAGGGTTGCCACCACAGTCAGTCAAAGCCATCCTTTGATTTCAGTCCAGGAGCTTTAACATGGTCATTCACATGCTTGGTGTGATCAGGGTGCAGGGATCAGTGTCCATCTATTCCTGGGATTGAGCAACAGTTAGTCCTGCAGGTTGAGTGAAACCAATTTGAAGATAACTGGTAAATCAGTCAGAGAGCTGCAAAGAAGTAAGTCAAGGGACTGGTTCATCCTCAGTCAAGAAACTTCATGAGGTATCTCAAGTGAGTGAGTAGGAAGCATAGCAGACAAAAAGGGTTGGTAGTCAGGGAAAAGCATGGGTGAAAGTCATTTAGGGAAGATGTTACATACAGTAGTGAGAGTGGAAGGCCATGAGCTTTGGTGGGTGGTGGATACAGTAGCAGAGTTAGAATGAGTGTGTGATATTAGAGAGAAGATGGTGGCATTTATCATTAAGAAGCAGAGAAGGTCATTAAGCTTCTTGCAGCATTGCTGTGCAGTCCTTTGGTTTGTAGACAGTGTACTGATGCAAGTGGCAACTTCAGACCAAGCTGGTAGCCTCTCATGCCATCATCTCCTGTAGTAGTGCTGAGGAAAGAGGATGTCCCTCCTCTTCTCCATCCCATTCATCAAGTCACTATTTGTAAAAGAGGGTGCCAAATTATCTCTCAGCCATGTTGTATGGAATAACACAACAACACACTAATGGCAATCGCCTGGTTTTCAACATTTAAAGTGGTATATAATTGGGATTTAATAATCGGGCTTTTGACATCAGCAAGGACTTCCATCCCTGCTGAGCACAAGATTGTTTGACTGAAACATGAGATCCATAATTAACAAAGCAAACAGTGAACAAATGTATGAGAAAAGCTGCCTGGTCTGATGGAGTGAAACTCTCCATGAAACTCTGTGAAAGTGACACAATCAAAATGTGGGAAGGTTAAGCCCAAAGAATCTACTGCTCTCTGCATTTTTTATTAAAGACTATAGATCTTTTCCATGTTCCTATGGTTCATTGTCAGATTGACTTCTTCAAATTCTCTAAATTTTTGTCTTGTTTAAATTAGTAGATTAGACTGACTAGTAATATATCCTGGATTCTTTGTGCCGGGAAGTATTCACATAATTTAGGATAAAGTCTTCTGGTCCATGTAGATACAAATAATATAGGTAGAACTAGGAAAGAGGTTCTGCGTAGAGTGTATGAGAAGCTAGGTACTGAATTCAAAAGCAGAACTTCGAAAATTTTAATCTCTGGATCATTAGCTGAACCAAATGCAAATTAGTATACTGTACATAAAATTAGACAGATGAATACTTAGCTTAAAGAATGCTGTGGGTGAAGTAGATTCCAGTTTGTGGGCCACAGGAACCAGTGCTGGACAAAATGGGCATTGTACTATTGAGATGGTCTGCACTTGACCTGGGGCTGGATCCTGTGTTTTTGTGAACTGCATGGCAAGGAAGCAGAGAGATGATTAAATTAAATAGTGAGGGTAAGGGATCAAATGTGGAAAGATGTGTTTTATTGAAGAATAGAGACAACGCAAGAGAGGATAATAATTAAATGGGAAGTGAGGGTCAGAGAATTGAAGAAAGGGGCAGTGAGAAAAATAAAACATAGGAATACACTAACAATCAAGATAAGCTGCTAAAAAGATAACAAAAACTAAAGGCTCTGTATCTGAATATATGTAGTATTCATAACAAAGTAAAAAAATTGATAGTGCACTTTGAAGTAAATAAATACAATTTGATAGCCATTAGACAAACATGGCTTCATGATGATAAGGATTGGGTCCTGTCTATTGAAGACTGTATGACATTCAAGAAAAATAGGATGTTAGACAAAGGGGAAGGGAGAGCACTGTTAATCAAGGAGGACATTTGTTGCAATTGTTAGTAATGACCTTGGATCAGGAGATCATGATGTAGAATCAGCCTGGGTGAAGATAAGAAATGTAGAGGAAAGAAGTCACTGGTTGGAGTGGTCTACAATCCACCCCCAACGCCACTTAACAGTAATCACAGTGTGAGAGAAAATACACAAGAAGAAATATTGAGTGTTCTGGTGCATGAGTCATAAAAACTTAGTCTTCAGGTACTGTATGGAATCAAAATGGCTAATGGAATGCTTTTGTTTATTATGAGAGGAATGGAACATAAAATTAAGGATGTTATCCTTCAGCTTTATGGGGTATTCGTGAGACCACATCTCAATAATATGTGCTGTTTTTGTCTCTTTATTCAAGGAAAAACGTAAATGTATTGGAGGCAGTCGGAGGAGATTAACTAGATTGATACCTGGAATGAGCGGATTTTCTTATGAGGATGGGTTGGACTGGTTGGGTCAGTTTCCACTGGATTTAGGAGAGTGAGGGATGACTTGGTTGAAGTGTACAGAATCCTGAATGGTCTTGACAAGGTGGATGTGGAAAGGATGTTTGCACTTATGAATGAGTCCAGAACTTGGGGGGACGCTATTTTAATATTAAACATTGCCCTCTTGGGCTAGAGATGAGGAGATTTTTTTTCTCTGAGAGGCTGGTGCGACTTTGGAACTCTCTGACCCAGAATTTGGCAGATGTGGGATCATTTTTAAGACAGAGATGGATAGATTCTTGTTATGCAAGGGAATTGATGGTTATTGGAGGTAGACAGGAATGTGGAATTCAAAACCCACAGCAGATCTGCTAAGATTTTATCGAATGGCGAAGCAGACTTGATGGCCTGAATGGGTTACTTCTGCTCCTATTTTGTATTTGTTTTGATTCTACGTACATTTTATTTGAGCCTGGTGTCTTTTCTCTGGAATTCCATTCCAGATTCACTTTATTATAGTTGTGATTAGAGGTAGTGGCAATAGGAAGTGAAGAATAAAAGAACAAAATGAAGCAGCAGAAGGGGGCAAATGACAAAGTTAAAAAGTCAGTTGTATAATACCTACCTCAACCATACCTTCTGCCTTCTTGCTTAGCTCACTTTTTTGGCCCCTAATTGAGCCATCTCTACTCCTATCACACTTTTATTATAAGAGATAGTAAGCACTGCCAATGCTGGAATCAGAGATAACACAGTGTGGAGCTGGAGGAGCACAGCAGGCCAGGCAGCATCAGGGGAGCAGGAAAGCCGACGCCTTGGGTCGGGACCCCTTGATTTCTGAGGAGGCGTCCTGACCCGAGGCATTGGCTTTCCTGCTCCTCTGATGCTGCCTGGCCTGCTGTGTTCCTCCAGCCCCACACTGCGTTACATTTTTATTATATATCTGCCTATAGAAGACTTGCACTTTCCCCTTTATGCTAGTTGCTGTTCACCTGTCATTCTCTCTCTCTTCGCTGTTTTTGGGCTCTACTCCTCCAGGGAGCCTGCCCCCATGAACCAGTGAAAATTCTACCTGATGCCTCTATTTATGAAGCCCAGGATTCTATCTCCTTTACCTGCTCTACCTTTTTAATGAACTGTGCACACTTATTAATATTTTCTCTGTTCCTGTATCCCCTTTGCTTACAATTTACATATTTGATTTAGAGTTGGGGACCAAGTTTAATGTGTCAAAGTTTGCAGATGACACTAAAATGAATGGTAGAGTAAAATGGGCAGAGGACACTGAAAGTCTACTGTGGGATATAGATAGGTTAAGTGAGTGGGCAAGGATCTGGCAGATAGAGTACAATGTTGGTAAATGTGAGGTCATCCATTTGGTTAGGAATAACAGCAAAATGGACTATTATTTAAATTTTGAAAAATTGCAGCACGCTGCTGTGCATGAATCACAAAAATGTTGGTTTACAGGTGCAGCAGGTAATTAAGAAGGCAAATGGAATGTAATCATTCATTGCCACACGGATGGAGTTTAAAAATAAGGCCACACCTGGAGTACTGTGTACATTTTGGTCT
Source organism: Ginglymostoma cirratum (assembly GCA_024137785.1). Taxonomy (NCBI): domain Eukaryota; kingdom Metazoa; phylum Chordata; class Chondrichthyes; order Orectolobiformes; family Ginglymostomatidae; genus Ginglymostoma; species Ginglymostoma cirratum. The sequence goes on along the minus strand of JAHRHZ010000133.1, from coordinate 29,434,652 downwards.
CCTTACTTGAGAAAGAACATACTGGCACTGAAGGGGATGCAGAGGAGATTTACTAGGTTGATTCCTGGATTGAGAGGTTTGGTTTATGAGAAGAGATTGAGCAGACTGGGACAATACTTATTGGAATTTAGAAGAATGAGGGGGGATCTAAAGGAAACATATAAAATTATGAAGGAAATAGATAAGGTAGAAGCAGGGAGGTTGTTTCCACTGGCGAGTGAAACTGGAACAAGGGGGCATAGCCTCAAAATAAGTGAGAGTAAATTTAGGACTGAGTTGAGGAAGAACGTCTTGACCCAAAGGGTCGTGAATCTGTGGAATTTCCTGGCCAGTGATAAGTTGAGGCTATCTTGATGAATTTTTTTAAAGGTGAAGTTGAACAGTAAAAGGATTGAGGGTTATGGTCAGCTGGTGGGTAAGTGGAGCTGAGTCCATGAAAACATCAGCCCTTATTGAATGGCAGAGCAAGCTTGATGGGCCAGATGGCCTACTTCTGCGCATATTTCTTATGTTCTTACATTCTTTCAAAATTGTATTCTTTGGTTTATACCACCTTAATGTTTCACTTTGTATCACTTTCCACTTCTCTGCATTAAATTTCAACTGCCATGTCTGTCCATGCCACATGTTTATGCATTGCTGTCTGTCGTTTTCCTCCTCAGTTTACTATACTTCAAGGTTTTGTGTTATTTGCAAATTGTGAAATTGTGTCCTGCTCATCAAAGTCCAAGTAAAATGGTGGTGCCTTTCCAGCAGTAGACCAGGTAGACACGAGAGCACAAGCTCTATTCAATGTGGAAGACTCTGCTCCAAAACCCAGCCACAACTGCAGTGGTACCTATTACTGTGGGGGCATTCCCTTTCATGTCTGATTGCTCCAACTCTTCTGACCCTCTACTTTTCTTGTTTGGGGCTGGTATTGAGAATGGAAGTTTCCCCCACCTCTGACAAACTGGTTGCCGATTTTTGACCACCTCATGGCTTCTTGGAGGCAATGATTTAATTGAATGCATCTTGTACGTCAGGGCTCACTGCCAACATTTGACAGACCCTGTCCTGTATTTCATACTGACAGTGGGAACGGGTCCCAGGAATAGAAATCCTGCACAGAGAGTAGAAAAGCAAGGAAACAATGATAACCTTTATTGAACACTGTTTCAACGTCAGTTGGGTATTTTGTTTAATGTTGAGCATTGCGTTTTTCAAAGGATGTGAAGGCATTAACAAAATGTGGATAATTGCATAGATGAGGAACTACTGTTATGTGGATGTATTGAAGATGTTGGGGTTGTTGTTTTCCTTAAAGAAAGGAAGATTTAGAAGTGTGTCTAGGAGTCTATCTCATGTAGTGACCTAATTATTTCAATTGAACCACACAGGGTGCTCAGTATTAATGATGTCAAAGAGCAGAAAGGAAATTCTGTGCAATGTAAACTAAAGAAAATACCAGAGGCAAAGCTTTAGACATCCTTTCTTCCTGTGTATAATTTTACACTGATTTCTGGTATTCTATTCCATAGCATAGACATGTATTTTCAGAACAAACCATTACTTAGTAAATCAGAATTGTTGCTGAATACATTTTCACACACCTTGAACCCCTGGATTTGAAACCTAATGGTTTTTTTTGCTGAATAAAGTTGTTGTAAACTGATGGATGTTTAATAAATAGATTTTCTTCAACATGCACTCAGATATTTTGTTGTTCCATCAAGTAAGGATAAATTTCATTTGATACCAATCTTTGCTACAACTGTTTAGGATGTGCCTTATTTTCAGAACATACGTACATCTTTTTAAAAGTGATACTTCTGCATAAAATTGTGTCTTCTTTTCCGAAACCACAAAAGATTACTTTTCTAAGTTTATGTACAGTTCAAGGACCTGTGCATTTTTGTCAACTGTACTCACAAAACTTAATTTCTCATGCGACTTTGATTTCTTATTGCAGACATCAAGGACACCAGACTATCCACCACTTTTGCATTGCTGAGCCGAGTCATGTATTACCCATCAATTTGCAACTGGCTTCAAAGTTGTATTATACTCCAAGTCGAATAGGGCATGGCTGTAGTAAACTTCCAGAACCAATTCAGCTAGAGGAATCACATATCTATAAAGATGAAGGTTTTTCTTCTCCTAAACAACAGAAGATAGCAAAGTAAGAGCAATCAATATAAGCTTTCATGGCTGATGTATTGAAAATCCATTTACCATGTACAAGAGACCAATCAGAGTATGAATGTATAGTTACCACTTGCATGGATGAGTGCAGCTCCAGTAATACAAAAGAAGCTTGATGTCCCCCAGATAAAGCCGTTCACTTGATTGGCTCCACATCTACAAAAATTCAGTTCCCTTCACCACCAACACTCAAAAGATAACAGCGTGTGCTATCTGCAAGATGCACCACAGAAATTCACCAAAAGCTCCTTGGACAGCAACTTCCACAGCATGACCATTTCCTGTACGAATGATTATATAATGCGGAATGTTATGATCTCTATATTGTATTGACCATGGGGAAATTATCACTGAAATGCAAATGGACAATATGGGACAGTGCAAACATAAATACTTGTCTAGAATTTTTGCTCAATTGCCTTTGTGGGTAAGGTTTAAAGTTGACAGATTATTATTTTTGCCATTGATTTATTAATTTCCTTCAAAAGTTTGACACATAAGACAGAGCTTAGGATATCAAATTTTACATGATATGTTGAAGGATCAGTTTGAGTGATCTTGTTTTATCATTTTTAAAGAAATAAGTTCTAGATTGCAGTGTTAATAATTCAGACAGAGAATGCTGCGAAGAAATTCATCAGATTTGCGGGCACCTGTGGAGAGAAAAACAGAGTCAACATTGAGTCTGAAACTCTAAGTTCTGAAAAAGAGTCATATTGGACTCAAAACGTTATGTTTCACACTTCACAAATAGTGTTAGACCTGCTGGGTTTCTCCAGAATATTAGAACATAAAACAGTACAGCATAGTACAGGCTCTTCGGCCCACGATGTTGTGCTGACCTATTATCCTACTAAGATCAATCTACCCTGCACACTGTATGTTTTACTATCAGCCATGTGCCTATCCAAGAGTTGCTTGAATGTCTCTAATGTATCTGTCTCCATTAACACCACTGGCAACACATTCCATGCACCCACCACTCTCTGGGTAAAGAACCTACCTCTGACATCTCCCCTATAACTTCCTCCAATCACCTGAAAATTATGCCCCCTCATAGTAGTCATTTCTGCCCTGGGAAAAAGTCTCTGGCTATCCACTCTATCTATGCCTCTCATCATCTTGTAAACCTCTATCAAGTCACCTCTCATCCTCCTTCGCTCCAATAAGAAAAGCCCTAGCTTCCTCAACCCTTCCTCATAAGACCTGCCTTCCAGTCCAGGCAGCACCCTAGTAAATCTCCTCTGCACCCTCTCTAAAGCTTCCACATCCTTTAATGAGATGACTTGAACTGAACACAATATTCCAAGTGTAGACTAACCAGGGTTTTGTAGAGTTGCAGCATAACCTTGCGGCTCTTAAACTCAAATCCCCTGCCAATGAAAGCCAACACACCATATGCCTTCCTAACAACCCTATCAACTTGGGTAGTAACTTTGAGGGATCTATGGCCGTGGACCCCAAGATTCCTCTGTTCCTCCACACTGCCAAGAATCCTGCCATTAACCCTGTATTCTGCGTTCAAATTTGACCTTCCAAAATGAATCACTTCACACTTTTCCGGGTTGAATTCCATCTGCCACTTCTTTGCTCAGCTCTGCATCCTGTCAATGTCCTGTTGCAACCCACAACAGCCCTCCGTGCTGTCCACAACTCCACCAACTTTTGTGTCATTGGCAAATTTACTAACCCACCCTTCCACTTCCTCATCCAAGTCATTTATAAAGATCACAAAGAGAAGAGGTCCCAGAACAGATCCCTGCGGAACACCACTGGTCACCGAACTCCAGGCTGAAAACTTTCCATCTGCTACCACCCTCTGTCTTCTATTGGACAGCCAGTTTTGTATCCAGACAGCCAAATTTCCTGAATCCCATCCCGTATTCTGTTTATACTTCAGATCTCCAACAGACCCAGTGGTTTGCATATATTTTAGCTTTGTAAGGTCTAAATTTCAATTTTACTAAAGTTCGTTGTGAATATATAGTGTGCATTTACTTACCAATTAAAATGTGCGACAACACTATTACTATAGAGGAATTGCATTGATAGAAGAAAAATTATATTTTCCCACTTGCATTTAATGAATGCATTATTTGTTTGCTCTGCAGTGCTCCATATCTTCATACTACTTTTTTTGTTATCAAATTAAAGCTATAAAGTTACAATGAGTGTTTTTCTAATTTCAGAATTATCCATGAAGGAATTCCTGCATCAGAAGTGAGTCAGGAAAAGATGCAGGATGGTGTCAGAATTTTACCACCACTTTCACCTGAATTTCTGATGGAATGGCAAAGAATTGCAGAATATTATGTGGAAAGACCCAGAATTATGTTATTAGGAGAGTCAGTAAGTGATTAATATAATAATGCTAACTGTACAATCAAGAATAAGTACTGTTGCAATAAATAACAGGCTTTGGTTGTTTCAGACCCTTTGCTAAGGATATATATTTTATTCATAAACTGAAATATAATAAGAGGCATGATTATGTTATGGGATCAAAATTTCTAAGGATCTTGCTCATCTCTTAAAGTGACTCTAACAAGTCACTGATGGAGCACCTTGTCAACGCTCCTTTGTGTTGGATTTGTATCTTTTCTAAGGGTTTTGCTTGGACTGGGGTGGATAAGGTCAGAAAGCACACAACACCAGGTTATATTCTAACAGGTTCATTTGAAAGCACAAGCTTTTGGAGCTGAAGAAGGAGCAAAGCTCCGAAAGCTTGTGTTTTTAAATAGACCTGTTGGGCTATAACCTGTTGTCGTGTGATTTCTGGCCTTGTATGGGGTAAAAGAACCTTTATCCACCTCTTACAAATCAAGTGCTAGCAAAAGCTTGGAGTCATGTGTTTGGGGTCTTCATGCACTGAGAATTCCCACTGCCTTTTATATGTTTTACAAATTTTTCTCATTGCTGACTGTAAGACTCACTGATCACTGTTTTTTTGGGACTTTTAAAAAATCCTTTATTGAGATCTGGGAATTGCTAGCTCGGTCAAATTTTTTGCCCATTCCCAATTCCTCTTAAGAAGGTGTTGATGACTTGACTTCTTGAACGAAAAAAATCCATCTGGCACAGGTACACCCACGGTGCTTCCCAAGTTAGGATTCTGCATGGCTTGGATAGAACTTGCAGGTTGCGATGTCTCCACGCATCTGCTGTATTTCTCCTTCTCAGGTGGGTGAAGATATTAGTTTGGAAATTTCTGATGAAGGAGCCTTAGTGAGTTGTTGCTGTGCATCTTCTGTATAATACACACTTTCCCACTGTGTATCAGTGGTGAAATATTTAAAGCCGCTATATTTTGTTATTTACTTGGGCAATATTGAAGACCCTCAATGTTATATTGGGCTGAACAAGAGCTGAAAGGTGACCAAGGCAGCATGAAATGAGTCTCATCAACGCAGATGAGGAAATTATGTGGAGAGATGGAGGAAAAGCTATTGGTCAGAGTGGATGAAAATCAACACTGAATTTGCACATTGTGTTCTATACAAGCAATTTTACTGTGACACATTCTGATATTCAACTCAGTAAAAGGAAGAATAGTCTCCATTTTGGTATAGTTTGTGTCATTGACATTTGTTGTATGATTAATTTTTTTTAAGTAATTTTCATGGAAATGTAAATCATTTTGTATTTGCTTTGAACAGATGGAAATTTTCAAAGATGCAACAAAGCTGTTTTGGACACCAGCATTTCCTAAGTTTGCTGTTCCTATATCATACGTGCAAGAGACCCTATATCCCAAGTTAAAAGTGGAACTGGTAATAAAATATAGTTTGCTTTCAAAACTTATATTCTGATTCAAGGAAAAAATATATACATTTGTAGGATCGATAATAAAATATAATCTAAAAACAAACAGTTGATATTATTCAGACAATATCAAAATTGGGTAAATGTCAATTGGTTACACTTAACCTATCACATCTACAAAATGGGAATGGGTAGACCTACTTTGAGAAGTACTTTTTCACATTTTTGGCACTTCCAACTATGCACGTTGGTATGATTGATACTTATACTTCTTTGAGCATAGATAACTCAGTTAAATTTGCAGGGCAGGTAGGTATAGGTTAAGGGTCTAGGCCTGAAACGTCAAGCTTTCCTGCTCCTATGATGCTGCTTGGCCTGCTGTGTTCATCCAGCTCCACACCTTGTTATCCCCAATATACTAATGCTGTTGATTTGATTTTTGGGGGTCAAATTTCATTCCCTATCTGCCCTGTTCCTCTCCTGTACACCATCACAATGTCCTTTTGTCCATTATGGTAGGTGCCTGGAACGCGTTGCCAGCAGAGGTAGTAGAGGCAGGCACGGTAGATTCATTTAAGGTGCATCTGGACAGATGCATGAGTAGGTGGGGAGCAGAGGAATACAGATCCTTAGGAATTGGGCGATAGGTTTAGACAGTGGATTTGGATTGGCACAGGCTTGGAGGGCCGAAGGGCCTGTTCCTGGGCTGTAAGTTTTCTTTGTTCTTTGTTCTTTGTATTATGCTTGTGACAGAACTTTGAAAGAACTATCCCAAGAACTCTCCTTCTCTATCACCATAGCGTTGCATTTTTTTTCCCCGAATAAAGTCTTCATTGAATTAGTTTTTCAAAGTTTTTATCGAATTTGCTTCTACCAACCTGCACAAAATAAGTTTCCTCATGTTGCTTTAGGTTCTTTTGTTAACTACCCTAAACTGTGTGTCCTCTGATTACTGACCCTTTTGCCACTGGAAACAATTTTTCCTTAATTATTCTATCATAGTTTGTCATGACTTTGAAAACGTCAATCAAATCTTCTGTTAACATCAGTTCCCTCATCCAAGTCATAAATATACATTGTAACTGGCTGAGGGAAACGTACTAATACTTGCAGTACCCTGCTCTTTCTGTCCTGTCAATCTAATAAGTCCCATCACTATTTTCTGTACATTAATCAATCCTCAATCCATGCCAAAACATAATTGTCAATCCAATAAATCCATTACCCAAGATTGTGCCCATGCAGCTGCTCCACTTTCAATCTCAAGATTCAATTTTGCTAACAAATCTCACATTTTATCAAATGTGTTTTGATAGTGCAGTTGATTGTATACAGACTATCTGCTTTACTCCTCTTGTCTCTTGTAGAACTGAATCAGATTAGTTAAACACACTTTGCTTTTACCATATCTCTCCAATGTTCCATTGATTAACTCATATTTTTACGGCTACCAATTCATTTTGTCCTTGATTAACACCTATGAAAGTTGCCCCACAACCTAAGTCAGGGTGCATGCATGGTGTGTAGTTGCTGGATGTATCTGTCTCTCTTTTTTTGAACATTATGCAGTATTTGTACTTGAACCAGAAAGTACAGAAATACTCAGCAGGTGTGACGGCATTATGGAGAGAGCAATAGAGTTTATCTTTTAGGCTGTTTCAGATCAATGCCACTACAATGTCCGCTCTAATTCAGTTAGTAGTTGGGTATGCATCCCAGATAACAAGGTGTGGAGCTGGATGAACACAACAGGCCAAGCAGCATCATAGGAGCAGGAAGGCTAACGTTTCGGGCCTAGACCCTTCATCAGAA